>JBBPCY010000109.1:18294666-18305523 GCA_037974405.1 Brachyalestes nurse
TATATATGTGTGTGTGTGTGTGTGTGTGTATACACACTAAATGTATATAATCATCTGTGTTGGTGTACTTGTTCACATTTTAAACATCAGGAATGTTTTTAAAGTTGTGAAATGGTAGGAAATTCTTAGATTATTCCTGTTTGTGGTGTCAGGAAAATAGTTGGGTTAGATAAAAAAAAAAGAAAACTCGGAGGCTAGAAGTGAAACACGTGGACACTGCGCAGTGATAAAGCAGTCAGATTTTTTTTTGTCCCGACACGGAGCTCTGGGAAAACAAAGAGTACGTTCTGGGAAAGAGAATGACCTGAAATGCATTAATATGTAAGAGAATCTTGCTGAATCCCTTGTCTTCCAGGTACCGGCTTTTCAGAAAATGTGGACGTGGACGAGTAAATAGGCTCTCCACTCTCAGAGCAATAATGGTCTACAGAGCAATCAGTGTCAAACACATTAGAAACCAGGCTTCCGAGGAGCTCCGCAGTTAAAGCTCTTTCTTTTTAGAACAGGTTTTCAGTTTTATTTGTTTGATAAATTGTTTTTTTCTTTTATTTAAAGGAAATGATATTCATAAACTAATACATCAATAATAATTCCAAGGCACTAAAACATTTTAATCCAACTTAAAAAATGTAAAAAAACCAAAAACTACAGAGTTTATTTGTTTTATCAATTTGTGTTGTTTTAATTCAAATGAAAGCTTCACAAAAGACAGTGGGAATTGTGTGATCCTATCAATTTGCCTGTTTACAAACAGTTTTTTTGCTTCCAAAGCCTTTTAATTGGGGGGGGGGATAAATGTGGCAATCAGATTCACGGAAGAGAGAGGGACAGTGATGTGTCACTAACAAGAACGATGGCGTGATCATTTTTCCTCAGCTTCCCTGACTGCCGTTCTTTCTCTTTCGGCAAAATCATGATTAGTATTTCGAAGAAACCAAAGCAGGGCTTTTCTCGAGCGGCTCAAGCTTACATAAACGTGTTGGAAACATAAACATGTGTGGAACCATATGAGACAGATCTGAATCACACATCTGCCCACTGTTTTCCTCAGTTAGGGATATTTTCCATAGGAGCCTAAATGCAGCAAGCAGTGATGTATGTTTTTCTAATACAATCAACTATCAGCTCAAGTGGGTTAGAACCTCCTTTGACACTGAAGTTGCTACAAAGTTCTTTTATAAGTGAACAGTCTAACCTGCATTCAAGTGATTCAGAGTAACAGTTAAACAAAACGCAGTGTACACTTTAAACAGAATTGTCGGGAATACGGGCTTCTGCCTGTGTGTATGGTGTGCGTGTGTGTGTGTGTTTGTTCGCTAGCGAGTGAGTGTGCGGCAGGCCGCCAGCTGTTTCGCAGAATGAACACACTGCTTCCAGGGAGCGGGTAGTGCAGCATCGGGAGGGGGAGTTCTCAGAAAAAGGCCTCAATAATTACCTTCAGCCTACTGCACCCTGCCACACACACACACGCGCGCACACGCACACGCACACACACAAATGCACTAAATGCAACCTCACCACAATAAACCACAGCCACATACAAGAACTCATTGCCAGATATGCAAGTGTAGGAGGCAATGTGCAGGTCGGTTGAGAAGAAAACAAGAAACCCAATCACAATCACAACAACAAAGGCAGTTATGCAGACATTCTACATCACAGAGATTTCACACACAAAAAAGAGATTACCAGCCTTTGGGAGTCTTGAAAATTAAAACGAAAAGATTTGTTTTTAAAATAAATGTAATCATGCTAAAGACACTGAGCCGTCTTATTCAAGCCAAAGGGCCAATGCTTTGCATGTTGCAACTAATGGAAGTGTGCCCAAACCTCTTACTGTTCAGCTCAGGACACAGCAAGATCCCACAGAGATCCATTCATTTTGCGTCACTTTCAATGATGCAATATACATTTTTCACATGCTTTACAAGCTCAAGTGGCTTTGCATGATAACTATGATTTCCTATAAGGCACACCTGTAGAAAGCTTAATTAGGCAACACAACAAGGTGCCCTGAAGCCCAGGTTCGGTCGACTAGTTGCAGTTTAATGGGAAGAAAACTAAGAAAAACCATTTTCAATAATCTTACAAAATCACTCAGGGTGTGTAAATAAAAGTCAAAATGATTCAATAAAACACTTTTGTTACATAAAGCATATCTGATACATCATAATCCTCTTTTCTTTCGTAGCCTTTATGATTCTTGCATCAGTTTGTGGTGGCAATAACAGCTAGCTAGTGCAGCCACATACAGACCACCTGCAGTTTAGGGCTCCGTGCAGCAGTTTGAGGAAATGCAGAATCTACTGTCCTCTTCAGTGAAATATCACATTTGCACAATTTTTACACTATTTGTAGCCAATGTTTGTGTCTATTTTAGTGGTGGAGCTACAAAGTGAATGTCAAGATTGCAACCCAAATTGTATCCAAAAAAGAATAAATAAATATTATAAATATATTATAAATAAAAGTTCTCTCAGTCTTCTCAAACCACAGGCAGGTGCGACAGACCTGTCGATGTGGTTTAAGACAGGTAGGCTTACTGTGAGCTATAAACAACTTGACATTTTAGCCTTGAAACTCCAGTGCTAAAATAAAAGAAAAAAAAATAAACTTCTGATGCCAAATGTGTCTTGGCTGATCGACTACTTCTGGGGTCAGCGGAAAATTGTGTACATTTTATTTTTCACTATTCCTGGAAAGCTTAAAACCAACAATTCCTTGCAGACTGTATGCTTGGAGACTGTATGAAAAGAATGTTAGAATGTCTTCCTGATTTTAACCAACCCAGGTAACATATTTTACATTGTTCTATAAAATGGAGATGGTCTTTGTATAGGTGTAACCTTCCGTGGCAAGTCATATTTTTTTCTTGTACTGAAAAAGGCATTTGTGTGGGTTTATGTACCAAAAAGTAATAATTTCTTTCATTTTCAATTCAAACTGTGTTTTATCTCTTAAAATTAAGCAGGCCATTTGTGTTACTGTGCCTTTAAGACTCATGTATGTAAACAACTTCTGTCCTGACTGGCTGCCTCAAATTGGTCCTCATTCAAAAACAGTGGTACATGGTACACTTTAAACTTTAATAGTGTACATGTACTACACCAAACTCTTATGTGAAGAGAGTGAAGAGAATTCTATTTTCTATGATATGGGCCATTTAAGTTCGCAAGAAAATATCAGTACGTGCAGAGAAAAGGGAGGCTTATGACATGAGGTGAGGTGCAAGCAATGTACTTTGGCAGGAGGTCACAGAAACAGATCCTTCAAGCCGGTGGCTTCATCCATCGTTTCCGTATCAGCTTTCCTCCAAGTTATGTGCTCTCTCTCGCCGTCTCCCTCTCTTTCTCAACCTTGAGTCACTCTCTTACACAATCTATACCTCATACTCTCACAGAAACTCTCCTTCAGTCTGGTCGTCTTCTCCTCTTTAGGATGCAGAACCGTGGCCTGTAAAAAGACAGGCAAAACAGTGGTGCACATTAGTAGAAATGTCTACTGTCTTGTGCTTATTTGATATGTATTAGATCTTTATCTAATAAAAGTTAGGAGATAACAGGGAATTTGGCATGAGGAGATTTCTCTGAATGAGCATAATCCTTTTTTATTTAACTCTATTTATTATCCTGTGGTTTTGGCTACACAAAGCTCTGATGTGATTGTCCTGTGGAATCACGCGCTTATCACAGTATTATGTTGTCTGCAGAGCTCTGAAACATGAACTCATTACTGTCTGTTTCAGAACAATGAATGTGTTTTTTTATACAGACTGTGCTTTATCACATATAATTCAAAGGAACAGTTCTGCAAAAAGATGTCATTTACACAATTTTCCCCTTAACCCTGATGGAATCAGTCAGCAAGGACAGTGTTGCTTCTTTAGTTCAGATGGACATAAAATAACTGAGGGAATGGTAAAATTGGAACCCGACCAGTGGACCACCTTTACTAAAGAAAAACATGTATGATAACCAGCTTTGACCACTGATAGAAAGTTAAGAAAATTAAAAACTGGAGCCTGTGATCTTTCGGGATTATTGTAATATGTGATTAATAAAAAGTAAAAATAGTAAATGAAAAGGCAGCACTGTAAGCCGCATTTTCCGAACGGGAACTGGAATGGAACCATATAATCTGCAGTGATAAAGCTCCAACCTGCACCTCTGGGATTTTTAATCCAGAATTTATCATCCAACATCAGTACCTGACTGCACTAATGCTCTTATGGCTGAATGCAATCAAACCCTCACAGCAATGTTCCAACATCTAGTGCAAAGCTTACCCAAAGGAAAAGGGGATATTACTTCAGAAAAGGAAACAAATCCTCAATTTGTGTGTACCCTCTGGTACCTCTCACTCTTCCTTTATAACTTCAAAGTCTGGCCAAAAAACAAAAAAAACGAACAAACAAAAAAAAACCCACACATTCTGCTTAATTTACCCTAAGCATTGAAATCAGTTCACAGCCCACCAGTTTAGGCAAACACACATATTTCTAGTGTCTTTTGGTAATTCTGACCTGCTACTGAGATCACAGCGTGTTTCCAAGTACTGCAATTCTCCCATCCTCTGCTCTACCAGATGCTTTATGAGTGGAGGATGGCGGGGATCCACCTCCAAATACATGCGGCTGAAAAAGTAGCAGAGACAGGAGATTTGAACGAGTGCAGGAAAGTAGATAAAGAAAAGAGGATGTAAGATGTATGAAAGAAATCTTATCACAGCAAAAGCTTTACAAGAAATTACAAAACCGGGTAACTCAGATATGCAGGGACTTTTTGGTAGATAATTCATCTGCAACAAAAATAAGCAGAAAGTGTCACTTCTGAGCCATTTAATGAAAACAAGATTTCAGTGAATATCCACTAGATCTGCATCATGATGCACACATGTACGTACACACATACACACTGTGTTCATTCTAAGCGTACATGACCGGTTAGCTGTTCTTCGGATCTGTAATCTCACAGGAAGGGAAAACGCTCAACACTTTTTAATCATCAGCAGGCCAATCATACAGTGTGCAGTGGTGTGAATTGTTGGGTAATTACTGGGAGAAAGCCCTGATCCCTGGAACACTGTTATCTTCTTCCATGAAAGTGGGGAGAAGTGTGAGCAGCGCGGATTCCCTGAAGCGCTTAAGAAGTGCTGGGAAAGCTCCTTAGCTAGATTAGAGCACGCTATTTATACTCCACTGCTCTTCTAGGCCACAGACACAAGATCATATTTGCCAAGCAACAGACACTGCAGGACTTCTTTACATACTCTCTCCCTCTCACCCCTCCTCAGTTAGGAGTTTTGGTGCCACATCCAGAATCTGACTGATGACCAATAAGCCGTCTCGACCCCCATCCAGTGCTGAGTGATCCTCGAACCTGCAGAGAGGAAGACATACTGCCCATCACTAGGGTCACTTTGGGTTCTTAGGAAATTTTTACAAGCACATTCTTTGATTTTTCACCATTAGTGTTTATTTAAATACTATTAGTGTTTACTCTAATAAATCAACTGTTTCTAATAGTTTGGGTATATTTTCAACACTCACTTCTTGATTTGGATGTTTTCTGCTTCAATCTATTTATCTATTTACAGTTATTTCTTTGAAATCTGAATGAATTCTGAATGGTAACTTCATTACGAATTTCAACGTAATGAAGCTTTCAACGAATTTCACTTTGGAATTTTCTATTACTTTGTCTGCAATCAAAATGGTTTTACGTTGCTGAAAACAGTCCAATAAGTTCCAAACTTCAAAACACTACTGTATGTGAGTGCTATGAGAATATCAAAGATCATTTTCACTTAGAAAATATCTTTGCATTTAATATATGTAAGTATGGCCCATTCTACTTCTCTGTGTGCGTTGGGGAGGGGTCAGTACCTGACTATCTCCGCCTGCAGAGACTCCATATCCTGAGTGAACAGGTAGGGGGGGTTGCTAACCAGCACATCAACAGCACTGCAGTCTCTCACTATCAAGTCTGCATCTAAGAATAGGACACACACACAAATTCCTGAATAGAATATCAGTAAAAGCACCCCTACTAGCATGCCAACTGTCTCTGGAACAACACACTCATCCCCAGCCTCCCACTAATGGAGGCACTGAGACTGCAAGATGAATATTCAATAGCCTGAGCAGCCAAGCCATGTGGAGGTCAACCAATCTGGAGGAAAAAATAACTTTCACTGTAGGATAAAAATAACTTTCCTTTCACACTGATGAAAAAATGTTTGACAATCCAAACACGTCTGCTAAATCATATGGTATATACTTTATATAGGGGGACAGAAAATCCAGAATGGAACGTGTAAAGACGTAAATAGTATTAACAATCATCATATATCTCTGATACTTAATATCTCTACTGGATCGCCCGAGTTATCCACAAATTAAACGTTTGAGTACATTTACTCACTGTAAGTCAAAATCAGTTTCTCACACAAGCCAATACTATCAGTAGGGTGACCTCACACGGACTCAGAAAGAACAGCCAGTGTGTGCATGTGTGTGTGGAGAGAGATTCAAAACCATCTAGTGGGCAATATCTGTCATGACATGTAACATCATAAACCTCAGTCACAAAGTACCCAAGCTTAGCATGTTTCGCTATTTTTCTTGCTCTCACACACCACTGCCTGTCTAACAAACTGGAAAAAAGTGGCAACAGCCTGTAATTGCAAAGTGGCACCCTAACAACACCTTAGGAACCACCTGGGATACCACAGCAACCACCTACCCACACCCCAGCTACCACCTAACAATGCGAAACCAACTGCACGTACACAGCCTCACGCATATTCTCAGCACTGTTCAGGTCATTATGCATGATTAGGTGGCTTTGACAAGCTAAACTCAAAGTTTGTTCACAAACCACATAATTACACAATAACATACAAGGGGATGATGGCATTATCAGTAATCAATAATACTGCAGCTTCCACCTCACCAGTAAAGCTTGTGTTTGTTCCTTTACGGAACTCAGTAATATGTAATTATATGACATTTGAAAAGAACAGTAAAACTACAGTTCTAACTTTAGTAAACAAGCCATAATAGAGCTTAAACACTGTGTTGGATCACTGCGGTCTCAGTCCTTTTGTCTGTCATAGCTTCCTTCTGACAGATCTAACACTCACCACAGTACTGACACCCATTTTTCCTCATCTGTTATTATCGAGCACAAATCCCACTGAATACCCTCTTAGTGTTTCTCACTGTAAAATCGAACCGCTCCCATTCACATCTAGTTCCAGTCCTCTCAGTTTCTCTGCAGCCAGAATTCACAGTTATCTACTGTAATTGTGAAACCCTGTCTGTGTAAACCTTTTCTAAAACAACCTTTTCTAAGCTTGGTCACCTTGTCCTCTGTGAATGTCATGCTGTTATTTTATCTGTTTGTATTGTTAGGGATGAGGTTCACTGTGGAATTCAGCAACGCTGTCAAAACAGTCCATTGACCAAAACACTTCAAATGTTTTTTTTGCCCTCTTGAAGTGACTCCACAACCTTGTGGTTTTACATCAAAGAGAAGACGTTCACATTTTCCTAAATGAAAACGGACCCTTCTCTTCAGCCATGACTCACTTACCCTTTATAATATCTAAATGATGAACTTCCAGTCTGTCCTGGAGCCCCAGTCTGAAGAAAGAAAATGAATGTATTTGCATGAATGAACAGCTCCTTTACATTTACATCCACTTCCCCCATACCCTAAACTCTCTCTGGTGCTGAGAATCACCTGCTTGCGTTTTCCTTCGTTAAGCGCACAGCTTCCTGACTTTGGTCCACTGCAGCAGCCCTGAGCTTAGAATAGAGACAGCAAAAATAAACCACCATACACACACACACACACACACACAACGTTAGTATACTGCAGTTCATTTAGATTGTACTGAAGTCAAAAGTTAACCCTTTAAAACTGCAAGCTTTATTACTCAGTTATTAATCTTAAAAGGGAAACAGTCAAGTTGAGCTACTTATGAAAGTGCTGCATCTTGCTGACACTTAAAAAAATTACAATCTTTGACAAAAAATGTGTTTCCAGGAAAGCCAAAGAAACCCTCAACCAATGACAACACAGGTCTATCAAACATAGAAAGGACACCCATTACCAAGAATCAATTCGGAGGTATGACATAAATGGCCTGAACTAGCCACAGTTGTTGTCAGGCGACACTATATTTTGAACTTAGCGTCATGGTTATGATTACAAGGGAAAATCTAAAGCAACCATGAACCTGCATCATTATTAACTAGAGTTCACTGAGGGAGTTGTATAAGAGAGGGAGGTGAGATCTGAACAATGGCACTGGAAACTGAAGAATGTGTGATCAGCTTAAGACTATAAAATGAATTCACCTCAGCATATTAGAAATAACTCTGCTGAGCTCGGACAAACATTTCGCAATGTTGTGTAACATATACAGCCACCTTACCTCAGCTTTTCTTCTCATCCCGTGATAAGAGATACAACTCACATGTGGGAAATTCGTGTTGTGATATGTGATTGTAATGTGTTAATCAGTAGTGTCTAACTACAAGCAACAGTCTACAGAAGGAATCCATCAACATACTGACTGTTAGCATATTGACTCTGTGCCATGCTTTTTTTTAAATTGGCATGAACCGAGTTTATTTGATTGTGTGACATGTCCCCTTCAGGCATACTTAACCACTATCATTTATATACTACTCGGAGACTAATGTAAGACCGTGTGTAAGTTGTGTTGTTATGAAGTGTAGAACTGTGCTCAAATACAGGCCCTTACGGTTAATTTAGCTACCCATAAATGTAACACAGAAATGAAGGACCAAGTGTATAATGAGCATTGGGTGTGGCAGAGTGTAACAGAGCCTAACCTGTTGCATGCTGTGCAGTAAGCTAAGAGAGATAGCGCCACTTCCACAGCCCACCTCAAGGGATCGTAAAACAGGCCGCGTCCCATTCCTCAACTCCACCTGGAAATCCTCCAACACCAAACCAACCAGCTCCTGCATGCAAACCCACACACACACACACACTTCCATGTATTCACTGACGCCCGTATGTTCACACACGACTTGCTTATGACTCATATCCTGTGTTCACTTCTAGTTCATTAGGAGTGAAATTCCTTTCTTGGCAAACAGCATGAAGGGCACTGCTGGTTGCTGGAAGAGTGTGTATGGTGTATGGAGGGTGTGTGTCTGTGTGATACTGGACCTCTGTTTCAGGACGGGGAATAAACACTGGAGGTCTCATCTTCAGAGTCAGGTCCCTAAAGTCCCACTCTTCAATTATATACTGCACTGGCATCCTGAAACACACACACACACACACACTGAGCACAACATCAGAAATAAAAACCAAACATGCATATCACCGGTATATTTGATCAGCCAAGACAGGTTTGGTGTCTGGAGTTTGCTTCTTGTCAGTGGTTTTAGACACTATATGATACACTTACAACCTTACACTTACATCCAAAGTAGGTCAAGTAAGTGTTTGTCGTTTCAACCACATAAACAGTAAACAATGAAATGAAACAATGTTCCTCCAGGCCCATGGTGCAACACAAAGAACAAAAACAGAACACCACAAGACTACACATGTGCAGGTAGGACAGGTCAGAACAAAAGAAAAAGTGCAAAGTAAAAAAAAAAAAAACTATAGTCTCTCTATAGTCTTAACTACCATGCAGAATTATTATACCATACATTCTACCTTCTACCGCAACTTTACATTTCTTGAGTGTGGACATCCTGCTAAGGTTTAGCAATAAGTGATGGTGTAATTTTGCTACATCATGCTCACTGACTGTGAGAGCTGCAGTACTGGGACAGTGAACAGCTGCTTCAGGTTGCTTGGCATTGACCTGGTACTCAGTGTATAAAAGTAGAGACAGTACCTTGTGAGGCGTTTTGAACACAGTTTCCACACTTTCTCTCTCTGCTCATCTGACAGTCTGTTCCTGAGCCTACTCTTCCCCAAACTCTCCAACTTTCAGAGAAGGAGAGAAAGAGAGGGGGGTGAGACAGTGACAAAGAGAGTGAGAGACTGAGAGAGAGACAGAGAGAGTTAGTTCATAATAAGGAAAACAAGGCGGTGGGGATGTGGGGAAACATAATTTGATTCCTAGAAGTTCCCGGACAAACAAGCAGTAATTGTGCTGGAGTGGCTCAGTTTGTTTGTGAAAGAATAGATGCATAAGTGTCCCCTCTCTAGACAAATGTAGTGAGAAAACAATGAAATACTTGCGCTAGTTGCCACACGCACGCTCACGCCTGAACGCACAGATGGGCACACACGCGCACACACACACACACACACACACACACCCGCCCACACGCACGCACACACGCGTGCACGTACACGCACACATGCACACAAACTAAAACCAAAATTTTTCAACAGTAAATCACTGAATTATTTAGCAGACAGGCTACCAAATGAAAACAAAAAAGAGAAAAAAAAGAGAATGTATTCCAACCCAGTCCCTGTCAGCCACACATAAACTTAATACATGAAGCTCATCAATCAGCCACAACATTAAAACCACTGACAGGTGAAGTGAATAATGTTGATTTTCTAATCACAATGACACCTACTAAGTGATATACAGAGATATACAGTGCTGTGAAAATATTTGCCCCCTTTCTGATTTATTTTTTTTGCACGTTTATCACACTTAAATGTTTCAGATTATCAAACAAATGTATATATTAGACAAAGATAACCCAAGTAAACACAAAATGCAGTTTTTAAGTGATAATTTTGTGAAGTGCACTTCAGTTTGAGGTCAGACATTCTCCTTCAGGATTTTTTGGTAGAGAGCAGAATTCATGGTTCCATCAATCACAGCAAGTCGTCC
>JBBPCY010000109.1:18309821-18335553 GCA_037974405.1 Brachyalestes nurse
TCTCTCTCTCTCTCTCTCTCTCTCTCTCTCTCTCTCTCTCTCTCTCTCTCTCTCTCTCTCTCTCTCTCTCTCAGTTGTGCCACAAAAATGTCACCACTTTTCAAGCGTGTACAAATTTATCAGTTGGCCCTTTAACGTGTGTGTGTGTGAACTGAAGTGAAATCAAGAGAAATGAGAATATGAGGTTTAATAAAAGGTTATATGACCCCATCAGCCAGATTTACCCTTTACTTGTAAAAGTGGGTTAAGAGAGCAGTTGTGGGTGACAGAAGTGTGAGGATGGACTGGTGGCCTAAAAATGCCATGACATTTCTGAACCATTCAGTTAGTGCAGAATGAACAGCACCAGTCCAAGACTAATTGCAGCTCTGGAGAATCTGGGTCTAACTGTGAAAGCACTTTAGCTTTGTGTCCAAAAGTTTGTAGACACTCACATGTTCGGAAGGCTGTAAACCAGACGCTGGAACATTACTCTGAGGATTTGACTGCATTCATCTAAAAGCGCGTTAGTGAGGGATGGAATTCCATGACTAGAGAGTGCCTTGCTCCACGGTCCAATGCTGGAGTGCTTTATTTACGCATGACATCTGTGACCTTAGGCTCATGTGTGACTGCTTAAGATTCACACAAGCTGTGCGTGTGCATGCGTACACCCTCATCAACAGTGACTGCATGTTTCAATACCCGAATTTAAGACAAAAAAGGGGTGTCTTGATATTTTTGGACAGATAGTGTAGCCACTGAATTCAGGCAGTAACTGAGAATTCTTCTTAAAAATCTTGGACATACATTTTATGGCTAAGTGCTTGTTAAAAAGTGTGCCTGGTAACTCCACTGTGTCTATGGAGGGAAAGTCTGAAAAGAAGCAGACTGGCTGGCAGGACTGCTGATCATGTGTGTGAGAGAAAATGCTCTGCAGGCCAGATGGTACTGATTGTTGCTGTGTACAAGAGGGGCTGCAGAGTTCAGTCTGGGTCTCTCCTGATAGTTCTGTGTTTACCCTGAAACACATCACCCAGCCAGACAGAGAGAGAGAGAAAGAGAGAGAAAGAGATAGACAGATAGATAGATAGATAGATAGATAGATAGATAGATAGATAGATAGATAGATAGATAGATAGATAGATAGATAGATGTAGAGAGAGAAAAAGATAGAGAAAGAAAGAGCGAGAGAGATGGGAACATGGGACAGAAATCAATAGAGATATTTTGGGAAAAGCCTGAGGAAGTCAAGAATATAGGAGCTTGATGGGGAGAAAGGAGATGAGGAAGAAAGGAAAGAAGGAAGGAAGGAAAAGAGAGAGGGGAAAACAGTCTAGAAACAGACAAAACAATAAAGTGGATAAAGAAGGAAAAGAAAGTTTCAGAAGGAGGGCACAAGGAGTATGTATGAAGCGCAGAGTTTATTTGACATGCATTTCTCCCCGAGGCGTTCCTGTGTTTAATAGCTCGCAGTGTGTTTGTAATTACAGTCGCAGAAACTGGCCGACGCTCGTGAGCCAAAGTGAGCTCGCACTGGTATGCTGGCCAGGAGCAGAATACTACACAGTATTTTCCAAACCAGCAATTTACTGCTGAAAAGAAAAAACAAACACGAACCCTTTCGCACGATGGCATGGTGCTCTCTCTTAATACTGACTGCTTTGCATATGACGGAGCAGCAGAGGAAATTGGACTTAAGGCTGAAATGTAAAGACTGATAAGATAAAGACAGACTTATTACAACATAACACTAAGTGGTATTTGAATAAATAGGCTCTGTGCAGTAGCAGTTATGAGGCCTTAATTTAAATGATGCATCATTCTGTCCTCTCCTGCTTCCAATTTAACATTTATTTCTTCACTGTAGTTCACTTACTTTTAATCTTTGTGTTTTGTTGTTGTACTGCTCTTTATTCTTGTGTTAAAATGTGAATTCCACAAATGTTTTAAAAGATGCATGATTAAATCCTTAAGTAGGCAAAATAATTAATGATGCTTTGATGGGAAATGCACCTTTCTAGTGAAATGAGCCTCGTCAGGATTCACACTTTATAGAGGTGGTGATAGAAAGCAGATGTCCAAGCTTTCAATACCGCTAAAGGTTACCTCACAGACCAATTACAAATACACTGCATGATTCCTGAGACACTGTTTTGATCGTTTTGAAATTAAACATCTTTTTTAAATGCCTTTATGACATGGCAATATTTAATGAAACATTGTTTGCTGTATTAGGAAGCACCAAGCTCATAATACAGAAATGATATAGTAGCTGTATATGGACATTTTGGAGTCTGTAATGACAGACGTTCAGATAGGACACTGCTGCCTTCAGTAATGATATGCACTTAAAACTGGTCTTAGTCTGTCCTTATTGTAGTTTAAAAGTGCAGCACTGCTGTATAATACATGGTTCTTGTTCTGTTAGCTTGTTGTAGCTGTTAGATAATGGTACACATCAACATCCGAATATTTAAGTGTGACCACTCACTTGCCAGAAGCTTTGACTGTTCTTTTGTTGTAGCTAGAAAAGGGTTTACAAATGTGATGCTGTGTGCTGTTGATGGGTGTTATAGATTTTAGCCCCCCCCCCATCAAATATAATGACCAGTTGTCTGATATTACATGTGTAGAAGACACACAGATCCACTGCTGGTTTTGCATAATAAATAAAATAGTTACATTTCCCAGTTGTAAAGGAATGAGAGTAATGATCACTTCCTGTGTACATAGTGAAACAAAACAACGTTCCAAGCAACACAAACAAAAACAAAAGGTTGACAGGACAAAAGAGGAGTAAAACAACAGAACAAGACAACACTTAGTGCAGGCAACAGCTACAGTACTAGTTTTTATACAGTATTATAACAGAGTTTAACTGTGTCCTAGCAGTGGAGTAGTTAGGTGTGCAAAAATGCAGAATAGTGGTCGACAGCAGGAGGAAAGAATGTGTGGTATGTGATAAATAGAGGGGTGTTCATAGTGGCAGGTGGGATGTAAGTTGTTAGTTTAAGGCAGAACAGTTCAGTGTATACACGAATTGTGTTAGGAGAGGAAGAGGTTTAGTTCAGAGGTGTGTTTTTGTGTGTGGAGGGGGGTAATGTTTATGTTTAAGTTCTGACTGAGTATCACGATTAGATCTTTGGCTGAGGCATATGATAATACAGATGTAAACACACCCGAGACACGTTTAAAACACATATAAATTTGGTGGTGGCCTGGTGGGTAGGATACTTGCCTCTGGACCATGAGGTCACGGGTTCAAATCCTACCTTCAGCATATCACCACTGGGTTCCTGAGCAAAACCTTTCACCCCAAGTCACTCCAGGGAGACTGCCCCCTGTAGTTAGGAAATGGAAGTCGCTTTGGATAAAAGTGTCTGCTAAATGCTGTAAATATAAGTGACGGGGTGTAAATGGAGTCGTAGTTTTAGTTTACATCCGAGTGCTCTAAATCACTCTGATATGTTTTACACCTGTTTATATAATAAATGGATGGAATTTCCCTTAAGAAAGACACATTAATTAGATAAGATGTATTATTATTCTGCCATCAAGTTTAAAAGAGTCATGAGAGATGAAGAGGAGGAGAAGACCGCTTTGCTTTTCTTAGTAAAAGTTGCCAGGAAACTCTCAAAAGTACACTATTAATTAAATATTCAGTATCCTGCATCGTTACAAAATTTAAATAGACACCTGAGCTTGCTGGGGAAAAACACACAGAAGTTTCCTTTTCAAAGAGAAATCACAATTCCTGTGTGACAGACAGACAGCTTTGTGAAGATGCTTTGAGAAAGAGAGAGAGGTGTATTCCCACATACTGTGTTATGGCTCGCACGGCTCATAACATCTGTGAGTTACCGCTGCACACAGCTCGTTTCAAGGCACCGAGGGGAGCAGCCAAAAAAAGGCTGTTGATTCCAAAAGTGTTGGTTACATAACATGTTTATTGTAGATTGTTTGGATATTTTAGATCACAACAAGATCTTTCAAGACCTTTCTGAGAAAGGAGCAAAAGCTAAATGACCCAATGGTGTAAAGTAATGACTGTATCTTTCCCTTAGCATTAGCCTCAACAGCAATAAAGACCACCTTCACTTCCAAAACAATAGGCATAAAAAAAGCACACGTGACAAAATGAAGCCCATAGGGCCTCACTTTATATTTCCATAAAGCCAGAGTGTGGAGTAATGAGTTCTCCAGGCCTTCTCTCTCTGGAATCATTAGCCACCAGAAGAGCCCATGTGAAGGTGAAATGTGTCACATCAGGCAGTACACATGCTTTGCACATTCATTACTAATCATTTTAATTCCAAGGAAATGCTCAAAGCATGCTGAATATGTGAGAGCACATATTCCAGTGATATCAGTACAACAAACATCCTCATTTAGTGTGATGTCATTCAGCTATTATAAATACCCAAGTAATTTAGACATGGCTTAATAATCACAGCAACACGTGAGGATTATGACTAATAATGAATGGTCAAGATTCATCATACTGATTTACGTGTCAGTGCAACTGGCTCCATTTCCCAGAACTTTACAGAACTGTTTTTTATCTCTATTGGAAAGATGTTTTAGTCATTTAACCTCAATTCATCTCACACTGGCAGAGCACATGGCCTGTGTAGCTCACTGCCAGATGTGAACAGTAAAAGAAACGTATACAATGCTGGAAATATTTAGGCTTTCTGACACACACTGGTCATATGGAGAATGTAAGGGTGAGGGTTGGGATCGCAACATTTATGTGTACTAGGTTTAGTCTTATTTTTATTTTAGTTTCTTCAAATACAGGAAAATTTGAGATCTGGATCATCAAGCAACATATGTTTTTTTTTTTTTACAACATTTGATTTTTTTATTTGCACTACCCCACTTCGTCACAAGTTATCATCCTCCAGTTCCTCACTGTATTCAAATCACATCTAGTCCCAGCATTACTCTGAAAACCCTGGCAGCTTTCCAGATGGTCTCCTCTCTCTGGCTCATATGGTGTCCCCTGTGTCTTAGTCTGGTGGATGGACTCGCTTGGTGGAGACTCTCTCCCTTTCTTTTCTTTCCTCTCTTTTCAGACTGAAATACTGAGGGAAACCTCACAATAGGGCTTTGTCCCTCAAAAACACTGAAGTCATAGTTTCCCAGGCTCCTGCCCCCTGAGACGCCTAGCAATGAGTCGGAGAGAGGAGGGGCACAGGACTTGGCAATGTCTCGCCATAAGCAAATGAGAGGATACATTCTTGTGCCTGCAATAGAACTTCCACTGCGTTGATAAAGCGCAAAGCTCAGTCCAGCTCATATTAATTCAAGGCCAGTGCTGGGACCGGGGCACGAGAAATCAGGTGACCTACACAAAGCGAGTGAAAAACATCAGGACCGCTTTGCAAAAACATACAAATATTACTCACTGGATTTTGATGATAAATTTCTGACTTCCAAGCACAATCCTGCACATGTCTTTAACTGCAAATCTAACTCATCATAATAAACACTATAATGAGTCATGCTTTTGACTAGATTCCCTATCTGGCAGTGGAGAGTCTTTGAGAAGGGGCCTTCCAACAGAAGAGAGAAAGACCACTCCCACAGGGATTTCTGAGGAGAAGGAAATTACAGAGATATGCATTCCTCTGGCCTGTCATTTTCATTCATGTAGACAGCAGGTCAGTGTTTGAGCGCGTCTGCTGAGATGTCTAATGTCGAGCGGTTCCCCGGCGAGAAATGCTGCTGCACAAAGGCAAGTACGGTTGGGGGTGGCACAAAGGCGGTAGCTCCAGTGGGCAGTGCAGGGGGAATGGATTATGTAATAACAAAGATCCACCTAAAGCTGAAAGCTTTGGAAAAATCCTCTGGGTCTTCTAGTGTGAGTCTCATCACAAGAGCACCACTGGAAGCAAATCAGCATCTGGAACTGAAGCTCTAGGCAGTGTGTAAAGGAGTATTACTTCACTTCCATAGCCATTATCTTTGAGAGGAGGCAGCCATATGTGGGAATTTGGAGGGGTGGGGTGGTGGAGCTGAGGGGCTTTATAGGAGTGTGTTTTCATCATTAGTGTCAAGCAGCATTTGACTAACCCCATTCAAAGCCTGGGCTGGGAATGAACAATGAAATATGATACAAGGCATTAAGGTGTCTAAATGTGTATTCAAAAGCATTTATGTCTTTTAGGTATTTGGAAAGGAGATATTTTATTTATTCTGAGTTTGAGTTTCTGCCAGGCTATGGTTTTTACTTGTTTTACTGGGTGTTTATGCAGTGCTGTTTCTGGCCATCCTGGGGTTCTAGGCGGTGATCAACAAAATTTTTGTCGACCGGGTGGAGGTGGGAGACAAAATTTCTGTCCATCCCTCGAGTGGTGGGGTGGGGTGTTGCACCTTGTTGGCACCCAATCAATGCCTCCCCTGCCAGTGGTGCCTGAGGCAACCACCAAGGTTGCTTATGCCTAGAAACGCCCTAGTGTGTGTATAATGGCTAGCTCACACTCTTTGTAATAAATGCAGTTAATATTTATTCTCAGCTTGTATTTTTCTGTTTCACCTTTGCTCACATTCGTGGTCCTGCAGTGTCAGTTGACTCATGGTCCATTTCACTAAGAGCTTTTCTGTCATGCCGCTGGATCACTGATCGGGTGGCGTGGTGACAGATTTCAGAGCAGCGATGCTCCTCTCCTAGACTATAGCCTTAAACAGTTCACTGACAGGCGCTGTCAGCAAGGACGCCATTTCAGAGTTCATGCCGCCCTTACTTTAAAACCTTTGCTTTGACATCCTGTAGATAGGCCCATCTGGGTGACACTGCACTGGCAGGCCTCTTTCACCCCCCAAGCACTAAACTGATGTGTGCGACATAGAAGAGCCAAATGAGAGTATGGAGATTCATTCTATGAAACCTAGAGACATTTCAGACATGCTGTGTAACATTTCAGCTGATTTTGTCCTAAGAGTGATTCTTTACAGTGCACGTAATATAATGCCAATAATAGTCCCATTTATATGGATTTTGTGCTGTGGAGTAATTTACATTCTCTTGGAGACAAGCTTAAATTGTAATTTTCTGCTGATATTATAACATTTTTGCATAATTCAACTGACAAGAGGTAACTACAGTCATTCAGAGTTTGATGTAAAATGCTTCACTCTAGAAAAAATGTGGTGGTGATAGGAACCAGATGACCAAAGTATTGAATCCCTCTTGGAGCTACTTCACTGTAGCATGTCTCTGATTTCTGAGACATTTCATAGTATTTTTGGGCAGCTGGTGGCCTAGTGGTTAGAAAGTTGGCCCTGTGATCAGAAGGTTGTGGATTTGAATCCTAAGACAGCTAGTGGCACTACTGAGGTACCCTTGGGCAAGGTACCATCCCCACACACTGCTCCCCAGGTGCTGTGTTCCCGACTGCCCACTGCTTCACTTGGGTGAATGGGTTAAATGCAGAGAAGAATTTTGTTCTGTTCACACTGTTCACGTATGACAAATGGTCACTTTCACTACTACTACATACAGTTTTGGCCAGCCATTGATAAGGAAAGGGTACAGTACATACAGGGTGCTGTAAAACAGAAATCCTGCCCAAATTATCTTATTAGTGAATGAATTTGTGTTGACCCTCTCATCATCACTACTATAAAGTAACTCAAATCAGCAAGTTTCTCTTCAATGCAAGTTTCTCAGTGATGGCATCACTGCTTTTCCTTTTATTTTACTTTTTTGAATTTTCTGCCCAATTTAGTTGTCTCTTCCACCCACTAGCTAGGACTCGCCGGCACAAGCTTCCTCTGAAGGAAAGCAACCATGCATATTCTCAAACTGCCTAGAGTGCAACATCACTGGACAGCTTAATATGCTTGAAGGAGAAGGGGAGAGGGCGGGCCAAATGAAGACAATTGTGTTCTCTTAGACTCCCGACCATGGATAGCTAAGCCACCCCAGGGATTACATCTTCACAATTTAATCAGGAAAATCAGTGGAATTCTGAGGAGACACTACAGGTAGAAATGGCCACATTGGTCCAATTTTTTAAAATGTATTTGATAACTTGGGTCCAAAGCCACTCTTAAACTGTAATAAAAATGTCAGAATAAAAAAAACGTTTGCTTCACCATGCTTAGGCAATTCAAGACCACTGTATTTTCCAAAATTTTCCTCCACCACACTAGGCACAGTCATGTAGCTCTGATGACATTTACATAAATACGTGTTCCGTGATGTCTCACTGGGTAGTGCATTTCTATAGTCCAAAACTATTTTTCCCTGTCCGTTTCTCTCTCTTTCTGTCTGCAGTTCATTTTTAAGTTAAGGCCCCACTGAAAAAATGAGTGCTATTTTGAATTCAGCTCGAAGGTCTATAACACTTTTGTAGGCGTGGCCCTATAATTAGGGTTATATTGCATATTGTTGTGCACGTGTGGAAATACAAATCAGAACATCTCAGCTGAAACACAGTCCTGCACTCTTCCCACAGTCACACCTCAGACATCACAGGCTGTTATCTGAGGGTCCGATCTCAGTCTGTCACAATGTAAAGAAACATAAGTGAAAACAAACAGGCTGGTCGCACGCCTATTGGACACCCTGCAGAAAATTGACAGCTGATGTGACCAATGAGAGAAGGAGAGTGGTGCAAGGGTGGCGCAGATTGGCTCTGTTAAGGGCGGGATCTCTGGAGTGGGCGTGGTTTGAGGTGAGGCTGTTCGGCACAAATCCATTCTTCGTTTTTTCACTGCTAAGATTTTACAGCGACTGAGGAGGTACACACAGACCTCGGCTCTGAAATGCGTCCTGAACTCCACAGCCATGGTCATTCTGATACTCTAAACGGCATGGGCGCACACACTCCGAGCGCTACCATCCGCACAGCACACCCTTTTTGTTTTTATGACTAGAAGAATTCGTTTTTCTTCAGACACTTTGCATGGCAAGGAGGACAAGGAGGAGCCCCCTGTGTGCAGCAGCAGCAGCAGCTGAGTAACGAGGGACTAGCTAGGGCTGAGAAAGAGCAGGTGTTGTGTGTTGTGTGGTTCTCCTTCTGCATTTTTTGCACTTAGTGGTCAGAAGAAAGCATTAGAGACAGAAGTGCTCGCTGGGATATTTTAATTTGTTTTTATGCAAGTGGTGAAATAAGAAAACAACGACAAATACAACAACTCCCTGCGTGCTGTACCCTCAGGACCTCTCACCGCGTCCCTACTGGATTCTTCTACCTTAACCAGTAACCTCAGGAAAAATGTCCTCTCAGACGAAATACAAGAAGGACAAGGAGATCATTGGAGAGTATGAGACGCAGGTCAAAGGTATGTGGTTGTCATGATACACCTTCATAAATCTGAAGTTTGGAGAGGCTGGTTTGGCCCCCACATTATCGTGTAACATCACTGTCATCCCTGCTGAGATACAGAACATGCTCGAGTCATGCACAGTGCAAAACTCCATGGCTTGTAAATACATTGTGGCATTAACTGCATCCCTCCTTTTGCATTGGTTTTGTTTCTGCACTGAGATCAGAGTGGGTACCTCCTCACTCAGTTTTATGCCAATGACGCCCCCATCACTTTTTATTTACTATAGTAAATAAGTTCCACCTCATCATTTCAGCTGCACATCAGGGCCTCTGTGCAGCCTAGTGTCCTTACCAGCATACAGGGAGTAACCCAGGAGTAACCCAAGTTTGTAATCATTGTGAACCTCAGTCTTCTGTAGGGGGGTGTTGCATAGGCTGGTGGTCTCTGTACCCTGAGCTTTACATCTGCTCAGTTACTTTGTGTGCATTTACGGTTGTTGCAAATGTGAACTCTAATGTCATACTTGAACACCACAGCTTGCTTTGTTGCTGGGTAGAATGGACTCTCGGAGCTGATCCTTGTGTCACGCTCCTCACACAGATGGGTGGAACTTGAAGGAGACCAGCTCTGTTAATTTCTTCCCTTTGTGCACGGCTGGAGGGAGCTCAGCGAGATCAAATATGTGGCGCCGCCTGCTAGTGCTGTGCAAATCTGGAACATAAATGCACGGGAAGATCTGGCCACACGGAATCTAACTGGAACCCACCCTCGTTTTCTCACAAACTCTCCCAGTGCACCAGTCATTTGCAGTTTTGAAGGCTAAATGACAGTGGGTTCCACGTAGATGGCGTAGAGATCTTTAGACTGTCTTAATTTGTGAGGGAAAAAAAGAGGTGTGTTTTCATAACTGCACAGGTTATCTTCATTAACATGATGCATTCAGGATCTCTAGTATTACAACACTGCTATGAAAAAGGCTGGCCGTCTGCAGACGCTGTGATACCCAGTAAGAAGCCGTGGGGTGGATCAGTGACCACTGACTTGTGGGTGTTTTCATCAGTAAGGTGCAACCAAGGTACACAATGTTCTTTTTTTACAGGCTTCTTTTCCAGCTGCAGTTTCTGTAAACCCCCTTGACACTTCTTGACAAGGAGCAATTTGGGACATTACATCAATATAATGTTTGTCACTGGTCTTTTTTGCAGCCCAAACCTGCCTGTGTGGCAAAAACATAATGTATGTTTTCATGATATTTCATATGTATTTTAATGTTTAGGTTTGAAATACACAGTGCACCCACTAAACGGTTGTAGTCTTTAAAAGAAGACTGTCAAGACTGTCGATGCAATTTTTTCAAATATTTCACATACAGTAGTGCACTAAATCTGAATAACAGGACTAATTATGCTCTCTTTATGCTAAAATATTTGGTCAGTATTCTTTAGGTACTGATAATAGTTACAATATGCTTAGAAAAGCAAGTCATGGTTTGATAGAACAATAGAATACTGTCATGTTGCTCACCACTACCCTAACCTTGTTTTTCCAAGCCAAAGCTACATCTCGGAGCTGTGTGGTGAGAGCCTGATAAATGTATACACTGTGTTTTAGTGGCCGCAGTGTTGTCCTCCAAAACCCCTCTGCTTAATTCTGTACTAAAGTCATGCCCGCCCATTGCAATGATTACTGATTCAGGCTCTAAATTTTATGAATGAACTGTAGTAACGCATTCAGGCAGTGCAGACCATGCTAAGGCCCACTGCATAACACATCGGCTTCATCCACGTTTTGAAGATTATGGAGATGTCTGATTGGATTCTCGCTTGAGCAGCATGTCATAAAAGGCTCTCTCTTCCCTTGGGAATCATTGAGGCTGCAAGCTTGTCATGGCTAAAACACAGCCTATCTTTTCTCTCATATAGGATTAGCACTGCTGCTCATCCTACAGTGGTGATAATGGTGCAATGGTGAGTCCAAATAGTACAATGGTGAGTCCAAAAAAATGATCAAACAAATGATCCTGTCACCCAAGAGAGCATCACAAAAACAACTGCAGTGTGCCTGTATTTGCATGTGAAATGTTGTTCTTAATGTTTCCATTCAGCATCTATTTTAGTGAAGTGATCTGTAATGGCAGTACATTAACATAGACAGTAATTGTTGTTGTTAGTAGGGGAAATAGCTTAAGCAGCAATGAACTGTGAAAATAAAGAGGTTGCTTTGGCCTGGTGGAGCCCCATGACGCCTGTACTTTGGCTGGGGTTCAGCGAGGTGGCCGAGCCTATTTTGAAGTTTCTAATCCACATAAGCAGCATGACACGGGGCCACAGACATTTAAATTGTCATACCATAGCAGTTTAGAGTGAAATTGAAAGAAAGAAATGGATCTAGCAGTTCCTGCTGCGCAGATGTATAAGTGCAGATATCTTTATATTTGAATGTAGTGCTTCCTGAATGTGAATAGGTTGTGATACAGATCTCCAATTTAGTGTCAGTTCCTTAAGATGATTAGTCAAGAGCCTCGTCAGGGCAGTATGCTTCTCTAAATGCTTCTACTTGTTGCCATTTGTGTTCATCTGATATGGTCTTGTATTCACTGTTTGTCATCTTTAATGGAGTGTGTGAAGAACAACGGCGTCAACATTTTTAGCACCCGGACATAATGTTGTTTTTAAATGAAACGTAAAACTTATAATGTTGATCAAATTTGTATTTTTCTTGTGGTTGGTATATCAATTGACATATTTCTCTTGTGCTTCACAAAGAAGGCTCAGGCTCCGTGACACAGTTCTGGAGTAACTGCATTGATTACGTGTCATTTAGAAAACTATTTGGCTCGCTGCTGGAGGCTGGAGCTGGTTTCAGTATCCCAGAATACCGAGGCTAGTCAGACTAGGCTAGTGACAATCACTGGCGCTTTGAAAGACTGCACTGATAATCATCATCATAACACTTCACACTCCTAATGCACAAGTAGGCAGCTGGGTAGAGTGCTTGAAAAAGCCAAGCCCTTTAAAATGTTGTGAATAATGTAAGCCATAGGAATGAATTATAGAAGGATGAATGAAACCTAGGACTCAGTGAAGAGTCACCCAAAGAATAGAGAGCATCATAAGAGCAACTGTGGCAGTAAAAATGCACAGGGGAGTGCCAGCGTGAATCTGTGAGGGTCTGTCTGTCTCTATACCACACTCTGACATGAAGAAAGCAAAAAAGAATACAATTTAGGAGACGGTAATGTGAGAGAATCAACTGTTCGATTTTGTTCGTGAATTAATTCCTTGGAATCATGTGCTTGTATAAATACAGAATACAAGGACAAAGCTTTTAATAAATTACAATGCATAGACTATACTAACCACAAAACATGCAGAGCAGAATAACACAGATTCAGTCAGACACAAAGATATAAAAGATTTCAGTGGTTAACTGGACCTTGTGATGATAGTTCTACTTAAAGGCCAGTTTAAGTCTATGCTGACTCGTTGTCGGAGTAACTATTGTTATTCATGTCCTCGGAGCCCGGTGAGTGATGACCTCTAACGGTCCGGATGATGATTATGACTTCGGATGCGGCAGCAGCTCTGCTAACGCCATTTATCCTCAGCCTGTCGCGTAACTTGGATGCCTTGTTGTGCATATGAACATTAATTATGCAGTTTGCATCTGTGCTTGCCATTGGTGCCTTGTCTCCTGTTTAATTAAGCAATGTTCTTTGTGAGGCGGGGAGGAATAAAGGAGTGCTGGGTTAATAGAAATTCAATGCTAATTCAGTCCCAGCTGTTTTACACACACACCGAGGTTTGCTTATCACCTCCACAGGGGAATTTGTTCCTATAATATGTTGGTTTTAAGCAGTAGTTGTTTAATCAGCCTGATCTGTTCAGCGTCGTTCTTAGCTGATAATGAGATGTCGCTTTTAACAGTTCATGTCATAGCTAGAGTTATGGCTGTTTTGCAGAGTTTGCGTATTCAGGAGACGGCGGTAGATTAGATTGTATCACGTGTATGTAAACGATGAGGTGTTTGCAGCTCTGCTATTCACACATAGATTGGACAATGCAGTGCAAGGTGATAAGGACCTTAATTGGTATGAGGATCATTATCGTCATGCAACATTATTGAATCAATGTGAGGACATTCTTTTAGTTGCTGTTTTAAAGTGCTGTGAACACATTTTTAATTTTTTTTAGAGGGTCTAACTGCAAATAATTAGACTGTACTGGTCTGTGTTTGAAATTTTGGCAGATGACATGTCATTTCACTGTGTTTTTCTGGTGGATGACTATCTGTCAGAGCATCATTAGCTTAAAACACACCCACTCAGTGGCTAATCTGATGGAAGTGCTGCTTATTATGCTTTTGAAAGTGGAGCTTCTTAGAGGGTGTCTGCAGAACCTTTAAAAGTCTTACTTTGCCCGAAATATCACATTAATGCTTAGTTAACATCAGGTCACACTGAATAATACAGGGTCGGTTAAACAAACATTATCTGCTGCTAACCTATCATACACAGATGTTCTGATACGAGTGTGCTTTTATATTGTCGCTGCACATTTGGGTTTGAATTACATTAGAAGTGGCATTAAAGAAGTCTCAAACAGTACTACATTTAAGTGGCAGTGATGGTAAGTAATGTTACAAGACAACATTTGTCTGCTCTGTCACTTTTCATTGTCAGCCAGAAACTCTTTTCCTTTGAGTATGTAGAGGTTCTCAGCTGCACATCAGCATAATGTACTTTTTAACCGGTGGTAGCATAACTGCTGTAGCCACCATGTAAAAAGTGCTAACCTGCACAATGCAACCCAGAGAGGGGGAGTTGGTCAGTGCTGATATTGTGGCAAGTCAATGTATGGGTAACATTGCAATATTTTATTAATTCTGGCAGCAGCCACATATCAGGGATTTCTGGGATGTCCACAAAGATTTTACAGAGAAACTGTGATTCCTACACTTCCAAATGACTTTCTTAATATTTCACAAGTTATGCAGTGTAATAGGACTCCTTGTAGCGCCTGCCCTGTCATGCTCAAGAGAGCCAGTTCCTAGTCATTACTCTTGATGAACTGGTTACTGGTGGCAGTTGGGACTCCTGATGTAAGAAGTGTAAATGGAGTGTATCAGCCCATGTCATGTGACTCAAATGCACAAAATGTGTTTCTGTTTCAATTTTGCAAAAAGTTGCTTGGTCAAAAACTTGGAAAAACCACCTCAAGTAAAAACTTTTTGTCATGTGTTTCCATTACTTCTCTTTTATTTCTCAGTTTCAGATGAGGTTTTTCACTAGTTCCTCATAGATTCCTAGATGGTTGTCAGCACATCACACTAGCCATAAGCTGGTTTTCTAACAGGTTTAACTTGATGTCCACCAAAGAATGAAGTGTTCATTCCTTTAATTATCTCATGCGTTACTCACTTTGCATAGAAATGTGGGTAGATTAGGCCTCCTTGTTTTTCAGCATTCCTAGATTTAAAATGTCCTCTTTTGTTAACCTTGTAAATAAGAATTCACACACTTAGGCATTTGCTGAGCACATGGTAAGGGTGCATTAAGTGCAAGTTTGATAACTGTCCAACTTTGGATGCACTTTTGCAAAATGTGTGTTTCGAATTAAATCCCAAAAGGGATTTGGCTGTGGTCGTTGTGCCGAATGTGAAAACCCAGCAAAAAGAATGTCATCGCACGCAATGCTCCATGTCTCATTGGACTTGTAAAGGTCAGCAGTAAACTGGGGCAAAGTTTAAATTTATTTAACTTCGAGCGCAGCAGCAAAGCGAAAAATCAAAACCATAGCATCACCGGCACAAAACGGGTTGCTTGCTCAACACCTGAATGCCTCCTACTTGTTATTTCTAATAAGGGCAAAAATAAGGATGTGAGCTGGAAATATTATTTTTTTTTTACAGAATAACGTGTCTCAAATATGAATGTTTCCTGTACACACACGAAAAAGAAAAAAATACTAAAGAAAACTGTTTGTGATCTGAGTGTCTTCAAATCTAACAATCCTAACCCCTCGGTAGATCACACACTTTGAAATTTAAATGCAGCCAGTGTCCCTACATTCATCTCCAAATTCCACATGAACTACACCTGCAGCTTTTAGCATTTTCTGCTAAAAAGTTATTTTAGGAATTTGCATGTTTTTTCAGAGGCATGCTTGAAGTCAAAAGCTAAAAAAATCCCAGTTTTTCTCAGTGTCAATATTTACCTTGATGTCCTTCACTTGTCTGGAAGACCAGGTTCTTTGTCTGGAAGACCAGGTTGCATGTTATTTGTTTCTTAAAGGAGTCTCCACAGGTCAGTATACACCTCCATTTTAGTGGCACCACATTTGCCTGATTTAAATATGTAATGATTGCACAGAAAAATGAGATCAGATTCATATCTGGATGCAAATGTTTGAGAAGGGCAATTGTACATGCGCCATACTTCAATAGAATGTTGATCAGGAGATGGTAACAGTGTTAAAGTATAAAGTGTTTTTAAAGGTTCTTAGTTTCTTTTTTGATGTGGCTTGCAAGGCAGACTACCTGCTCTACTAAGCTGGCCGGCAAACCCTGTCTGACCGTACATCACAGTGCAGGAATGTGAATGACGGGTTTATGTGGCACCATGCAACCGGCCAACAGTGATTCATGATGGTGCCTCCCCCACCTCACCCCCCCTCCATACAGTATAAGGATGCTGAGTTTTGCTACATAAAGTTGGACTACATGATTCATTGATGGCTCTCAACCTCTGCCATTTAATGTGCATGCAAAGTAGACAGTGATCAGCACAGTTCAAGCAACCTGCCACAGCTACTGCTGCTCAACCTTTCCTCTAACTCCCACTGCGCAAAAAATGACCTTAAAAATGCACAGAGGCTCTAGACCTTTGGGCACATTACTTTATGAGGTTGTAGATGAGTATTACGCTGCACTGAAGAAGGACAGAATCCTGATCAGCTGGTTTGAGGACCCAGCAGACAAGTGCCAGACCCCCCTGAAGGACCAGGGGCCTGCGTGCCTCACCTCTGTCCAGAGCTGTTCAGCTGCTACACAGCTTTATTTGCATTTAAATAGAGAGGCTCCAAATGGAGAAGGAGCAGGGCATTTAGAATTGTGCCGATTTTAGTCTTTCCTCTCACGCAGAACAGCAAGGGACAGGCAGGCTTGGAGAGAGCTGCTTCCTGCTTGTCTGCTCTCTCCTTTTCAGTCTTGTCATATTCAGAGGCAGTGAAAGGGATGCATTATGTAATGGGTCAGGCTTTGGCCATGAGGACCGCCGGCTCCCTACTGCTAAATGTTAGAGCAAGGACAGAGTCCCAGCCTGCTTCTTTTGCCAGCTTTCAATAGTACCAGTTTGTTTGTGGTAATGCTTTTAAATAAGGTCTTTCAGTAATCTTGGACAACAAGCATCAGACAGTAGTTGGATTGTACAGTTGGATGCTCTGTCGTCCATACTGGTGTTGTCATGCGACAATATTGACTTTTGGTTCAGTGATATTGATAGTTAACAGCAATGTAGTCATTTGCTGAAAGCCTTAGATTATTTTCTAATGGACTTGCTTCAGATTGTTTCAAACAGACTAGAGCTGCCACGATTGATTATGTGAGTAATCAAGTGATCTGGCCATTATTTAAATGTCAAATATTTTTGTTTTGTAACTAGAGGAAGTGCTTTTTTGTTTATTTGTTGTTCACTTCCCACATATGGTTTATTACTGCTTGGATCAGCTCCAGTTAAACATGAACGTTTGAATTAACAGAGTTTCTAGTGGCATATTCTTATGTTGCATGCTGTAAAGCGATTTTAAGTGCTAATGGCTGCTCCTTCATGGAGAATTTTTAAACTGATAGCACCCCTTAAACACAGGTTTATAATGACCTGCGGATACTCCGTTCTGTACATGGCAGACTTCACTTGGCTATGCTTGTCGTGATCATGAAATTTTAGCTGACAATTAGTTGTGATATGAATAATAACTAGTGTACAAGCTTGAAGTAGCCAAACTAGTTACTTAGCTAAATTACTTCCTGCCTGCCTTTACTCTGTAGCTAACACCACGGAGTATTATAAGGAAATGATACTGCACGGGTCCTTGAAATGTTGGTGGAAATGTACTGTGGACAGCCACAGTAGGCCTTTTTCTGTTTATACCCAACTTGATAGCCTAGAACCACTGTGAGTAGGAAGCAACCCTCAAGACTGCTTAGGTCTTTACGCCCACCTGTTTCTCCTACATCAAACATGTTGATTACAAGAACTGACCATATATGTAAAATAAACCCCACACCTTATTTTTTAATTAAAATGAAAGCGATTAATTATATTAAGCATGTGGCAGCCATATTTCAAATACTTTCAGATGTGAGTCAACTTTAAGTTTCCTATCTTGAAATCTGTTTTCTGTCTGGTTAATGTTTATAATATTATGTAAAGTTCCCTTTGGGGTAATTGGATGAGAAGCAGAACATGACAAACAGGCTTTTTTCCACACAGAGTACCAGAATTCAGAAAGTATGGTTTCATTAACTTTCTTAAGCCCCAGAAATAATCATCTGTAACTATGTTTCTTTGGTATTTGGAATATACATTAATTTGTGTGCAAATACTGTCCAGTATTGCCCAATATTGCTATGTATCCCCATAGATCTGCTAAGCTTAGCTTACTTTGGGATTTTAAAGTAACCTAGCTAATCATGGTTAGGCTAAGAATGAAGGCTTATTTTGCACTGATACATCCTGTTGTCCTAACACAGAGTTCTTTGCACAGTGTTTTTGTCCCTGATCTTAATCCCTTGTAAACTACTCATGTCTCCACTGTGGCCATATGGTGTAGATCACATGGCGAGGTTGCCTTTTTCAGTGCTTGACTTTTATTAGATTTGTCTGTTATTTATCCTCCATTGTTCTCAATGTTTCTCCACAGCAGTGCTGGGGAGTGGGGGAGAGCATGTTTTTTGTGCTCTTGGCAGGGTGCCCTGGTGCTGGATGGCCTTTTATAATCTGAACTATGGTTGCATCTCATAGTGCCCTCTATATCTCCCTGCTCCTTTGAGGATACATGCCCTAATCATCAGTGATAACACCAAGACAAAGACAGCAGGTCTAGCCAACTCTGACTTGAGGTCTAATCCAGTCAAACTGATATACAGCAACACTTGAATCAAATCTTTTGGTTGAAATGACTCTCTCTGTGTTTCTGAAGCGAACAGATTTGCTATTAGGGCATTAATGACTTCAGATATTTTCAAGTCTACTTATCCGTCAATAAAGTCGAAGTCGAGTCGACTAGTCTTTTGATGACGTCATCACACAGATGCAGAGGAGGAACCCAGGTGTCCAACAATGAGCAACTTTTGTTAAAGTTCTCTGTAACATTAACAGTCAACATGACAATTAAACAAAACAAAACAATAGCTGATACCTTGAAGTTTCTGGTAAATTTAAGTGTACAACAGAAAGTGGGAACAGCTTAAGCCGCGGCAGCCACTTAGCGTCCTCTGGACTGGACGACCCCCCTACAGTGCTAGCATCACCCATGTTAGCTAGCAGGTGCCGTTTCAGATGGCCGTTCAGAACGCTGATACTTTCATTGGTTAAGTCAAGGACCACGTGTCAGCGTAAGCCAATCACAGGCAGAGACTTCATTACGTACACAAGCGCCCCCACAGAGAGAGGATAAAACACACAATGCGTTGACAAGTCGGTTTTTCTGTTAATGCCCTATTTGCTATAATACTTGGAGAATGCTTTATCATTTGCTTGAGCCATGTTAAACCACTGAACAGCAAGTTTACACTTTCAGATTCAAGTATGTGGGTCTGCAAAGAGGGCTGTTTTCACACCTTTGTCAGTTTCTTCACAGGTGCAAACTTCGTTCTTTTTAGGCTTCCTGTGTTAAGGCCTTATTTAGACAATATACAGCCATACAGACAGTTTTCCTGTGGTTCTGTGTATGTGTACTATGGGTCAAAATATGGGTGAAAAATGAGACAGAGGTTTCTGTTACTAAAAATGGAATTCATTTCTCTTTCCTTGCACACTTTCAAGCTGCAAGTTGGATGGCTCACTTGGTGTTGACCAGCTATTCCAAAACCTATTTAATCTTTGTGCCTCAGACTGGGATGCATTTGCATTAAGTATTACTGCATTAAGTGTGTTGCATTTATTTTAAAGAAAAACATATAATGCTTGCAGAAGCCAGAGTCACTTATGTTTCAGTGCCATGTAGCTGCCTGGAGTGTAGGTTTAGTTTAGTTTCTGAATGTGCCTGAATTCTCCTAATGTCTCTTAGGGCCAGACATCATCTTGTAATGAAAATATATTATGATGTCTCATGAAGGCAGTGCTCAAAGCAGTACTGATGATGTGCTTAATGTCTTTAATGCTATGAATTAAGCAAGCATGGCTAAATAATGCCATGTGAATGTGTGAGCCATGTTTACTTGCGTTAAAAATTAGTATTACCTCTTGCAAGAAAAAAACATTTTGTTAAACTGGAGTAGGCTTTAACCTTATAAAACTGAAAAAAAGGAAAAGTAAAAGCAGGATGGGACCTCTGCTGCTCACAGTTGTGTTGATACCAGCTGTATTAAATGTGGTATTGAAGCAATGGGTGCCATATTGGCAGACACTGTTACGCTAACTAGCAAGATATGCTACTAACTGTGTTACTGATTGTACTACACATTACTGCAGGAAATTCGTGCAGGTTTTAAAAGGGATGTCCGTGAATGTGCCGTTGCCTTGTCCATTGCTATCTATCAGAATGTGTTGAGGGAGAATGAAAACAACGATTTAAGTAATTTTATATGTTGCCACAAATACAAGTTCACTGTTAATGAAAACCACCCATAAAATGTAGAATATTCCATGTAAAACCTAAAATGTGAATAGAGCGGATCACATCTGTCCTGAGGGAGAAGGAGTAGGGGGGAATGAGGGGTAGCAGTCTGGATCATCTGGACTGTTTGTTTGACAGAGATGAAGCAGTGATTTTTGGAGCAGGAGGCATACTTCTTTACCATTGCAGAGAGGTTCAGCCAGTGATTTTCTTTGTGGATAAGGCAATGTGCTGCTGTTTAAGCTGGGGAATGTGCAGATACAGAGCCAAATCAAACAGAGATGGAAGCTATGATGACACTTTCAGCGATGGCTGTAATTGTACAGAGGCTGGATGATACGGTGAAATAATAAGATGGAGAAAGTTTGTGTCCCAGCTGAGTAACTGATACTTTACAGTACTTTCTATGTTGCCATAGCTATTTGTTCTGTTATTCGACTCACATTTCAAATGAAGCGTTAAAAGTGTGCTGTATTTAAAAGCTGCTGCCACACCTTTTCTGAACTGTTGTAGCATAATTATGCAGAACATATTGTGTGTGTTGCTTTAGATACAACACTTTATTTGACTTATGTTATTTAAATAAGCAATGTTTCAATTACAAATTTAAGGTGCCAGTTTTGGTCATTATGTTGCAACTTAATGGAAAACCTAATGGAAAGTCATGCTAATGTGCTTCATGTGTTCATTTAGCCTGTGCTATGTGATCTTTAGGTTTAAAAAAAGGCTTATAAAAACTGGCTAAAAGGGCCATTGACCATTAGCTGCAAAGAAGTCGAGATTAAAAATTCATGCTCAATGCATCCCTAAAAATAATGGTTAAATCTTAGCAGTGTATAAATGCCTGTACTGGTACTGTTGCTTTCTCAGAACTGGCTTGTTACATTTCTGTATTCATTTTGTACCCAAAATAACAAAAAACATACATGTGACTGTTTGCTCTGTAATGAATCTGAAAGTGATTCATAATTCAGCCAATAATACCAACCACAGATATTCAATAGTCCAAAGAAAGATCTTTTCTTAACCAATTTGGCTGTAGGTATATAGTAAATAGCTTTAACCCAGTCACAGGGTTTCCTTTATGCCCTTCCCATAGTCTTCTGTTTTGAATTATCGTCATGTGCGCTTCTAGGAACACTTGATGATTTTTGGAGTTATGCGAGCCAAATGCAGGGACGGTGTCGTCAGAGTTCTCCAAAGGCTTTTCCAGCTGCCAGTTTGAAATTCATTCAACAGGAACCCCATCGTTGCAGCCAAGTGTCAGACTTAGAGGAAAGTGCTCTCACTTTTGGTACTGAAAATAGTGTAGCTGTCAGGCACCACTAAAATATGTTTGCTCTGGAGCACTCAAAGGAGATGACTGAAGATGACCGTACAACATTTTCCACCTTTTCCAACATTTACAACAGTTTCTCATTTTTGTTGTACTCATCACTGGGGAGCTTTAGATCAGCGACTGCCATAGCTGATGGTTTAATACATTTACATGAAGTTTTTAGAATCCTCTGAGAACTTGCTGTCTCTCAAAGCAGAGTTGTCCTACTTTATTGTGCAGTTGAAATTGGACTGAATGAGCTGGATAGTTGAGGATGTAACTGTGAACCCCATAAATGCACTGAAACCTTTTCCTTGAGGAAGAAAGGTGAAAAGCCACAAGACAGCCGCCTTCTTTTGCTGATTTGTGGCAAAGGTTGTGGTAACTGTGACCTTATTGATCAAAGTACTAGGTTTCATGTAGAACCTGGCGAATTTATAGTGCCTCTAATCTGTGTTGGGTGGGCATTTTTTAAACACATTTTTTAACTAATGGAAGCAACAATGAATTCTCTACAGTTGGAAGCTGTTATTTCTGTAGTCTGCAGTAGATCATATGAAGGAAAAACAATAACTTATATATTCATGTTTTCCTATAGGGTACATTTTGCTGAATTGAGGAAGTAGCATTTGTGGATGGAGCAGTTGCAAAGACGTTTGGAAAGCCATGTGGTTAAACTGCACAACAGCTTTAGCTCCAAGTCACTGGAAGCCTCTGGTCTCCTCATACAGTCCCTGTCCAAGTGCATGAGTCAGTCTTTTGACCATGGCATAAATCTTCCAACAGTTGATATTACATTTTGTGTCAAGCCTAAAATGCAAGAAGATCTGCTATACTAGTTTCAAAGTATCAGAAAAAAACGCTAGCTGTCGAACATGATTTGTGAAGCCATTAGTGATTACCACATAGTTTAGCCTTTGTGGCTGTGTGGTTTTTCTTTGATTTCAGGTCTTTACTTTTACAGTAAACATTTGCATTTGTGTGAAGGGAGGGGATGTGGAACTCCAACCAAGAAGAACATTTCTCCGACCCATATTTTGCAAGAACATGTGCATCAACAACTTCCAATTTCAGCACTGATCATGCACAGCAGACTAGTGAAGCTATAGTGAAAAATGAAGTTATTTTTATACTGAATTCTTCTGGAATGACAAAAAAGCTCCCCATATTTCACTCTCTGAGTTTACATCTAAATGTCTTCCGAAAATCTTTTCTGTAGATGATCTTAATTGCTCCTGCAGCTCCTGAGGCGTTTGGATGGTTTGGATGAAGCTTAGCTGTTACCTCATACTATGCTACATCTTCACATCCTTCCTTTACTCTTGGCAATGAGAAGAAGGCTAATCCTCATGAATAATTGATGGGACTGTTTTTTTTCCTCACTACCAATGGAAATGCATGCTGGTAATGGTGTTAAGATGAGCCTGTTTTGTAGTTCTAACTGACTAGATCCTGGTGTGTCACGGTGTACTGAATCATAAATAATTTTACACATTCGTATTCTGATACAGTACTCTGATAGTCTTCAAAGTAGAAAAGCAAACCTGCAGGCTAATGGTGGGCTTGGTAAAAGGCAACCAGCCCTAGTGTCAGCATGGTTCAATTAGTTAGAACACACGAAAATATTGCACTCAAATATTCAAATAAACATGGCTAACTAATGCTTTGTGACATAATAGGCGGTAGTAAGTACTGAAAATATTTGCAGTGTTCACAGTCGGCAATGTGATGTCATGATATGCCAAGACAACAACGGGAAAAGAGGTCAGGCAGTCACTGTGTCATGCTGACGTTTCTGAGGGAGCATGTGTCAACATCTTCCCCTCACCCCTTCAGTAGCATCACACCACACCTAGTCCCTGGAGACAGTTGGATGACACGTTGCCGTCGAGACGCCATGCAGTCACTTCTATGGGTGACTTCAGTTGGTGTGGAGACAAGCATGATTGACGCTGTGGCTCTAAAAGGGTGTGGTTCTCTGAAGAGGCCGGATCATGTAACACACACAGGATGCTGCTGCTGATGGCCCAGCCACGGAGGAGAAAAATCAATGCGCTGGGTGGATGAAAGGCTGCAAATAATGCTTCTGTGTGTGCTTGTGGTTGTGTATGTATGCGTGTGTGTTTGTTTTTGTTTGTAGAAGTGCTTCACTCGGACGTCTGTGTACACAACAAGACAGATTTATCATGGCTTACAAAATTTTAGATGGCCCTTAACCTCCACCGAACCAAAGCTCCTTCAGAAATGTTTTACACACTTGACTTCACTCCTCAAGAAGTGTGTTGTGTTTGTGTAAGGCTCTAATAGCCCATAAACACTGCAGCACTTCTCTGCTGAGCTAATCTCATTTAAAGGGCCCATATCCTACATTTTACTTGAATTTTTCTAAAACTAGAAATGTTTGGAGTGTGTGTATGTGTGACGAAGAGAAAGACAGACAGAGAGCAAAGGGGAAAGAGAGAGAGAGAGAGAGAAAGAGAAAGCCAAGAGAATTGAACTGCACTATGGAGAGATGGCAGAAGCTGACCACAGTCTCCTGCACCATCAAAAAATCGATCAAATGTGCTGCCTCAGCTCCTCTCTCATCTTACAAATCTAAGTGCTTGTCAGATGGGCCCCATTTGATTTGAATATGTTTCTCTCCATCTCTCACTGCAGTAAAGATAGCACAGCATGTCATTTATCTGTCCCTGCTGCCAGGTAGCACTGCGTATTTCTTCTAGACAAATACTCAGCTGCCTGCACTTCCAAACAAGTGCTGCATTTACTTACAACAAGCTTCCAGACAGAAGTGTCGTCGTTGTTTGCATCACTGTCGGTCCATCTGTTCATGTTTTGGTCTGACAGAAATTACAGCAATGATGTTAGCAGATGCTAACTGGCTCGGAGGTTCACAGCGCAGCCAACTAGCGACTTGCTGCTTACAGAACCCCATGAGAAAACCGAAGTCTTTAAGGGTTTGTTTCCAAGCCATGCTAAAGCTCAGAAAACATTTTTGTCCCAAGGGGTCACTTCAAATTAGCATCTCATTAAAAGAAGCTTTGGAAAGTTGAAACTGCATTTGGAACATTAAGACTGAATATTTTCAAAAGTACTTTAGAGTCCAACTGCTGTTTAGGACTGTTATTATTGTAAATAGGCCATAAATGTAGTTAATTTCATATAGAATCAAGGATCAGGTGAGAGAGCTTGGCTGGAAGGTGTTATTCATTGGCACAAAAGACCTATAAATATCGCCAAGAAAGCTAATTTTCCTTGAAGTTTCAGTGTGCAACACAAACTTTTTTTAAAGAAAAGAAATATGCCGTGGCTCATAATGAGTCTTCCATTCAGTCTTTATGCTGATTTGTTTTAGCCTTTGTCTCTTGTGGGCTGTTGGTGGCTTAAAATCTGCCAGTCAGCCTACACATCTAGGATGACATGCACAGACGTGTGGAGTTGGTACAGTTTCAGATGAACTGTATTCGTCTGACTTGGGAACCATCATTTGAACTTTTTCCAGGTCACTTTCAACCCACGTGCTTATGTCCCTTAAATCTGTTGATGGATATGCTGTGAAGAGTCTAAAAATATTTATCTGCTGCCACGTTTCCATCCTAGCTGCTTGAACTAAAGAGGGGCAATGAAGTTTTACCATACCTGTAAGCTCCCTCCCAAGTCTTGGGTGTCTAATGACTGCAATGGAGCAAGCATGTGTCATACTGAGCTTATTTTCTACACTGTGGAAGTCACTCTGCACCATCATTGCAATATTAGGTTATGGAATAAAGAGTGCTGTCATATGACCACCAGTCAATGCTCCACTTACAGTGAGGAAGCATGCCACTTAAAGGATTTTGTCATTTTTTGCCATAATGGAGCAAATAACATTATCTGAAATGGAAAAATAACTTATGTCCACTAGTCCATTATAAGCACATGAACATGACTCTGTGGAATTCCACTGGAAGGACTGGATATTAGGGCTGTGCGATATGGACAAAAGAAACCTATCACGATTTTCTTGAACAATATTGCGATTTCGATTTTAATCACGATTTTGAAACACAGGCATGTTTTATAGTGTGAATATGAAACATTTTTCCAAAGGAAAACAATTTGATCTTTATCAAAGACCTGGAACATGTCTCTAAAACAGACATAAGGCAAATTTTTTTGCCATGAATAAGTCATAGACCTCTTTGTGACGCTACCACAGGTGTTTAAATAGGTTTGTTGTGTTACCCTGTTTCGCGGCAACAACAGACTGACAGGTCTTACAAATTACCTGGCTCTGTGATACATCATCTTTCCTGTATCCAAAGTAATCCCA
>JBBPCY010000109.1:18374758-18392285 GCA_037974405.1 Brachyalestes nurse
TCTCTCTCTCTCTCTCTCTCTCTCTCTCTCTCTCTCTCTCTCTCTCTCTTTCTCTGTCTCTGTCTCTGTCTTTTCTCCCTCCCTCTCTGCTCCCCCTGTCTTTTTGTCTTTTGCTCTCTCTCTCTCGCTCTCTCTTTGTCTGTGTCTCTGTCTCTCTCTCTCTCTCTCTCTCTCTCTCTCTCTCTCTGTCTCTGTCTCTGTCTCTCTCTGGATGAGTTCCTTTGCTGTCTGAGCGTTTTTGTATCTCTGGGAGAAGGAGAGAGCGAGAGAGCAGACCAGAGACTGATCTCTGCCGTCATCGCTCATCCTCTGTTTTCTACAGCAGCTGCCTCATTAGCAGCTTTGAACAGGTGGACAGTTTTCCATAATTGAATAGGTAAATGTAAAAAAGGAGTCAGTGTAGTGGAAAGTATGTTGCCGTAGCTGTATAATCACTGTATGGTATTTTATATACGTTGTACAGCCCTAACTGGAATGTAGTACTGCTGTTTTCATTCTGCCTTTCCAATGTTAGCTTGAGGGTTAGGACACTGATTGTTTATTCAATAATAATTAAATATATTACATTTTCAAATAAGTATCTTTCTTCATTGAAGAAAATGAATAGTATAGAATGTAATAGTACGTAACTGCGGATGAAAATGGCAGGGTCAGTAGATGGCTGTAGAGAGAAGAACTGTTCTTTCAGTGTCCTGTTTCCTAAAAGCGTATTAGCACAATGGTGATAGTGAGAACCTCACACTGAGCACTCTCTCTACCAATTAAGCACTTAACATTACCGTGGTTTCGGGAATTAGGCCAGAATGACTGTGCCAGTGATATGCTGTTGTCCTGATAAGCTGGGTGGGTCGTGCATGTAACCATATCACATAATCCATGACTGGGAATATAAGGAGCCGCAGCACATTGCTTTTAACATCTGAGTGTTCATTTATTTTTCCTTGAATCTGATGAATGTTCTAACTTACACTGAAAGCTTGTTTGCAGTAGCTTATTTTATTGCATTTCTGCCTCCTGTTTCCCTCAAATGCCACAGTTTTTATTGCAAAAACCTCAAATATTTCAATGGGACTTTTCCCCTTGTGCTTCCATCTCTGTGAAATAGCTCATGTGATATTCCACCCTGACAGTTATCTTGACAGCTGTTTTGGTAAAGCGAAGTAAACTTGTGGGTGAATATTATTTTAGAACAGTATGATGTTGAAATGCAAATGTGCTGTCAATGGAGATGCTCTCAGTGAACTGCATACAGGCAGGATGGCACTCTCCCAGACACACACTTCACCTCCCTGCTGTAGTAAAGCATTTAAAAGTTATTTGAATGTGTTCTGGAAGGACAGGACTTTCATAACAGGTGTCCTTTGTCCTTGAGTCATGCACAAGCTTTCTACAAGCTCAGAGGAGTTTATGAATGAAGCCACTAATGTTTCTCTTTTTTTAAATGGTAGGTGCCACACACACACTGAGCTCGGGAGCTTGAGCAGTGCATTTCAAGGTCACTGTGAAAGAAAATAATGCATCACTGAAGAGATATGAGAGAGGATATAAATCCTTTTAACACCACTGTTGCCAGTTGAAGATACATTGGGGACATTTGGGAACGACTGTAGAACCTTAATACTGAGGTTCCTTTGATTTTGGTGGGATATTTTTTCTGCCGTTTCTTTGTGGGCTTTTAGGAGAATCATGCCAATCTGTCAGTTACTCAGAAACCACTAAATATCAGTGATATGTGATGATTATTATCTCTCCAGTATTGGATTTTTTATCATCTCTGATGCACATGCAGGTAATTCACTCAGTTGGAAAACACCACAGCCTGCATACAGATGACTTTGGTTTGATTCCCTATCCAAGCAGGAATGCTACACCACTGCTATTCCAGAGAGTTACAGTGTCTGAACTGTGCACAGTGTTTGTGATAGGAACCAGATGATCTATGTATTAATGGCTATAAAAGCAACCTAGCTTTACTGCTGTTTATTACATTGATTTATGTTAGTTTTGAGATGTGATAGTTTTTTAGTATTGGTATTGTCTGCAACAAGGTGTGGACAATTCCATCCAGACTCCCTGTGTATGTGTGTATGTATGTAAGTAATAAATTAAATATAGTAGGATTTAGTTGCACACCCGTTTTTAAGGATTTCATTTATTTATTTGTCAAAAGCAGATCTACTAAAATCGATTTAATTGGCTGCTCTGTATAATTAAAAACAACAAAATAAATACATTATTCATCATTTATATAAAAAGCCCTTTTCTGCAGGCTTGAATATTGATCACTCAGCCGTCTGTTGGTTGAATTATGTGTTGGGAATCAGGAATGAGATGTAAGAGTGCAGAGAGACTGCAGACCCTCTGCTGCAGTATGGCCAATTACTCCCTTTGCTTGACACAAAGAAGAAAACAGAACATAAGTGGTTTTCTCAGTGCACTTCATCTATGAAGACTTTGTCTGATTTCATCAGTAACAGTTGTGTATTAGGACTTAGTAAAGTGGTCAAAGACTTGGACAGATATGCTGGACTAGTAGCTGACTGTTCATTAGAAATGGCACAGTGAGAGTAACAGTACTGAGTGATGGTAGTGCTGTGAATTGCACCGTCTTGGCCAAGTTGGTGCAGTTTGTGGCTTTAAGATGTGCAGAAGATTCTGCAAATGAAATCTTGGCCATATTCTGTCTCAATGGCGCATCATGTTTGTCCTTTCTTTATTGCGAAAACTATGACAACGCAACGCTTGCTGGCATTGTTAAAAGCGGCTGTGTAAAAAAACTAATTTTAATGGAAAGCCGAGGAATTTGATCAGAGAAAGGTTTTTTTTTTTTAATATGTATTTTTTTCTTTCAGGAATATCTTCGCTTACAAAACATGAATGTACAATTAAATGATTCTAATATGTCAAATTTGTAAAACAAAGACTGTATAATATATATACCCCAACATTGAAGATTGTTGGGTTCAGAAATGGAAAAACAAACTAGGGGAGCAAAACCAAAGCAAATAAGGCACTATGGCCAAAGGGGCAGGTACTTGAGCATCTAAAGCCATCCCCTTGCACACATGCCATGACTGGACAATGATATGCTGCAATGCTGCACACAATCTTTGCTGATCCTGAATAAACCAATATGAGTCAGGCCCTAGTGAGCATGTCCTGGGCTGTCATTCCTTGGCACAAACAGGACAATGATGTTAAGATGACAGCACATTTTCTCATTATGGTCAACGTTATGGTCATTTTAAATGTGCGTTTTCAGTTGTCTGATAATGAGTCGATTTACATCTATTGCTCTACATTTTGTGAGACTATTCGAATTCATATTTGATCAACTATTTTTAGGGATAAGTCTTTCACAGATATGTAACACTGAATGTGGTTTTCAGGATACATAAAGTGTATCTGTGTTATTGCACTCTTGCTTGGAGGTGTCGACCCATTCCTAGACTGCTCAGTATTTTTGAAGGTGCCGCGGCTGTCCTGTTTTTATAGGTAAACAGCTTGAAGCTATCACCAGACTTCAGTGCTTGAACCACCTCTCTGTGCCTGTAAATGGGATTCTTTAGCTGGAGGTCCTTCAGCCATGTCTGCAACTACCTTGTATGTGTTTTTTCCCCTTTTTCTTTCTTTTTCCCCACCTGTAGGGGAATGGGTTGATGGGTGACAGCTTTGTGAGGAGTGGAATGGTAACCTAGTTTCTCTCCCACACTGGAGTGTGTAGTAAGACTTCTGTGAACCCCTCCAACTAGGGCACAGCTTTATGTTTTCCTGTCATAACCTATTTATTCATGACTTGTGACTGCCTGCAGATCAAAAGATGAATGTGATTATGAGAGTTTGGCTCTTATTCTTGGTAAATGCCGACATCCTTTTGCGAAAGGCTGCAGATCTGTGTGTTGCAGAAAGCAGCACACCATAAAAGAGGCAGCTGTTAGCTTTCATAAAAATTGTGCAGCACTGCCCATTAAACTGCACCATAAAGTGAAATGTAAAGGCATCAGTTCTAGGCAGCTATCTTAGAGGATCTTATGGATGTTACTAAATTTTGCAGCATGATCCATAACTCCTAACAGTGAGCACCACATTAGTGTGTTTAAAAACACTTTTCTCATTCTTATTTAAATTATGTTAAATCATCTTTAACTTCAGGCTTAGCCCTGGACCTTTTAACAGAAGCTACAGCTTGAAAACAGCCTTGGATGACAGTTCCCAGCATCAGGGGAGAAGTCCTTTAATAGGCTGCTCACATCTGTGCGCTTTTACTAGACCAAGGTAAAGGGCTAGTGAGGCTAACACCCTGCTCATCCTCCTCCTAATGAGCTGCAGGAAACAGCCTTTTCCAGCAAGGGATGCAGGAGATGAGGGCCCGGATGCAGCGGGCAGCTTTAATGACTGCAATTTGTAGAGTTTGTTTAAAGAGCCGCAGTGTTTGGTGTGTCATATTTAGACATATTACTACACTTAGGAGTGGGTGTAATATCTTTGGGTTATCTTCCACCAATTAGCATTTAGCAAAATGCACACCTAAATCATCACACATTTGGCTGAAACCACTCTGAGTCATTAAGGGCTTTAAAATAGACTTGTTTATGTGGTTTCTGACACTACTACCTATAAAGATGGACAAAAGTTATTTCATAGCTAGATACATAGCTAGTACTTATATAGCTAGAAACTGCAGTAGCAGCAACATCTCAAAGTGTCAGAAACCCACTATGTAAAGTGTGAAGTGACCTTTGTCATACATGAACACACCACAGCACACAGTGTGAACAGCATGAAATTCTTTCTCTGCGTTTACCCCATTCACCAAGTGAAGCAGAGGGCAGCCAGGAACACAGCGCCCGGAGAGCAGTGTGTGGGGACGATACCTTGCTCAAGGGTACCCCAGTTGCACCAATAGGAGTCCTGGGGTTTAAACCCACGACTTTCTGATTGCAGGGGCTACTCCCTAACCATTTGGCCACAAGCTACCCCACATGTCTGTTGTATACATGCCAACATAACTCTAATGAAGTTGGAAGATGAGTTATGAAAACAGTTGTAGAATTCGCTAAAGTAGCATGAGCCCAGACTGAGCCCAGTAATTATCTCAAAGGCTCACGTTTGTAAGTGTACTGTCCCAAAGGCTGCACCGTTTTCTGCATGTCTGCTTTCCATTCTAATCATCAGTTTCATAACAAACACATGTGACACAACACACCTACACACTTTACCAAATTAATATTGATCCCACAGTTTTTTCTTGCCGATGTAATGAAATTAAACACTCCATATAAAAGGTTTTCTGTTATGTTTGAGGGCCTTTTAGTCACTGCTTGATTTGCCTTAGCATCGACTTTGATAGGCACTTTAAGTATCCGGGCACAAAACCAACACACTATGCTAATTTGAGAGGGCTGTATTGGCCAATAGAACCAGAAGATGCAATATAAATAAGCAGCAGGCCCCACTATTGGCTGTAGCTGTCATTATACTGCACAGCTTTTAACCAGTGAGATGTGCACTCAATGGGCAGAATTTATTGTTTTACGGCTAACCACAAGACTTTACTGATGTGGTGATTTCTGAACATCTTTGCTTGGGCAGGTATGTGCTTATTTGAGCATGTAGCTTGCGTGATGCTTACATTTTGTGCTGTATTACCTTGTAGTGCTTGTTAGCATCAATAGCCTTGTGACTGTAGTGTACACACTGACTACAACTGGCAGAAGAGGAAAGATTCTTTAAAAAGGATCATTCACTTGATTAGCAGTGTCTTTGTTTTGAAACTATGCCCCTGGTGCAAAATGCTATGGGAAGAAATCAGATGCTGACAACTGTCAGTAAGTTTAGCGTTCCAATTTTTCCTGCTTAAGTTTAGAACTAGAACTACACAGCTAACATTGCAAAGAAAGAGTCAATAGTCGCCCATATAATTCCTTTAAATTATCATAACTTCTACAGACAGCCATTATAGCCAACACCAGTGATTGAAAGAACTTGTCAGATTTCACCATATTTGTTACAGTCATTGTCACAAAAACTGAATTTAGATAATTTCTTCTCTCTTGGAGTGGTTTGTAAGAACAGATACACAGCTCAATAAAGTTTGCTTCATTTTTGTAATTTAATTTTAAGTCGTTCTGTGTCCTAAACAACATTGATATGTCTGTGGCATTTTAATGAAGAGCCGGATGCAATTGTAACAAAGCCTGGGAGGCATTTTGAGATGCATTTACAAGAATGATTTATTGACTAATGTTTGAATTTGGACTTTCTTGACTGGTTGACTTTGTGTGGGGTGAGTGGAAAATGGTGTACATTTTTTTGGCAAACCTTTCCTTCATCTACAACTTAAGCCCACCCACATCGGTTTTGTGAATTGCTTACTACACAGAGAACCAAATACTGTATGAAGAGATATGCTAGTGTGACACAGATTAAATGGAAACAAAGGATAATGTACTGGATTCACAATTCTAAGGCACTAACCAGAGGGCTGTGTGTTTGTGTGTAGTTATGTGTGTCTGTGTGTGTCTGCTTGCATGAGCAGTGTGCCTGCCAAAGGCTTAGTAATTCAATTAGTCAGAAAAATCATCCGTTGAACTGGCATCTTCTGGCTGTATGAGGCCCATCACTGAATAGGTCAATAACACTTGAAGAAGGATGGAAAGCATGTTTCAGCTTGTGAGCTAATGACAAAGCCTTTGATGAGCTGAGTGAGTTACAGCAGATTTAATGCTACAGTGTGTGTTGTTGTGGGAACCAGAAATGTCTGGAATCATCTCTCTCCTTTATTTATAGGCCTAATGCTTCTTGACACATCATAGCATGTCTGTAGGAAAGTCCTGACTTTATTTTGAGATCAAGTCGGACCTTAATTCCTTATTCTGCCAGTTCCAAACTCCTATACATGTTCAACAGATGGCCTACCTGTAGAGTTCTGGTACAGTGCTGTTCATCACCTTCTTCTCTTGGGCCCTGTGTAGCCCTTCAAGGATGAAGTAACTGGAAAGATATGCTTCATTTTAAGGCAAACGGTGTCTGACTGCAGAGCTTCATCTTCCCTGCAGGAACAGGAATCCTATTTTCAGCCTGACTGACTGGTCTGATTACAGAGCTGGGAATGTTATTTATTTGATATTTTATTTTTGCGCTATACATAGAGATTTTCTGTTTCTTCTACTGTAAGGTACTGGAAGGATTTATTTTGTTCAGAATTAAAGTGATGTTCTTGCAGGTTTACTTCGCCACTGTTTTGCAAGGTGCAGTTTAGGGTCAGTAAAGGGACTTCTAGACTTGTTTGCCTCTATCAAGTGTCCTGATTGAGTTATTGCTTATGTTATGATGTTTTTCAAAAGTAGTTACACAATAGCATATTTAATTACACAGAAATGTGAAATAGAATATATTTACATTCGATTTCATAAAGTATCACTTTTTATGAATGAATAAAACAAATGATAACATCTAAAGGTATAATGTAAAAAAAATCCCGTTTGCTCTACCAAACATTTAATCTCTTTCACATCATCATAAAATGTTTTGTTCTGTACATACAGAACTGAAAGTCATGCTGTACAGAATGTTCCAATGAGCTGTGACTGAGGAACAGCCTAATTAATGTAGAATTGCGCTATGCTTTTATTATCTCTAGTTAACTGGGACTCTTAAGGTTTAAGAGAAGCTTGAGCTGCTCCTGTGCTGAACATGGTATCGCAGCACAGATCTCACCCCCAGAGTCCTGGATTTGATTCAGCAACAGTAATGAACAGAAAAGGAGTGTGTGTGCATGTGTGCGCATATGTCAGCGAAACTCTGAACAAATTGAGTCCATTGTTCATTCAACACAGTCATCCTTCAAAACCACTCTCTTTGTCCTGGGGGTGACAGCTGTGCCACCGAATTGTTCTCCTTTACAACCACACATCACACACACTAACCATAGAGAAGATTCTGTGATTATGTTGAGAATTTTGGGATTGCTCCATTCCGAGGTGTACAATATGATGAAATTTTATCATCATCGTGATACGTTTTGTTATCGTGATACATATTATACTTCTAATACTTTCTTTAAAGTCAGAACCTAATTAATCATTCAGTATAATGGTATCAAGAGTTTTTGATAGCAGTTTTCAAATGTTGCACTACTATAAAATATTCATTTAATTTATGTTTTATTTAATTTAATTAACCCTTATAGTCACGTGTGAACACACCACAGCGCTGTGTGAACAATGTGAAATTCTTTCTTTGCATTTTAACCCATTCACCAAGTGAAGCAGTGGGCTGCCGCCAACGAGGGGCGCCCGAGGAGCAGTGTGTGGACGGTACTTTGCTCAAGCGTACCTCAGCGGTGACACTAGCAGTTGGGCTCGAACCCCCAACTTTCTGATTGCAGGGCCAATGCTCTAAACACTAGGCCATCCAGTGGTTGTGATGCATATTGTATATTGTGACAATGTCTATGCATCGTGATCGCACCCACCTCTCCGATACTTATTTTGGTTAAATGTTAGATATTAGGGCTGTCATGATTGCTTAGAATATAATAAATACAGTAAGAGTGTTCTCTTTTGTAGTAAGAGCCAGAGCCTGACAGATAAGCCAATTTAAGCTAGACTGTGTTTATGGTTTATTAAGCATGGTTTGTTATTGTTGAGTTGTTAAGTTCACGTTTATTTATTGACCACTCCTTGTTGCCTCCTTTCTGCCCCCTGTAGGTGATGAAGACATATCACATGTACCACACAGAGAGCATCAGTGCTGAGAGCAAACTGAAGGATGCTGAGAAGCAGGAAGAGAAGCAGTTCAGCAAGTCTGGGGACCTGAATGTCAACCTGCTGCGGCATGAAGAGAGGGCACAGCGCCGCAGCTCTGTCAGGAAGATCGAGAAGATGAAGGAAAAGGTGAACATTATTTACTCTCTCAGACATTCCCATGTTGGCTGAATGATGTCTCGGATTATGTCCAGCATTAATGCTGTATTTGCTGTTTAGATCACTGTATATGTAACTTTAGTGTACAAAAGTTTTAACTTACGTACCCTATACTAAAACAACAGTAAACTAAACAAAAGCACCAAATAAATAATCAGTTTTAAAAATAATGGCGATAATCGTCTTCTCTGTCAAGAAATAAACCTAATGTTTTTAAAATTTTATATGAAAAAGTACATTACACAGATCCCACTTTGCGTCATATATACACATGTGAAGTATTTCACGAAGGCTTGGAGTATAATGAGGTAAAATGAGAACTGTTTGTTTCATAAAGTGCTCTTCTAATGCAAGTGGTAGTGATTAGAGGACTATTTCAAACACAGCACTAATGTTGTGTTTTAAAGGTACGAAGAGTTAATGTCTCAGGAAAGTCTCAAGGTCGCGTCTGTTTCTGACACCCCAGGAAGGACATTTGTCAGCCTGTTAAACCTTCTGCCCATGACATTTATGTCTGTAGAAGTAGGTGACATATTAAAGCCTTTTCTTTCAGCAAAGTGTCTCTGACCTGCATCCACCAGCTCTGGTAACTGCTGTCTCCTCGCCAGGCCCTGAGGGTCTCGATTAGACCTGATAAAAGGGCTCGTAACGCTGGGAGTGAGTGAAGTGTACTGGCACAGCAGTGAACACTCCAGACTTCCTGGAGCCTTCATGCCTGACCACTCACACGCACCAAAATGCACCATTTTGGGTCAGTGACCTGTATAACTGTGTAACGGCCCCAAAGAGAATTTGACTTTAATTCAGGCTAATTTACAGCAAGGCTTTCCAAGCGTCTGAAGCATAATGCGCTTACGACGGTGCTGTATAGTAGGAGTCTTTCGTCTGGAGTGATTTTCCATGTAAATGAAATTCTGCTTCCCTGTCAGCCAAGCGGGTGCAGCATGCAGTAAGCAAAGGCTGCCAGCAGGCCAATGTACAAGCCCCCACCGCAGCCCCCACCTCTCCTCACGCTGCAATGCGTGGAGATGCTGGCAGGAAAGCCACTCAGGCACACGCTATTTATAACTGCCGTAGCCATGGATGCTCTCTCTGCTCTCTCTGTGCTTGCCTGACCCGATTCTGCAAGCTTGCATCCTCACCAAAGACCCACACGAGACCAAGCCATACTAATCCTTAACTCAATCACTTGCAATTTGCATAATAATTAGCAGACCAGGTTTAGAAAATGTTCTCCATGCTCTACCTTTGTTCAACTGGATCTGCTGTTTTTTTGTATGGAGGAATGATTTTTAAAACATGCCTTCACCATATATGTAAAAACATTACTTCATGCTCTTGTGATCAGAATTTATTAGGATTAACTTTTGCGGGTGAATTATTTAAGTATTTTGTTTTGTCAATGCAATTATGTTGCAGTCAGGTGGTCTGTCCTATTAATGCCATTAAAGCAGCTGTCAGCTTTTGAGGGCTGATTCTTTTTGATAAAAAATTCAACACAACCCAGCTGGAGCTCCCCAACAGATGAGGCCCAGTCTGTGTGTGCAGTCCTGCGTAAACACTTTTGAATCAGACCTGCCCAATGCGATGCTTTAAAATAACGTGAAACTCTTACTTTTTTACTAAGGATGTGCAATGATGACTGAAAAATATATATTGGCACTGGACAGATTAGACTTGACCAACATTTGGGATTGTCTAATACTGACTGACATTTTAGACTAATATTTAGGGATAATAATAAGGACAGAACTTAGTAATATGGCAAAATGCAAATACATAAGGATGGTTTAGTGTAGGCATCCACATCAACTTGATTTAGAACCGACAGACTGCACCACTTCTACACAGCCGCTGAAGCTAAAAGAACAGCGATGCCTGAAATCACATGTGTGGGAACACTTTAAATTATCAGACAAGTGCAAAATTTACAAGAAGAGGTTACTATGAAAGCACAGCCAGTTTGATAAACTGCCTAAAATATGTAAGTACGGTGATAGTTAGATGAGTAGGCCGCTACTAGTCTCTGGTGAGGGCAAAGCTAAAACCTGGAGCTCAGAAGAGCCTTTACCCTGCTTTACCCTGCTTTAGTTCAAGCAGGAATGAGCTGCCCTTGCTATCTAGAGTCAAATGGTGTTCTACTAGTTTTACATCCTTATACTCAAGTTGGATTTTAAGGATAGTAAACGTTTTTATGTTAGAACTATACATTCATTGGAATTTGTTCTAGTTAATGTTCTGTGTTACGTGTAAACTGATTTTCAAATATGCTCTAAAAGAAAGCGGGAATGACAGGTTTACATATTTATTGTTCAGTTCTATTGTTGCTATTTTGTAATTTAGATATGTTTTTCTGTTTTCTAATAGGTTTCTGTTTGGGAGAAAAAAAAATTCACATTACCATGATATATTATGAAACTATCAGAAATATGTTAAAACATGACATAAAATGTTGCTCATACCACCCAGTGCTGCAGTGCTGGGATTGGAATTGACATCCGCCCACAATTTCCCTGCTTGCATCTAGTTGCATAGTTTTTTACTGGATATACTGGAAAGCATGGGTTCTATGTACTGCGTTGGGTAGTAAAGCCTGTTGACTACACTACGATATTCACACGACTGTCATAAAAACTTTTTTTTTTTCCACATACAAAAGCTTGTAGTGGAGGAGTAGAGAAGCCTTGAACTGACATGTACTGACATTCATTTTACTCTCAGTTTCTACAGTGCCCTTCCACTAGTAATGTTCTTTGCTTTTCTCTCCTGTTTGCTTCTATTTTCTTCCTCTAGAGACAAGCCAAGTATTCGGAAAATAAGCTGAAATGCACAAAAGCTCGCAACGACTATTTATTGAACCTGGCAGCCACCAACGCTGTGGTGGCAAAATACTACATCCATGATGTCTCGGATATGATTGATGTGAGTATGCCTCACGAGGCGAGTGTTTGTTTGTGTGTTTTATCTTGGATTCATAAGTGTTGGTTTAACACAGTAGAACTGTTGAGGACTCTGCTCCATCTGTCTTCTATTGCATTGTGGGTAATGGGTCTCACTAATGTTGATCTTAATTCCTGCTAATGTTGAACATCATTTGCATTTCAGTTGTTCTGGCTTGCATACTGTACACTTTCCTTGGTATTGCTGCACATCTGGAAGCCTCCCTTACTGTAATTTTTGCATCCTATAATTACAGCTGCGTTATTAGACACATTCTGTATGTACAGAAACCTGCTAAGAGTGGCGTTATTTTCTCATAGCAGCAGTGTTGCAACCCACACAGATATTTATTTCAGTTTTATAGCCAGTAACCTGGCAACTGGAATTGTTGCTTTTTGATGTATATTGCACGTATTCTGACCATTAGAATTACTGCTATGTTTGGCTCAACAGTCATCCTGTAAAAAAAAAAAACTGGGTGATAACTCTGAAGGATTTCCCATGCTGACCCTCAATGTCTGCCCACTTTTTGCTTTGTGCATGCATTATGTCGGCTTAAGCATGTGTGAGTAGACGACTCAGACCTCAGGGATTTCTGCTGAGAGATGTAGTGTGGCCTCGCATTGCTGTCTGTCACTACTCAACACACTGATCTCCCAAGGCAGCAGGGGAAAACAAACACTCGCACACGCTTATATTGGAATATGGCTCAGGGTGGCATATTCAGGGCAAAGCTCTCTCTTGGTTGTTTCCTGCTAAAGACAAAGAGGTAGCCAGGGAATATTTGCAGATTTGCTAGCAAAAACACAGTGCAGGATGTGAAAAACTTTGTAGGTATTTAGTCAGGCAGTACCTTGGTATTGTGTAATATTTTTTTTGTACTTTTAAACATGAATAATAGATATGCAAGATTATATGGCTAAGTCTCCACATCAATGAAACTATGTTCATGTTTCATTCATGGGAGCATGAAAGAGGAGAGCTCAAAGTAAAATATGAAAGAGGGTGAGCTGGGCAGGGAGAGTAGCCAAAATCTCAGTCAGAGGGTCTGTGTGAGGGGATTTTTGAACCACTAATAGACACAGACTGAGCCAGCCCTATGCCACAGAGCCCACCTCTACACACAGGGAAAGTCATGTGACCCCTATGTGGCCTGCTGTTTCCTCAAACCTTTAGGTTACTTGCAGCCAAACTGCCAGCCACAGTGGGTGAGAACTTCACACTGGGAGGTTTTTTTTGTTTGTTTTTGGGTTTTTTTTATTGAAAATGGCTTAGGTAGGGTTGTTGGCATGAGTTGGCCACTAAGGGTTGTTGCATGAGTCTAGGGCTAATTATTATTTTTGGGTGTCAAACACAGGTCCTGTTACTGCGACAAAATCACAAATTTCAGATTCCAATTTCTTTATGGCCAAATTAATTGGGTTAAATGAACACAAGAAACACACTACCAAATATAAATAACACTATTTATATTTTAATGGGCCACACTGGCATTTTAAATTCTTAAATTGATTCTTAAATGCCTATTTTTATAACATGAATCTGATAAAATGCTGGATTGAAAGGATGCAACTGGCTATTCAGGACAATGAACCATGTAGTTACCTTCCTCAAGATCCTCATTTTTCAGTAAATTATTATTATAAATCTAGTCATTTCAGCTAATATCTCTAGTTCTTTCTGATCCAGTGAAGGCAGGTTTCTTCTGTTGCACTTCTGAGCACAGCATATACCATAAACCCCTGCAATGATACTGCAAGGTGATACTCCCCAGACACAGTGGTCTTTATAAAAGAGCCGGGTCTGCTTTACGATCCTGATGCGTATAAACAAAGCCAAAGTCAAACATTTCTGCTGCAGCCCACACACTCGGAGCTGTTTACTGGGTGGAAATGCACTTGGGCACACTTCACGCACATGACGAATCAACTGAATTGAGTCTGGTTTATAATTCCGCTTGCTTGGGGAAATGAGGTGAATGGTTCCTCTGGCTCTCTCTTGATCCTCCTCTTTTAAACACCATTCAAATACGCTGGAGTGTGACAGGCGCTCTGTGTTGAAGTTTGCTTTCATCTTGAAGCCCTGTGATTGGCTGCTCGTCTGCTGCTGGATCTTCCACTTCATAGTGATAGGTTTGTTTGGTGTGTATCACGTGTGATATGGTGAGGAATAATGAGAGCACAACAGGAATCAGTTATAATTAGAAGTGAAACATATATTATGTATATATTACAGTTCCATTTGGAACATAAATGGCTGCCAATAGCCAATCAAAATTCACCACCCAATCTTAGTTTTGCATGCTCATTCTTAAAGGCATGTAGATGCTATTTACTCAGTTTTAACCAATTCCACCATAAGCTATCACTTCAGCAAACTACAGCGTGTTTTTCTGCTCCTCTGACGTGGTCTGGTCTTCAAAAGCTCTTTTGTCTTTATTTCCTTACATTCCTTTACATATACAAAATTTTAATTTCTTCTCTTTCATCTGTTGAAGGGATCAAATTGTTCAAGTTTTACTGCTTGGACCTGTTTGCACATTGTGTTTGAACACTGCTGATCGCTGCTTATTCTTTCAAATTCTGTAGCACTGCAATACAGTACGTCTGGTTGTCTCTCAGTTTTCAACATGTTTTATAAAGAGGAAGCGACTCTGTGTTGCTGGGAGTAGGGATAGAGGGTGACTTGGTCATGCTGTACTTATCAGGCAGACACTAAACAGGCAGGGAGCAGATTTACATAAGCTCACACAGCCAGCTTCAAACCACAGTGCTTTTTTTCTCCATCGTGCTGTTGTTTTCTTCTATTTTTAACTTTCTATTCTTCTTTTTTTTACTTTTTCTGCATAGTATCCAATCTGCTTTAGTGGATTTTGCTGAATGGTACATATTGTATGAAGAAAACAATTCAAAATAAATAAAACGAAATAAGTAGTGATATTCCTATTTGGAAAAGGGCCTGGTTAACATTTATGATGCCATGTAAAGTTTCTTTTGTGGTGGTCAGACTAAGGTGTGTTAGATTTATAGGACATGATAATGATAGCATACTTGATGCATTTAGGAAAATACTGAATTTTATTAGAACTGCCCAGTACCACCAACATGAACACAAAAGACTGTAATAGTGTATTGTTTCAGAATAGTGATGTTCAGGAATATCTGCCTCTGACCAAATTGGCTGCACTAACCAAACTGGCATCATCAGTGTATCTCTATACTCCAAATTACTCTACATTATACAGCAACATCTAACCATAACAAATGGTTAAAAATGTGAATTGCTTTGCTATGGTTTACATCAGTCTGTTAATGGCATGTATTCAGTTTATTCAGGTTAGTAGCATAGTGATATGTTCTGCTATGGGTGTGATACATATTATATTTTATTAATTATTTTTGAGGACATGTTTTGGGCCAGGGTACTATGTATTACATTTCAGGACTGTGTATAATATATATTTTGTTCAATGTAAACAGAAGTAGACTCTTGCTCTTGTACTATTGTACTTTAAACAATTTCTTTGTCTATCTTGACTTGTTCTTGGTCATGCTAGGAGAAGATGAGGATTAAAGTGAAATATTAGGATTAAAGTGTGTTGTAAACAAAAAAGAGATTAGAAGTACCTTATAATTAGGTTATTTGAATGAGTCTCAGCTCCAGCTTACCCAGACACCTCCTTGAGCCTAATGGATGAGTTTATGGCTCAATAGAGAGCTAACTGACTCCTCTTCATTAAATGACCATATAATGATTCACAGAAATGTTCGTTTCCCTGCAGCATATTTTAAACCCATGCCGCGTTCTCCTAAATGAGGTTAGTTTATGCCCCCCCTAGTACAGACTAATTAGGCTGGATATCCTGCTGTGCTTGTACTTCTAAATTTGTGTGTAATAGGTCTTATTTTGCTGCAGATCCAGATCTCTCCTTTCTCGTATGTCTTGTTTGATGTCTAAATACATATATTGTTATCGAAAAAGGTAATGGAACTGCCACTTATCTTGTACTTAAGAGCAGTCATTTTGAAGCAGATGTATAGATAAAAGGCTTTAATTAGATGTTAAGCATTATTTCTGTCATTTCTGTTACACTGATCTAATGTCAAAACAAGCTATGCTCTGAAACTGAACTGAGATTTACGGCATTTGCTATCTGCCTCCATAGTGAAAAGAGAAGAGTTTCACATTCTAATGCTCGGCATGCTGTCCTAAACACAAGTCTTTCCTCTGTCCTCTTAGTGTTGTGACCTTGGGTACCATGCCAGCTTAGCCCGGACTTTTAGGACCTATCTCTCAGCAGAGTATAACTTGGAAACCTCTCGCCATGAGGGTCTGGACCTCATTGAGAATGCAGTGGATAACTTGGACTCCCGGAGTGACAAGCACAAGATCATGGACATGTACAACCAGGTCTTCTGCCCACCCATGCGCTTTGAGTATCTGCCTCATATGGGAGACGAGGTGAGTATAATATGTGGAATCAAATACTGAGAGCGTTGATCTTACTATGTGCACAGGGTCACAAAGCAGCCCCAGCCTATTATCCCTCCTCTACCAAACTTTGGTTTTGCCACTAGCCATTCTTTAAGGTAGCGCTCTCCTGTGATTCGTCCATCAGACTACCAGATAATGAAGCGCAATTTATCTCTTTACAGAATGCATTTCCACTTCTCCAGAGTAGAGTGACCGTGTGCTTTACACCACTCCAGCTGAGACTTGGCATTGTCTATAGTGATCTTAGCTTTGGATGCAGCTGCTCAAACATTCCACTTTTGAGAGAGCGAGAGCAAGAGCGCGAGAGAGAGAATGAACAAACTGTATTCAAATTTGTCTTTAGGCTTAATGGAATTTGTGGAATTGCTATCTATTAGTTATCCAACCTAGAAACAGTTGCTTCAAAATTATGTGTTATTTTGACATACTTTAATGTATGTGTTTCAGGTGTGTCAGGTGAGTGCGCAGCAACCGGTTCAGACAGAGCTCCTAATGCGGTATCATCAACTTCAGTCTCGCCTGGCCACTCTGAAGATCGAGAATGAGGAGGTGAGGCTCACCTTGGGGCCTATGGCCATGCTAACAAAATGTTTTGCATTTTACATAAACAGAAGATTTCACTTTAGCTCAAATCTTCAGTCAGCTTACTTTTTGAAATAAATGTAAATGGTCAAGTGTCACTACGTTTGGTATGTATCAGTGAAAGTGAAGGTACAGTGCTACTGCAGTATTAAATGGAGTGAAAACAATTGGTGTAATTTTTTTTTCATTGTCATTATTTATTATATTTAATGAAAGCTAGCCTGTACGCTCCAAACTCCCTCATTTCTCAACATGGGTTTGGTGCTGGCTATGGCATCAGCTACTGTCTTTGATTCTGTTGACTAAAGGCAGTGGGGGAATGCCACACTACACAGTACCTAATAAATAAAAATAAAAGAGGTTTTCTATTGCTAGAGAAAATGGGACTGAATAATAGACCTGTCATCTTGTATTGATAAGGTATTTCATCAATGTCAAAATAGCCAGATTTCACCTAAGAAAATAGCATGTTGACTGAATATATTATACATATACGTATGTACATATTTAACCCTTTAAGCGCCGGGTTTTTTTTTAAGAAATACTGGATTTTGACATCAATATTTCAAAAGCTTGTGGCTTAA
>JBBPCY010000109.1:18392390-18405960 GCA_037974405.1 Brachyalestes nurse
CTCTCTCTCTCTCTCTCTCTCTCTCTCTCTCTCTCTCTCTCTCTCTCTCTCTCTCTCTCTCTCTCTCTCTCTGTAGTCTCAAAAGCACTCTGGAAGATGCGTCTGAGTAGCAACTGCACTCATTTAATTTGTCAATATTCAGTCCACCTTCCCTGGGAACAGAGGGTGTATTTTTAGTGTTCTCTTCGCTAATGGTGATTTTTGTGAGGTGAAACAGTTAGCTCTGTGTATTGAGTCTGCAGAGGTACTTCTTTGTTGATGGGGAGCAGAAGGCGGCATGCCGAGATTTCCTACTAAGTGTACACAGGTGCTAATGGACTCCATAATAGCCCCCGCCTGTGCGTATTGATGGCTCCATCTAGGCCTTATCACTCTGTGTCTCATAACCAGGCTGTAATGGACGATTTGTGCCATGCAGAGGATATGCCACATTAATCTGAGGCCCCCACAATAGGGTCCTGGGGCAGTTTTATGCATTGTCTCTACGACAGGCAGACAGGCCTCATTTTCAGCTGTTCAAATGAGGGATGTTTAACTCTGGGGTCATTTTGAATCCTGCCCTCAAGGCCTCAGCTTAGGGTCCAGGGGATTTGAATTGCCTGAGCATCCACTCAAAGGTCAGATGAGATGTGGTTCAATTTACCTTTGAAATTGATGCAGAAGTGAGAAGACACATCCCTGACCCTGCTTGAGTCTGCTTTGGAGTCATCAGCTTGTTTTGCTGGTGTGAGGTGGTTGTGTGATCCTTGTGTTGGATCATAATTCCGTTTTTGCTTTCATTACTACGTAACCTAAACATTGGTTTGATAGCAGCCACTGTATTATCCTTAGTAGTAACTAAATACTAAGATACTAAGATATTAAAAAACTAGAATACTAAGAGTAAATACTAAAATACTAAGAGTAAAATGCTACAGCCTTAAAAATTAAGGTGCCCAATAAGGTTTTTGGAGCAGTTCTATAGAAGAAACAAAGAACCTTTCATGTTTTTAAATGAGCTGTCCGGCTCTGAAGTTTAAGAAGGTCTCCATATAAATGAAACTTAGTTGCTTATAGAATGATAGAACTGAGCTAGAATATTAACAAGTATATTAATAAGTATATTTAAAAATACATTACAAAATTGTATGATATGAGCCTTTTAAATCAAGAATTACAAAAGTTATCCCTCACAGTACAGAAATAAACTTTCTGGAGCTATATACCACTCCTTTGTGTGCTTCCTAGTCAAAACCATATCTGTAGTCATAGTGCATTTGTATTATTCTCTATATATTAATCTGACATAAATGTAAGTCAAGAAAAACTAGTTGAAATAAAATAGTTTTTAGTGTTGTGTGTATGCTGATTTTGAGCAGTTTAGTCTTTCGGAAAGCAGTTAAATTTAGTATTTCGAGGCAGTTTAAAATCGTTCCTTCATAAACTAAAGGCAGATCTTGTTCTTTGATGGCTAGGTACGCAAGACCTTGGATGCAACAATGCAGACGCTGCAAGACATGCTGACCGTGGAGGACTTTGATGTGTCTGATGCCTTTCAGCACAGCAGATCTACTGAGTCTATTAAATCAGTGGCCTCTGAGGGCTACATGAGTAAACTGAATATCGCCAAACGACGAGCCAATCAACAGGAGACTGAGGTCTTCTACTTCACTGTGAGTGTGCCATGTGCTCTCCCAAAGCCCTACAATTTCCTAAATCTACAGGTGTGTCACTGGTATGATTTTGTAGTAGTCCCTAAAGCTTTCTAGGCAATGTAAATTCAACTGGTAGGTTTAGTAGTACTTTTTAAAGTCATGGTGACTTCTATACTGAAAGATTTTCATCATGAATTTTACTGCAGTACTGCCTTATATGTAAGCGATTTTACTTGTTTGTGGCTTTCTGTTATTAGGTATGTGGGATCAGATTTGTTATCTAACCACAACACAATGTCTTGAACACTGATGTTGAAATGAAAGTCTGCCCAGCATGCCCTATCACGCATGAAATCATAAAACGCTCGCGACAGGGCCCATGCCTTACCAATGAAACGGAAATTAAACTCTCCTTTCGGAACAGATTGAATTAGTCTTGTCCAAAACGCTACGAAATCTGTTCTTCATCTGCCGTAACCGACAACTCTCTCCTGTTCTTGTCAGAGCTGATTAAAATCATTAACTCCCTGATGCCTTCATCTGTGTCCACAGAAATTCAAAGAGTACCTGAATGGCAGCAACCTCATCGTTAAACTGCAGGCCAAGCATGACCTTCTGAAGCAGACGTTGGGGGAAGGTGAGTAGATGCGTAACGAGCCCTGTGCTCAGGCTAAATGCTGAAAGTGTCAGGTCTTGCGTTAAGGTCTTTCATTATAACGTTGGTCCAGTGTATGGGATGGAGTTTTATACTGTTATGTTAAGCTCAATGTGGAAGAGCCTGTGTCTAATGAAGAGTGCAGTTAAGAAACCTATGCTGCCACAGCAGGTACTTTCTTCAAGCCTCTGGTCTTTCAGCACAGGTTCTAGTATTTGTTCAGAAACGTGATTAGGGACACTACGCACCAGATGTACAAGCAAAACGTAGGTGGATGAGTTCCAACCTGTCCTTCCAGCCTGCTTGTTCTTTATTGCAGTTAACAGTTAGGGCCTTGTACATGTAGAATTTCACTGTAGAGACTCCATTTTCATCTCTTAGAAGAAATCTTGTCACCTGCTTTGTGGGTAATTGATGTCCAGTCAATCAGCGGTAGTGTTTCAGCAGCTGCTGGTGCATCTGGTCTTAATCTAATGGGTGTGCATGGTGGGATGGCCCAGCTGAGACCAGCTATGAACATGTATGTTCACCAAAATGGCCCCACTGCTACCCACCAGTCCCTGCACTCAATTACATTGCAGCTTTATCAGCTGAGCCACACCAGACAGGGGTTAAGTCGTCTGGGCCTTTTTTTTGGCCACAAGCTGTGAGCGTGTATGTGTGTGTGCTAGTGTGTGACTTCTATTTGAGTGTCTGTGTTACATATGGCTGCTGCAGGTACTTCCCCTGTTTTTAATTATTCACTTAATTGGTCCTAGACACATTAAACGAACTGAGTTATAAGTTCGTTCTGCTCTAGTAATGTTATCAGTGTCACTGTGATGCTAGCCACCTGGCCAAAGCACCACACTTATGAACGTTTGAATGAGTGATAGAAAACAATACAGTCAAGGTCGGATGCACTCCAGTCATCTGAATAACCGAATGATGTTTAAAGCTGCCTCCTTCTAAACCAGTGAGTCTGAACCAAACAGCATTGTGAATGAGTGCTCAAGGGGCTTCTGAACATTACTTTTCATTCTCAGCTGGCAACACAAAAGGCTTTCTCTGTGAACGCATGGTGATGACACACTCAGAGCACTCCATTTGATATGCAGATTTGCCGAAGTAAAATTATTTAAGGGCCTTCCCCAGTTTCTCAAGTAGCTCTCGTGCAGCTTCAGTGCTTATAGCATTACATGGAGATTTAGAGCTGGAAAGGGGAACTCAGTCTGCATTTTGCTGTGGTGGGGCCAGGTGCTTTATAAAAGGAGTGTTTTTGCTGCACTTTGGCTGAGCTGTTGCTCCTGAAAAATGACAGGAAAGGCACAGTTTCTTGCTTTGTAGACTTCAGAGGTCAATGCTACTTTGATATGGTAAACATATACCAGCTGTATGCAGATAACAATGCTTCTATACAATATTCAGTGCTTGATAAATTGCTCATTTACATTTATTAGACACCACAATAAAAGCAGCTTACAATGACAATTGGTTCTTTTCATTGAGGAACTCAGATGATCTTTCAAAAGTTGACAGAAGGCCTAATAATTTCTGGCAACAAAAAAGTTCTTTTTAAACTTTTTATTTAATAAAGTCACAGTGATTACAATATTCATGTTCTGTAAGTATTGTAGTACTACCCGTTTTCTTTCAAAATTACTGTTCAGTTTTGATTGGAAAGTACATGGTTCAGATCTGGAAATCCAGATCAGTAGCTCTCCCATGGGCTACCCTTCAGGACAGATTGCCTTACACATTAGATTAACTGCCAAAACAATACGGAATGAACAGATGAATCAATCACTGATGTTTTGATTTCTAGTTGGACAAAATCAGTCAGGGTTTTCTGGAACTAGATGTGTCACTAACTGTGTTTACTATAAGAGTCACTGTAAACCTGCAACACACAAAGTGAAACATGCTGTAATATGTATGTTATAACCTTTAACTAAAACTCAAGGAATGTCTTGCAAGCTTCAGATGTCAGTGTTTATTGCTGGCATTTATGTGTAGCCTTTTTCACATTTATGCGTAAATTAGACATGGGTTTAACTGTCTTTTACTTTTGTATTTTACTTTATTCTTTTATAGATCTGATTCTTGAAGACAGTGTCCTGCATAACATTGCGTAGCTCTTGCATTCTTTGCTCATTTGCATAATTCTTGGCCAGTGATAGCCACTGGGACCATATGTGACAGACTTCCCTCTGTGTCTGTGTGTCTGTCTTTGTTTTTGTGTCTGTGTTTTGTATGTGTGTGTCTGTGTTGGTTTCCTTGCATGCTGTGACAAATCCTTTCCACCCCTTTCATATCAATGAATTTTTGGACAATGAACTTAGTGAACCGTCACACGCATCACTCAGTTAAATCACCACACACACATGAGCACACGTACACGCCCCCTTTATCTTTCCGGCTAGCCATCTAGCACGCCACAGGGATCTGCCAAGGTTTCTACAGCGACCGCTGGCACTCCTTTTATCTGGAGAACGGAGCTGCTGCTCACCCATTCATTTCTCTCTCAATAGCCTGGGTCACTATAGTTCTGTGTCCACTGCTCTACAGCAGAGAGCATGAGATCATACTTTGAATTCATGTCTGAGTAACCCTGCTCTCTCTTTTTTTTTGCAGGAGAAAGGGCCGAGTGTGGAACCACGAGGTAAGACCCTTCATAAAGATGAAAATTTTTTCTTTATAAACATAAACATTTTCTCATTGAGTCAAACTTCATGTGACTGGGCCGATCTGAAAAAGGGACAATGTGAAACAAGCTGCTGTAACCATGGAAACTGAAGTGACCAATTTTGCGTGAAAGATAAATAAATATTTTTATGATAAGTTATTAATAAAAAGATGGTACACACTTGCAAACTGAAAATGCAACACCTTAAGAACAGTGGAGCAATATGTAGACTATATGGTATCTTCAGATATAGGGTAGAGTTAAAAATAATTAATATAGCCACAGAAACTGAAATATTGTTGATCTTACTTTTCTATAAAGTCTCTTGCATATTAGTGTAAAACACATATGCTGGTGATGCTTTTATTTAAAGGCATGATTCCCAGAATGTTTTCTGAATCCGAATAAAACGCTCCAGTGATGAACCTCAGTCCCAGTGGAGCAGTGTAGACAGATGGCAATTTGATCATTAATAATAAATGACTGATGTAGCCATATAAGCTGACTGACTTCTGCAATTTTTGATCCTCCTCTCATAAAACATGTTTTACATATTACAGCATACACTAATGCTGATGCGGAGCGTGTGAGGTTTCATTTGTAGAGAGATTGTGGAGACTTGGTTTTCAGGGTAACTGTTTCCTACCTTAGGACACAATAGACTGATGAAACCCTCAGCACCAGTCTAGACAGATAAACGGTAATTGGTAATTAATAATAAATGCCTAATATCATAGTGAAAGGACGATGACAAATTTCTCCAGTTCTTTGTTCCTCTTCGGGTGTGTCCTACAGAAAGAAATTGTAACAGCTCTGGCTCTGCCAGTAGGAAAAAATGTGTATTATTTTGGTCCTAAACTTTTTGTCCTGGAGTGGAAAACGGTGTGAAAACATATGCAGCCGTATGCTGCGGACAGCCATTCCTTCATATGGAAGCAGTCTCTTGTCAGTCCATTTGCCTGCAGTTTCAGCTGCGAAAACAACCCTGAACAAGCCAATGACAAAGAAAGAAAGAGGAGGAAGGGCAAATATTTATTTTCTTGGCACCCCAACTGAGTTATTGCACAGCGGTCGAACAGGACTTGTCCCCAAGCTGTCACTGGCAACTTCTCAACTCTTGCTGAGTAATGGCGGGACTCCACTGTCAGTCTGTGAGGCGGGAGAGTAGGGCCTTTGCTGGTGAGCAGATGTGAATGACCATCTGTACAGGTGCTTGTGAAAACCTGCTCTTATTTTCGAAGTGACATGCCATGGCAGACCGTCATTTACTGTTCATCATCGAGCGCATTCAGCCTTTTCTGAAACTGATACATTCATTTTCATTTGAATTGGTATCTTAAAAGTCTTTTGAAGTTTTTCAGAAAGAAATGTTTTCAAAGCAGCATGGTGCACAAGTATATAATGGCCGTAATTAAAGACTACCTTCAGAAGAAATGTAAACACCGCCTTGGACGGTTCTCCTGGGGTTTGCAGCTAAAGTGCAGAGTCACATGCTATTAGAGTTGTATTGAATTTGGTGGTGGGTCACAACTCTCGAGAGCAATTAAGCTTTCCTAAGCCCAGCATGTGTTCCTGTAGGGGGCTGCTACAGGGTTCACTTACCGTAAATAACGGAACCTTCTTCGTAGTCGTTGAGTTAATTAGAGGTCAGATCAATTATATCATAATTACAGTGCATTGAGGTGCAAATCTACACCTGAGCTGTTTATTTAAACCTTCTAGACTTTTTTAATGTTCAAGCGGTTGGGCAGGCCATTCAACCACATTCACCACATACCAGTATATGCATGTGAATTCATTCATTTTAATGTTTGTATTAAGTATAAAATCCAAAGACATTGTGTGTAAATTTGAAATGGATATGGGAACTGGAAGTATACTAAATATCAAAAAAAGTTAGTACTTATTTCTAGTGACCAATTAGTGAATTGCTCAATTAAGCATCAAAATAATGTATTGATCGAGACAGCCCTATCTCATATTAGCGGTTACCTGGTTTCATTGCATTAGATGGTTTTTTGTGTTTTGTTCCTCCTTGGTTTCTCCATTCCCCAGACCCCCCACCCTCCCCCCCAAACCACAGAAATTGCGGAAGCCCCGGCCACGCTCCATCTATAATCATAAGCTGTTTAATGGAAATATGGAGTCCTTCATTAAGGTACCCCCATCTGCAGTGCTGTCAAAGATGACGCCGTCTGCTGGAGTGGAGGGAGGCCTCTCTTTTCTCTCTTGCCGCTCCCTCCCTCACTCTGTGTGTCCCTGTCATTCATGCCTCCTTTCTCACCTGGAAGTAAAGATGCAGGCTATAAGGGTGGTGGCGGTTCACACTTTAGCCCTCAAAGGCAACAGTCAGACACAGATATGCCTCTATTAGACAGAGGAGACATGGTTAGCGCTGTGTGTGTTAGTCAGGCCTTCGTATGCCACCCTGTTCTGCATCTCGAGCCGTTCCAGCAGCTGCTCCAAGACTCAAAACGACAGTGTCGTCTCCATGGCGATTCTGTCGTTGCTGTCTCTCTAACTGTTATTCTCTTGCTTTTCTCACCTCTCTGCTCCGCTTGCCACTGCTTTCTGTCTTAGGGGAAGACGGAATACACGTATTCGCAACCAGGTACTTTAGCACAGGGCCCACATCGATTTTGTTGTCCATTTGTTATACATTTTTTTTTATACATTTGAAAGATTATTGTATATGTTTATATTTATTATATATTCATTATCCTATTATAGATTTCAACAATTATTGTAATAATGACCCACACGAACATTTTACATTCCCATATCTTTTTTTTACCAAATAATTCAGAAGCATTGACTTGTTTTTCTCTATCAACTATATGTATATGAGAACAGAAGAACCTAATGTAGTGTCCTTTACTAAAAATGACTCTATTGCATGCTTTGTTTGCTTTTGTATTGGAAAATTGGTTTTGTTAGTATGAAACTAGCAGGGTACAGAGCCTCATGTTATACAGTTGTATGCAAAATTTGGATGTCCCTGATTAAATGACATGTTTTGTTGATTTTCAGACACAGTGAGTTTATTAAATTCACTTTTCAATAAACTTCAATAGATTCCAATAGACCTAAACCGTTAAATGTGACCTGTTTGATATTTTTTTGTAAAACCTTTTTTGAAAATTTGCAAAGGAATTGCTAAATGCAAGTTTGTTCCCTGTGGGAAAACTTGTTCACAGAAAAGTCAATAAAACATGAAAATCGCCATGTGTGTTTAAACTTTTGCATATGACTGTACATGCATGTTAGTAGGAATGGTTTGGCAAAAAATTATATTTATACAATTTACAATTTACCTGAGATATTGTCAATCGGCTGAGACAAGTCTGGAGGCCACATTTTGCTTCTTCAGTGTAGCGCTGAAGCTATAAGCCTAGCGTTGCTTAAAATAGGATTGAAGTTCATCGACAACCAAATATTGAAAATGAAAATGCACCCAAAACCAAAGCAAAACATCTCTCAAACTGGATCCAGCTCTACATTAAAGTGGCGCTTGTTCTTGTTGTTTAGTATGCAGTATGCAATAGCTTATATTCACATTTGAAAGGATGGCTGATCTTAGATCAGATTACTCAGATCAGTTTGTCACCGAAACCCGTTCTACTCTTGAGATGGTTTATGAATGTTTTGGTTTATATAAATTAGATTTTTTGCTGAACTATTATTTTAATCAACTTACTTAAAAAAATGAATGAAGCTATATTATGTACAGATTATCATGACATGCATTTTATAAGCCATATTACATTGTTTGCATTCTCTTTCATCTGCATTTTCAGGATTCAGGTCAGCCCATTCCTCTTGTGGTCGAGAGCTGTATTCGGTACATCAATCTGTATGGTAAGTAGTTCAAGTTTTTAGTTTGGCCTTTCATGTTTTCTTAGTGGCTGTGAGAGAGAGCTCGAACAGAACAGAGCTTCTCATCATTCATACAGTGATCTGTGCTCAGTAACGGCAGAGTGACAGGTATGTAGATTTAGCGCAGATGCTGATTTGAATATGGGCTAATCTGTGCAGATTCATCTGCTGAAAGTTTTGTCATTCTCTGAGGCTTCTCTTCACCTGCCATCTGTTAGAGAGAGGATGAGCTGAAGTCAGTGGAATATGGGCCTCTACTGCTATAGGGCTTTTTCCGTCATGCATATTTTCTGTGGAAAAGCATGCTGTGTTCATAAAACTGTGTTCAAGAGACAGGAAGCTATATGTGTTTAGATTATTCACCCAATTCCTGTATGTCCTGTACTCAATTCCTGTATGTCAAGTAATTGGGAAGGTTTTTGTCCATAACCAACATAAGCACAACCCATTTATATCTATAGAACTCTCGGTTCTCAGGAAAACACTCAGGAAAAGACTGAAATTGCCTTGTAATGCTGATTTTTGACTGCTGTGCACTTCTGTTGGTCAGTAATACCAATAGATGTGATAAATACAAGCTATTGTCTGAGCCATGAGGGCAGTGTAATTAATTTATGATAGCTATTGCCAAGAATCATGCTCCTGAGTTAAACCAGTGGGTCATAAACAAGCATAGATGAGGCTGTTTTTTTCCTTTTGTGATATACCCACAGTAGACCGCTAAGTTACGTGTAATATGTCTAGTTTTAATGCAAGAGACTCTACAAGATAAGAAGTCCATATTAAGAATGTACACATGGATGTTAACTTAAAGTTCTCATTAACCTTTATTAAAAAAAGGGGTAGGATAGTCAGGATAGTTAGCAAATGTACAAATTCCTGAACAACCTTGCATGCATGTGTACACTTAAGAGATATGAAAGACAGACCATGATTTTCTAGTATTAAAATTTCACTCCAAACTTTCTTTCACATGGATTATGCATGAATTCCAAGATTCGTAGTGATTAAGTTCAGATAGCCAGTCTTCGTTTAATTTCCTTTATCAGATTACCTTCTGCACCCCTTGCCTCACTGTTTGTCTACGCTTCACATGTTATTATGTCTGAGCTGGCCTGAGGGCATTCTCTCCCTCTGCTCTCCACATCTAATGAAATCTCAAAAACTGATCACAGTAGCTTTAATAGAAACCATATGTCCCTCAAAAAACCAAGGGGGCCCCTGCCTTGTGGATCAAAAAGTCGCTTTACAACCAGATTGCATTTCCTGCTCTGTGTTATGCATTTTCAGATTGCTTTCATGTCATCGGATGTTGCGCTGCTGAGATAATGGCAGGCTTTGACGTTTTCGGGTGTCATGTTTCCTTTTCTGTTTCAGGCCTCCAGCAGCAGGGCATATTCCGAGTTCCTGGATCTCAGGTGGAAGTCAACGACATTAAAAATTCATTCGAGAGAGGTTGGTGTCCAAGCAAAGAACCTCTAATTGTTTTTTAATTGTGTTTCTTCCTCTAACTCAATGTGTTTTGTCGCTGCAAGTCAGATCTTTACGTATTAAAAGACACACAAAAAAAAAAAAAACGACATTTGGAAATTGAATCTGACATTGAGGTCCAGGAGTGTCTTGTAAAATCTTGTGCTGGGTCTTCTACATGACTTCTCATTGGGCAGAAGACTTTCTTGGGGTGATAATGCATTTACTTACTCAGATCCTTTTTCTATACTACACAAATGGATATAGCACACTCCTGAATCACCTCAAAATGTTCTCTGATGTTGAGTAAGATCTGAACATGGAGAGCATTCAGTCATGAAATATGAACATAAGGCTTTCTAGCAGATCTTTAAAGCAGTGAGTGTTCCCTTTTTCAGGCGAAGACCCACTGATTGATGATCAGAGTGATCATGACATAAACTCAGTGGCTGGGGTTCTGAAGCTGTACTTCAGAGGACTGGAGAATCCTCTTTTCCCTAAGGAGCGCTTCCTGGACTTCATCTCCACCATCAGTGAGTTCTCCGTGCCTCTGCAGGCCTGCTTGAACTACTGAAAGGGCTTTGAGCTCGTCAGTCCTGCTCTGACTTCAGTGTGCTAGTGTCTCTGGATGAAGATGGAGAGCATCTAATAAATCTCTGTTCACCAATTTGGGATTCAATTTGTAGTTTGGGAAAACATTAATCGTACACAATGTTCCTCAGTTTTACCCCTAATGTAGCCAATCAGTAGGCTTATTTGCTTCTTTAGTTTCACTCTAGAGACCATTGCAGCTAACAGTAATGGAAACGTACACGTCACCAATTAGCTTTGTGCCTAAATCATCACACACTTGCCCTAAACTGCCAATTCTTCATTAATTTCCCACAGAGTTTCTTTTGTGATTTCTGTCAGATTCTGTATGACAAGCAATGTGAAGGGTGCTTTTGTTGTGTGACAGCACATCATTCATGTTCATATCTGTTTCAGAGCTCGAGTCATCTGCTGAACGAGTCCATCACATCCAGCAGATCATCGTGACCCTTCCTCGTACCATCATCATCGTCATGAGATACTTGTTTGCCTTCCTCAACCAGTGAGTCTGACCTTTAAGCTGGATTTTTAGACACCACAGTGTAATTTCAACTGAAACTTCAAGTTAACAGTAGCTAGTCCTAGTTTTCCCACATACCTCAGTTTGTGCTGCTGCAGAGTAAATCAGCTTGGATATGAATAACTGCAGTCAAAGGCACAGACATTCATTATGTTCAGAGTTATTGAACAGCTCAGTACTGTTCACGTCCGATTCATTACCGCGTCTGTCAAGCGGTGCTTTAGAAGTTATTTATGCCAGCGGAAGGCCATGGCTCTGTGCAGTACTATACCTGTCCCTTTTTATTGTACTGATATTGATGCTTCCTCTGCATTTCCCCTGCAGAACAAAGAATTTGATTTCACATCCTGGGTTTCAGTTGGGCAGTTTCTTTATTTATGCACTCGCTCATTGTGCTAGACATGCAGCCTTGTCAGCTCTGGCTTTTCTAGAACAGTTGTTCCTTAATAGTTTAAAAGGCCCATATTCTACATTTTATGGCATTTAATTTTTTCCCCCGAGGTCCATTTATGGTATTTACATGGTTTCATGTAACAAAAACTATTTCCAACCTTTCTATTTCCTTTCGGGGAAACATGCTGTTTTTGTTTGTGTGCCAGTAAGACTGATAAATGTGAATGATTTAATACTTTGTGTCTTTGTTGTTACTAGGCAGGGCTGTGGACTGGCATATGAATGTTTCAAAACTTTACCTACATCTAACAGTTTTTTGGTTCATTGTGGAGAATTCAATTTTCCATTATATGGACCCTTTAATAATATTGGGATACCTGTAGATTCTCTGTGGAATTGAATTTAGTCAGTTTGATTGGCAGCATTGAAGGCAAATGCGGAAGAAGTGATTGCTGTCGTTCTTTGAATGTGACTTAAATTGAACCTCTTTCGCCTGCCATCAAAATGTGCGGGCTGATTTCATTTCAGCGATGTAATACACTGAAATAATATGATCACCTGGAAATTGGTACTAATGTGTCTGTGAGAGGTAATACAAAGACTCTGTAGGTGTTATAAGAATAGGACTGTCAAATGTAGGAGGACAGCTTTGCAGAAGATAAAGAAAGCCCATAAATAAGGCTGGACCTTTATGCAGGTTGAAAGGAAATACTGCATGAGCTACTGAAGACTTGCCCAGAACTTAAGTGTCAAAAATAAGCCAGTCAAATGACCAAATGTGATAAACCAAAGATAATAAACAATTTTATCTGTTGATACAGAATGTAGGTAGATTTGTTTTATATTATGTATCAACAGAAGTCTTCTGAATTTGTTCATTCGATTGATTCAGTGACAAAAAATGGCATTGGAAGGACGCTCTGCATTCCAGAGAGAAGACCAAATTCAAATTACAGTAAAATATCACCTCTTGTATTTACACATTCAAGTCAAGTTAAACGTTTAGACTCTAGATTCTTTTCTATGAGCTACAGGTGAGAAATAGTTAAACAAAATGCATGAACGGATGCTTTAAGGTGTATTTGATGTGGCAGGTCTAGAGAAATAAAAGTATGGAGTATGAGAGTCTAGCCATTAAACTTTTTTGTCTTTGTTGCCTTCTTACCCCCACCCAAATCAGCTTGTCCCAGTATAGCGATGAAAACATGATGGACCCCTACAACTTGGCCATCTGTTTTGGCCCCACGCTGATGCCCATCCCTGATGGCCAAGACCCTGTGGCCTGCCAGGCCCATGTCAACGAGGTCATCAAGACCATCATCATCCACAATGAAGTCATTTTCCCCAGCCACCGCGAGCTGGAGGGCCCTGTCTATGAGAAGTGCATGACTGGAGGAGAGGAGTACTGGTAAGAAAAGGCATCCTAGTGCTAATGTAGAATACATCATGTTCTGTGGTGCAGACTAATATAGTTTTATTGAATTTTCTGCTCCAAAAGAATAGAAGGTTCATCAGTCAGGTCACTGAAATAACTAAGAACGCTTAATGGCAATTGAAGCATCAGTAATTCAAGTGATTCTGGTAGAACTCGGCAGCATTTTTATTCACTGGGGTCATTGTGTATTGCTATGCAGTACTGACAGTATCACTTCTGTTGCTATGTGTTCTGCTTTTGGAATTTCCCTTTGTACTGACAGCTGTGTGTGTGTGTGTGTGTGTGTGTGTGTGTGTGTGTGTGTGTGTGTGTGTGTGTGTGTGTGTGTGTG
>JBBPCY010000109.1:18406060-18420428 GCA_037974405.1 Brachyalestes nurse
GTGTGAATAGGGTAGAACACTCTAAACAGTGTGAATAGGGTAGAACACTCTAAACAGTGTGAATAGGGTAGAACACTCTAAACAGTGTGAATAGGGTAGAACACTAAAACAGCGTGAATAGGGTAGAACACCATAGGATAGTATGGATAGGAGAGAACAGATCTGTGGTATACCAGCCATGCGTTTGAGTTTGTTGATATTTGGAGAATGTCAGACTGGTTAATCTGAACTTCAGGGTGTTTTCTTGCTTCTGTTGCTCTCAGTGACGCTCATCATCTGAAAATCTGATTCATCGCAATGAACTGCTCTCAGAGGTGCTGCTCAGAACAAACTGAAAGTCTGAAGTGCTGGGTCATTTGAATGGGGGCAGTTCTGCACTCCTGATTGGGAAAAGACTGGAGGTCTAGGATGTGTGTTCAGACAGCCAGACTGTGGGTGGTTAGCATCTTCTCTCGCTCCGTCTGCTTACACACAAACCACACACACACACACACACACACACACACACACACACACAGATGTGTGAGTCACTGGCAGTAACTGTGAGGTCTCTTGGTGTTTGTTCACAGTGTGAGAGGTTGAATTCAGAGCTGATGAGCAGTGAGGTGTAATTCACCGTACAGCAAGGGGCTTTCATTACACCCCCCCCAAACACACACACACACCACTTAGACACCTGCCCTCTGTGTGTGTCTTCCTACAGGTAGCACTATGATGATCGTGGTGGAGTGTATGGCCAACGGCTCCCTGGATTCTTTCCTACGGGTCAGTCTCTGAACACGGCTTGGATGTTCTTTCATTCTCACCATTTTATCTTTTCCTGTTACTTTGTCTCACATTCCCAGCCTCGTCACTTGCTTGTATGATCACTCTCTTTCTTTTTTCTTTCTTTCTCTCGTTCTTTCTCCCTTTTCTCTTTCTCTTTCCTTCCTTTGTTTCACTCTGTACGTTTTCTTTCTCCACTTTTTCCTCATTCATCTTTCTTTTTTCTTTCTTTCCTTCTCTCTTTCTTTCTCTAAATAAATACATGCTGAAGTCAAGTGAAGTTTTATAGCTCATTATCATACACAAAGGTCATTCACTGTGCTTTGTGGGAACAGAATGAAAATATTAAATCTGGAAACAAAGTAATTGAAGAAATAAAGGAATGCAAAGAAAATTAATAAAACGATTAAAAGTGCGATGAAAGTGCAGATATTTAAAAGTTTTTAGCAGCTTATGTATATAAATAAGAGTTAAAACCGTGTGTCTGTGTGTCTGTCTGTGTGTCTGTCTGTGTGTCTGTCTGTGTGTCTGTCTGTGTGTCTGTCTGTCTGTGTGTGTGTGTGTCTGTGTGTGTGTCTGTGTGTGTGTCTGTGTGTGTGTCTGTGTGTGTGTCTGTGTCTGTGTCTGTGTCTGTGTCTGTGTCTGTGTCTGTGTGTGTGTCTGTGTGTGTAAAGTGACAGCCCCCACAGTGAACCAGGCACCATTGATGAAGCTGACAATGGAACAGAGCCACACACTAGTGATGATGGTACGTGCAGACATGCAGACTTATTTGTTTGTTTATCTCCTCATTTGTTCACTTTGCCGTTCCCTTTAGACATCCTTTCATGACATTTCAAGGGAGTCTGTAGACATCTGTATTACTGCACCACAGTGATTGCAGTGTTTTGGTTGCAGAGACTGTAAAAAGTCGAATGACTATGCTACAGCTATTTTTTTCTTTCTAGTGTCATTAAAAGAATCTGTTTGCTCATATCCATTTTGTCTTCTTTATGTAAAAGGTAGTTGTTATATAAATTTCAAAGATTCTGGCAGAGGGTTTTGTGTTGCCCTGTGCATTTGAGTTTCTATGTGTGCTTGCAGTTGTGAGAGTTCAGTCCTGTAATTCAATCAATTACATTTTTGCTCTTAAAACTGAGTCAGCAGATTTTGATCATCCCACCATATTAAAGCGATGGATAGTTCTTGTTTTAATAGTATAACACAGATGAAACATTTTACATTTTAATTATTATAACTGTGTTTTTTAGAAAGTCACTGTGAATATAAAGAACCCTCTGCTACAGTTTTGCTGTAAAGAGTGAGCCAGAAGAATCCATGTTAGAATAGTAAACAGTAGAAATAATGTGATGGTCATTTCTTCAGATTGTTTTGTAGGAATGAGAATAGCTGATCATAATACTTGAGAAATGAATTTCTGTTGGTGTTATTCCGTGGTCAGCAGTTTGACTGACAGATCACTCAACCACTCAGATTGCAGTTTTGTCAGCAGAGGGTGAGTGAGTTCTGTCATTGGCTGAGAGACACTGAGGAGATAAAAAGGCTGATCTTAAATAGAACTTGATTGCTGAGGGTTACAAAAGTACCCCCCCCTCGCTCTCTCTTTCTCATCTCTCACACTCATCTCCTCAATTGCTAATCTATTGGTGAGGTATTGCATAGTGGTATTTCCAGCATTTTTGTCAATGAACAGTCAGAGGAAAATGTCAGTCTATCTCTGCCTTTGTCTGCAGGTTTTCTGTCGTCTCTCCTGCCTTTTATCTCTGTGCTCTTGTTCTCTCCTCTCTCTGACACTTCTCTGCTGTTTTTGCTCAGAGTTGATAAACAGACCTTAGGGCTTCTACCTTCTGCTGTATTTCCTCTCTGCCACTTCACTCAGTGACTTGTAGAGCAAGACACACACCCATAAAAATAGCATGCGTGTATGTGCTAATCAGTATCTTGCACTATCACTGTTGCCTGTTGAAACACTTTGGAAGCAACATTAAAAAAACCAAACATTTTTTCAACTAACTGTAATATGTTTGTTACCACAGAAAAATTTCAGTTCAATTCAATTTTATTTTCATTAACACAATGTACAGCAACAAAACAAAAAGAGAGCCATAGTGTTACCAAAACTGAAATGGGGATACACAGGGACTGCATAACAAATTAACATTAAATGTACAAATTAACATTAAATGAGGATTTATTTTACCATGATGAGGGCCCTGAGATTTAGGAGTGTGTAAATAATTAAAACCTGGTCTGTGTAAGAGACTCTTATGATCAAAGGCTGTTCTCATTTGGGGTTAGACCAGAAGTATATCACTGCAAAGCAATGAAATTTTTTTTCTTTTTTTGGTTAACATAGATGTAGGGTTTTGACATATTGACGGAATTGAAAAAAATAGTTCATACTTTGGCCTGCGGTGCTCTGAAAATGGTTTAGATCAACCTTAGCAAGTCCTGCACGGTCTCTAATGAGTGTATATTAAATCGTTTGCAGCTGCTTAGTCAGTCAGATGTTATAATTGTAAAAGTCTGTTTTAAAACAGTGTTTTTAAATGTCCCACATCATTACAGGTCAGTCAGCACTGCAAAGACCTCTGTCCCTGCCTGCTTTACCTCTGGTGGTAATGACCTGTTTTTCAGCACACACACCTAGGAGAGATTATTTGTGTGGGACAGCTTTCTGCCCAACTGCACACTGAATAATATCTGTCTTCCTCCCGCTCTCCACATTCTCTGTCCACTCTGTGTCTGTAGGTAATTTCACCCCTGGCTAAAGCCTCTAATGGAACTGATTGGCTTTGCAGGTCCAACTGGAGATTCCCCACTGAGATGCTATTTATTCTATGCATGTGCTTAACCCCTGCTGACCTGTCTGTCTGTCAGTGTCTGCCACAGACACAGAGCTGAACACTGGTCTGCTCTCTGGTCAGACTAATGAGAGTGAGGTGAAAGAAGGTGGCAGGTTTGATAGGTTTTAGATAGACACATCTTCACTTTGCATTTTGAACAGCATGGCTACATTAAAATGCTGTTTATTAGAGGAGGAAATGAAAGGCTACTTCCAAGCGGATAAAATGGTAGCGTGAGGCTTATGGATCTAAACCTGAGTATTTGTATGTAAGTTTGCATGTGTGTGTGGGTTTTTTTTTAGCCCCCTTCAAATGTGTTGATAAATGCTGTTTTATTTCTGTTTGCATCTTTATAATACTTGTTCTTTCTCTTTCTTGTTTTTTTTTCTTGTTCTTTTCTTCTTTACATGCTCTCTCTCTCTCTCTCTCTCTCTCTCTCTCTCGCTTTCTCAGAGGTGGAGCAGATTGAGGCCATTGCTAAATTTGATTATGTTGGACGAACACCGCGGGAGTTGTCCTTTAAGAAGGGAGCATCTCTGCTATTGTACCACCGGGCATCAGAGGACTGGTGGGAAGGGAGACACAATGGGGTGGACGGTCTCATACCTCACCAGTACATTGTAGTGCAGGACCTGTGAGTGTCCACACACAACGCAGACTTAGTCAGGGCAGTATAATATTGTTCAAAATGTGTTAAGTTACTCTGTTACACAAATGAGCCACCCATTAACAAACCAGTTACCTACTTTTAGTTGATAATTGGGATCAGTCAGACAATACACTCCAAAGCTTGACGACTGCCAGCTCTGCTGAATCACAACATTGTTTAAATAGAAATATTCCAGCCAAAACAATGAAGGAACTGCAAGCATCATGGACCTCAGAAGTTTAGGGTCAGCTTCATGATTCCATTATCAGAATGAGGCTGGTTATAAATTGGTATACAAAAGAGTTGATGGGTGAAAACCACTGCTAACCGAGAATCAACTCTCATTCATCAAAAACACACCTTGGATGATCCCCAAGTCTTTTGGGATAAAGGAAGACAGAGGTCCTGTTACATCTGATGTAAAGCTAAAAAAGCATTCTACAAAAAGCATTCTACATCTAATGTAATGCTGTAGAGATGTTTTGCTGCTTCAGGGCCTTGGCAACATTCCATAATTGAAAATACTGCAGGAGAAGCTCAGGCACGATTGGGTTATGCAGCAAGACAACAATCTGAAGCACTACAGCAAGTCCAGCTGTTAATGGCTCGTGAGAAACAAAACTAAGGTTTTCGGAAAGCCTGGTCAAAGTTCAGACCTGAGCCCTGGAGATGCTGTAGGGTACTGCACCCTAAATCGACAGTTTTAGATAGATTATTTTCTTTTCACATGAGTGATATAAATTTTGTTAAACATTTGTCCTTCAGTGTTTTGTACTATTTGTCTTAGACAGCATTTTAAATGGGGATCTGAAACTATTTAGTTTGGCAGAAAAGGGGAAAAAAGGAACACAACAGAGTTTTCCATTTCACTCATTATAGCTCAAGAATTATGGAATATTGCGTTATAGAACATAGGGAATATAATTTAATGTAGTTCATGGTTCAGTCAGTGCTTCTGATGTTTGTCTCGTTTGAGAAGAGTCAGGGAGGCCCAAGATTTAAACTCTGAAAATGTTAGTCATGTATCTAAGAAAGATGCACAACTAAATCAAGTTTGACCAGATGAGTCTGTGCGAGCCAAAGCACCTGTCATACTGTCACCCTTCATAACACTAAACCTCTGTCTCTACCCTCCCCTCTCAGGGATGACGCCTTTTCTGACAGTCTGAGTCAGAAGGCGGACAGTGAGGCCAGTAGTGGACCCCTGCTGGATGATAAGGCCTCTTCCAAAAACGACCTCCATTCTCCATGCGAGCAGTCATCTGATTATAACTTCAGCGGGGTGATGGGCAGGTGAGTGTTGAAAGCACAGATGGAGGAACATTGAGGAGAGATTTTGTCATTTACTTCCATCAAGTTTATCTTTCATCATGTGGTGTTGGTCATGTGTTTTTATTGATACCACTTCCTGTCAGAAAGCTAGTGATATATTCAAAATATTTTTATAAACGAGCGTGTTTTCTGTTACTAAACTAACCGGGTTTATTGTGAGGTTTCACACATGTAAATATGTGTGACAGTAATACTAGGGGAATAATACTGAAGCCCCTTGTTTGTCGTGTTGTTGTTGTGCTAACATCCGAACACTGGAACAAAGTAACAAAACGGACTGCAAAAGAAAAACCTATTCTCTACTCTCTAACATACCTAAAGTATAGCTCATTAATGTTGTTTGTGTGTGTGTGTGTGTATATATATATATATATCATATAATATAATTTATTTCTAGAACTTCATGTCAAACCATTTGAATGGCAATGTAAACCCTACAATGAACAGTTGTTTTCAAGTTGTCAGGTTTCACTATAATAGGGAGTGATTTGTGTCAAGAAGAGTGGAACTGTTATGATATTGCTGTTGTTGAGGTGTGAATAACTGAGTAATTGCCATTTTCAGGGTGAGGTTGCGTTCAGATGGTGCTGCTATCCCTCGCCGGCGAAGTGGTACTGAGAGCCACAGCCCCACGAGGGGCACAGACACGCCCCCTCGTGCCGCCGCCTGCCCCAGCAGCCCGCACAAAGTGGCGGTGAGTAGGGGCCGAGTGGAGAGTCCTGAGAAGAGACGGCTAGGCACGTTCGGCAGTGCCGGTAGCATTAACTACCCTGAGAGGAAGGCCTACCCTGAGGGCCACCCGCTGAGGCCTGGCTCGGGGGCCACACGCCACAGCAGCCTCGGAGACCACAAGAGCCTGGAGGCAGAGGCCTTAGCTGAGGTGAGGAACAGCACCTTCTGACACTCTGTTTTTATTGTTGGAGATGTACAGACAGATTACAAATAAAAGAAAACTTAACCACTCAATATTCTAAAAGATGTTCCAAAAGATATTACCTCAATTATATTTTCTTGATGGAAAAGAAGGCTGTTTTTGAGGCGTTCATTCAGAATCTTCTGTAGGCATTCAGATGGCTTGAGATCTGGTGACTGAAGGCCATTGCATATGCCTTATGTAATTTTCATTCTTCTCAAACCATTCAGTGATCCCTTGTGCTCTAGGACCATTGTTGTCTGAAAGAGACCACTCTTATCGGGATAAATTTATCGTCATAGAATACGGGTATTTGGTCAGAATAACTTTGTTTTGATTTAATGAGCTCAGACCATAAGAGCAAAATGCACAGCATGACAGAGCCACTGGAGCATCTCAGGGCTTGACCATTATCTTACTGGTATGCCACATAAACAGTCACTCACTTATAGAGAATGTGGTGGGGGGTGATTCAGCAGACCAGAACACTTTTCTCCATGTCTGTGTGGACCAGTGCCTGTGGTTTTACGTAACTGAACTTTCAATTGGTGATTTGTCTTTGTAATGAGGGATTTATGCACTGTACCCCTATAATAATACCCTTGTCTATGTGGTTGTGAGTGCACTGTTCTTGTTGACGGTCTGATCAGCGTTTACCTTCTCGGTCACCTGAGGAACATCTGCTCATTTGCAGAAGCATCTGCCTTTTAACCATTACTTTTATTAATACCTTCATAATAGAAGGAAAATGAACTGTCATTGTAACTTAAGAAAATGTCATTGTGGTGATTGTTGTTGGTTCATTTACTTGTCCATAGTGCAAATACAATACATTTTTAACATGTTGCTATTTTACTGAAACATGCTTGTTTGATCCTGTTAATAAAAGCTTTCTCATAACAGTTACATCATTAGTAGTAGCTTCTGGCATCATTACTGTTTTGAGTCCTTGTGGCCATGAGCATGGTATAAAGTGCCATTGTTTAATGTGATTCATTCAGGTTTATTTTAATAATAAAGACAGAAGCACGGGGCTCTATTAGATGACTCACTTAGTGTTTGCAGTTAGCTTATGGAAGACAAAACTGACATCAGGACATAGTTTAAGGGAGAAAACATTATATTAAGCCAACATTATATTAGAGTCTGAGACAGTGAGAATGGCATAAAAACTGGCAGTGAGTGTGTGTGCCTTATCTCACAATTCATACCTTCCTGTCAGAGTCCGTGTGATATATGCTCTTGAGTCCTTGCGTATGTGTTTGGATGTGTGCATGATTTCACTCCTCTTATCATTATTACTTTAATATGGCTCGCAGAGACATGAGATGGGCCAGAGTCCATTAGACTGAATGAGGGGAGACAAGTCCGAGGTTTTATAGCATATGAGGCCTGGCTGAGGCGCTGTGTAAATGTCACAGATAAAGTACAGCAGGGACATTCTGGAGTTATGAGATAAATATACAGCAAAAACTAGCGAAGTGAAGCCAAAGCTCAGATCACAACCATAAATCTGTTCTGTACAAAGCAGGGACTTTCAAGATTTTCGAGGAACTAATACGAGTTGCTGAGAATAAGCTTCAAGATTCCGCATTGTCCATTAACTATTATTTTGACTCTAGGTCAGAAAACCCTGCACTTAAACAGGCAATTACAATAAATGGCTATAGTTATTGCCACGATAGTGCATGCTAGTTTTTTTTTTATATCTGATGGGACGGCAATGTCTGTAAATCTTTCTGACCTACAGGACATAGAGAAGACCATGACCACTGCTCTCCATGAGCTCCGGGAGCTTGAACGTCAGAATACAGCCAAACAGGCTCCGGACGTAGTCCTGGACACTCTAGAACCTCTGAAGAATCCTGTGAGCTCAGAACCAGCCAGCCCTCTGCACACCATCATGATCCGAGACCCAGATGCGGCGCTGCGGCGTGGGAGCAGCTCCACCTCAGAGATGATGACCACTTTCAAACCAGCGCTGTCTGCAAGGCTGGCTGGAGCCCAGCTGAGACCTCCACCCATGAGGCCAGTGCGCCCGCCCCCGACACAGCACCGCTCCAGCAGCTCCAGCTCGTCTGGTGTGGGGAGCCCGGCGGTCACCCCCACCGAGAAGGGCTTTCCCAGCAGCTCAGCTGCAGCATCCTCCTCAAACACAGGAGATAAGCAAGGAGGCAGCATGTAGCCCCACCAGGATTGGGGCTGAGGCCGGGTGTGTAGCTTCCAGCCCTGGGGAGATTATCTCAAGCTTATGAAGACCAAAATGAGGGGAAAAATACTCGTTTTTTTTTTTTATTATTCTACCTTTACATTTTTCAAGTTCTGAATCAGCCTCAAAACACTCCACGAGTGAGCCCAAGTTACTATGGTGACGAGGCGTGTGAAGTACATCAGCTAGCGCTCTGTGAAGCATGATGGAAGGTGAGATGGGGGAAGAAAAAAAGTTGGAAAAGAATCAGTGCGTGCTGGTAAATGGATATGTGTGGCTACGTGCACACACGTTATACAGATATACAATAGCCTGTTGTATATGTGTATGTAAGTGTTCATACAGTATATATTAACAACGCAGAGCTTGTTTTCCTTCTTTTTTTTCCCTCCTTTTACCTCAGATATTAGTAAGTGACCCTCTTTGGCCAGTCTTTTGCTTTTGACATGAACTTAGGTAGGTGAAGCAATACTAAATGAGTTTAGCATTTGTTTCCCTCTGCACGGCCAGAGTTGTTCAGTTATTGAGGGGTTGGAGCTTCTAGAGAATACCCCACTCCCACCCCCACCCCCCATTTAAAGCAGACTCTCACTCAAAGGCTGCTCACATGGCTACCTTTGAGCTGTTGTAAATAGAAATATACTGTACTTGAACTTGTAATGCCTTTTGTTTTGTAGTATAAGGGATGTTCAGCAGCTTAACAACATAGCCAAGTTGTAAACATATATGAGATGCAGAAACTGAAACCAATATACATTACCAACTAATTGTAAGAAACCTGTGGTAAAAAAAAATGTAGTTTAACTTGTATATAATTTTTAGGTAGGTTCTTTTTTTAAATGTTAAACATTTGTGGACAGAACAGGCAAGAGTGGCATTTATCCAAACAAAACCAATCACAACAAGCAAACAAATAATTCATCAGTATGGGTACTTTGTGTTAGCTGTCTGAGCCATTACTATTAGTTCTAACACTATTCAACTTCATCTGTCATTTATTTTTAAACTCATGCATACTAAATGCTTTCAGGCCATGTTGCTCATTCTTACATAAAACATTTCCTCATTCACAGTCGAACTGTTAAAGCGCCTTTAGTTTGTTTTGTTTCAGATGTGGGGCAGCTGTCAATTTCCTCATATCTTAGTCAAGGAAACTGTTTTTGCCTGAATAAAGACGTTTAGTTTCTCTCAAGTCCTATTGATTGATTATATCCAAGCTACATTTGGCTAAACTGTGGGCAAGTATAGCTTTTCAAAAGCCCAAACTTCATTATTATTATTATTATTATTATTATTATTATTATTTTATTTTGTTTATTTTGTAGGTGGTGCCAGTATACTGCTATTGTATTTCAGATTATTGCTTCATTTGTGAAGTGTAAAAGTATCACACGGCTTCATGTACAACAACAGTGAAAAACTTGTATGTTCATTGGCATATTTGAATAATTCTAATACCTATGTCTAAAAGGCTCTACTCCTCAGTTCCCAAAACTAACTTATTCCTGCCAGAGATCCATGAAGAAGTAGTCCTAGATACATATATGCCTAAATACATATATTATCATGTCATTATTGAGATGATCGTAAGTCCTGAATATTCATGTCAATCACTGATCTTTAGAAGTGAAAGTTAACTGCATCTGTAGCATATGGAATTAGTAAACACTGGCTAATTACTTCCCCTTGTGATTGAGCTGTAAATCCCGGCTGCATGGACTATTTTGTCCTCCATAGAAACATTCTTATCCCAGACTGAGGAATCGCACCCTGTGGTAAACCATTTCCGACTGGGAGCTTCTCAGCTGCCCCCAATCTGTCATATAATTTCCAGTTCATCTTTAAACTGGTTTCCAGTCATCTCATCCTCCCCCACCGCACTCAAAGGGGGAATTCCCGCTCGGGCACGAAAATTGCCCGACTGACCCACTTATCTGCTTCAGTCAGTTCATCTTTAATCTCATCTTCAGCGCAGATAATCAACCACGTCTGCAGTTTTGCCTTCTTAATTGCCACCTCTTGCCGGTTCTGCTCAGATCTACAATATGTAAATGCTTGTATAGCTGCAAAACAAAAAAGAAAAAAATCTGCTGGGAAAAGAGTACTGTTACTGCACATTTCTCTTGATTTCAAATGTGATGAAATGTGAGAGTCAAGCCCTTGTCTTAATGTATCAACAGCACAGAAATCTTGCCTTCTTTTTTTGTCTTGCTCAGGCCTTTTTTTGGTTAAACCACATTCTGGTTCATTGTGCCATACTGCTTTTATTTTGCATTGCGTTGCATCTCTTATTTGCAGTTATTTCACCTTTATTCTACCCCTGGTATTCTGTGTCAGCATTAACACCCGATAATTAGTGGTATCTAGCAGCTGGCTGAACGTCTGGACACCATCATTGTCAGCATTGTCCCCTGTATGGACTTTCATTTTGCCTGTGAGGGACCACCTCCCGTGATGACACCAGACAAAGACAATACAGTGATTGAATCTGTAAAATTACAGAGCCCCTATAACACAAAAACTCACAGAAAAGAATTGATAGCATCTGTCAGTATTAAAGGAACGAGACAGCATTTTCAACCTGATCTCTGTACACAGTATCTGAAGTGTGTGCTAAGTTAACACACAGGTAATTCAGTGTGTTTGAAAAGGACAAAACTGCTGACCCACTGACTCGCTATGCATTTACAATAGAATCCAGGGCCCGTTGCTGAATTCCAGTAAATATTTAATGTAAAAAAATAGTTTGGAACACTGTTATGAATAGTTTGGTCAAAAGTATCTGTAAACTATAAATCTGTATAGTTTGCCAGTGTCAGGATGTGGGCTGAGCTTTGACAGCTTCCTTCCTGATCGCACAAGGATACCAGAAAACCTTTGGGACAGCAAATGTAACAGAAAAATGATTTTTTTTTTGTTCTGACAATACTTTAACAGTTGACGTGAATTGTGTGTTCATGAAATTCAGCAGCTGCCCAATGATGTATGGAAATGAAGTGAGCTGCCAGTTAACAGATCTGTTCTTTTTTTTTTTTTTAAGTAAAATAGAACACACAAACTATTGTCTTTGACTGAGCAGAGATTGGATTGAAAATGGAAGCATTTCTTTAAATTCTTTAACTTTTATCCATCCAGTTAGTGAGCACAGTGTGATTATACAGAGTGGGGTGCTTGCTTTTCAGATATCCACATGCCAGCTCATTGGGCCTCAATGAGGAATCACTTTAGGAAGACTTTTGATGACCATGAACACAATATACTCTATAGGGCTGTGGTATAAATGAGTTGTCTCATTAAGTGAGCCATTCCTCTGACCCATCACAGTTCAGCCTTAGTTTGTCTGGAAAAGCCCAAGCTTTTTCTTCTGTGTCCCACACTAGTTAAAGTACTGTCCTCTGGTGGACAGAAAGTGCACAGTCCATTCTCCTGATCTCCCTCTGCTGGTGAATGCTGGTATGATGTTGAGTCACAGTTCTCCTGATGAAGGCCACTAATGATGGTTCACTTCTGAATCATGTGATCTGTCTCTGCGGGGCAAGACTTTTCAAAGCGAACATTAAACATTTGTTCGCTGTTAGAATATATTACCTCTGCTTTGCACAATGCATTGCATGATCTCTGTTGAAAAGAAAAAAAACCAACTGATGTACCCTAAACATTGCTACTGATTTTTGGTAACGTTTAGTGTCATTGAAAGAACTATGTTTTAACTTACATGCTTAGCAATGTTCTTGCAAATGCCCTTTCAGTAGTGTCTCCAAGCATAAGCACAAACAGGAGATTGTGATTAAAGGAGACTTTCTAGTCTTCATCTCATATGAAAGACTTGAAATTTGTCGTTGTCTTGGAGCATTTACATTTTTGACATTTTTTTTGGTCACTTTTGTCAAGTATCATCAATGCTGTTCTCACCCTACAATCACATAATGTGTCATGTAAGGCATTTCTGGTTATAATACTTACATATCAGTGATTTGCTGTCATAGGAGTTGTTCATCTTTTTGCTGGAGTTTACAAAAGCTGCCATTCGCATCCGAACATACTGCCGTTTTTTAATCATTCACCTCCACCTCGTCTTAATCTGCATTTATTGACCCCTTTCACTCCTGTCTCCCCTTCAAACAACCTTGTCTGTGCTGTGCAAAAGCTTTGACTATCTGCTCTCCATGTAATCCTTCTACCCAAGCTAATGCATTGCAGTATTTAAGGCCTAGTCAGATCTTCTATGGTACTTGCACGATTTCTGATTACTGAGGCACTTGGTGCACCCCTGTTCTTTATAGATTGTATGTGGACTGTAAATTCTGGAAGAATTTCATTCGTTTTTTTCATTTGTTTGGGAACGTATGCTATAATGGGTGTGTACTGTACGTATGCTAAACTGTATGTATGCTAAGGTAACATAGGCTTTCTCCTTCTCTAGACACAACATTCATAAAAACCAAACTTGCCGTCTGTCTGTACTAGTGGGTTGTGAATATTGACATATTGTTTTTTGCCCTCCTCTTGACACTTTTGTCTAGTGATGCTGTTTGTTAATGAGTGTTTGAATGGTTGAATCCTCCCTGTGATGTAGGTTAACTGTACGCCATGCCACTGTTTGGATGTGAAGAATATTCAAGTCCAAAATAAAAACAAATTAACTTTTTTGACCTTATGAAGTTGTACCCTCCCTCATCGCTAATCGTATTTTGATTAATTATGTTTAAAGAATATTAAAATGGAAATTGTGTGACAAAAGTGACCGTAGTTATTTTGCCCTGCGCTTAGGTACCACCTGAGTGTGTAATGTCCTACAAGTCCACGTTGTCCTCAAATCTGACCTCATTCTGCAGTATAACTGTGTAATGTATTCACTATGGGTTTGTGTCCAGGACAAGGACTAAACTTGACCCTGGAATAGATAAATGAAGCACAGGTGTGCACCACCTACTACACTCCCTGTTGATCGTCATAAACTTCTCATCCATGGTCACCAAAAATTTTGTCGACCCCCTCGTTCCCCTGTTCAACAAAACACCAGCATGACCAAAAAAAAACACTGCAGGAGAGAAATTCTAAAATTCAATATGTTGTGTAGTCCAAGACTAGCACCTCTGTCATTTTATACTCCATGTGTGATCTGCCAGGGGTCTACCACCACAAAAAAAGAAAACAAACAAAGACATGGTGCCCATAAAACAAATGTAACCATTTTACAAAAATCCCTCAGAAAATACAGACACCCCCCCCCCAAAACAGGGCCATTATTACTGTAAAAAATAATGTTGAGAACACTACATATATGCATATGTGTACAGTTTGCTGAATTTAAATTTGGGCATATTTTCATTCAGTAATCACATCCTCCAAATGTTCCCTGGATCATGCTAAAAGCTTTTCTTAATTTTGTCATTTTCCTTCCTTGCAAAACACTATATTCCTAGGATGTCTTGCTGGCGCAGCAGGTTTTAATCACATTTAAGAAGATAAGATAAACCTTTATTAGTCCCACAAGTGGGAAACTATGCAAATGTCCCAAACCACCCCTCATTTCTTTGAATTATCTTGTTGGTGAAAAGGTACTATTAAGGCAATAAAATGTCTAAAGATACAAGGAGCCTAGATAAAGGAGTTCCAGCCACTCAGCATTCAGCACCACCAGTATACTGATC
>JBBPCY010000109.1:18420528-18473700 GCA_037974405.1 Brachyalestes nurse
TACTATTCAAAACTTTTATGCTATTCAAAACTCCTGGAAGGGCTCACATGAATGATTTAAATATTCGTTCATTGCAGTGCTACTTCAGTCTACATTCGGAAGTGGTTATTTTTAAGCCACAGAATTTCCAAACCACGGTTCATGGGCGAAGGTCTTCCAACAGAAGTGACTGGTACTTTATCACTGCTGTTAAAAGAAAACTTTCTTTGTTAGTTAAATACAGCAGCTGCCCTTTACACTGTGTGAAACTTCCATGATTAATCAATCAATAGAAATTCTCAGAATACAAACACGCCTACACCCTCCCAGTGTTGGGAGATTGTTGTGATTAAGGGAGTCCTAATCAGTGGGTGGTACTGGGCATAACTAAACTAAAACTAAAGGTCTGACTAAAGTACAGACCTTTATTCATATAAAAGCCTATATTTTTAACTTTCTCAGGAAACTCAAACTGCCTCACAATATGTTCGGTTAGAGGTTGATTGTGGAGGCCTGTGCTCATGTAAGCTTGCCTTATAGCTGAGAACTAAAACCCACAAAGCTTGGGGATTCCCAAGTGGATACAATAGACTCCTATATCCTATATACATGAAGAGGTCTAATTATTCATTTAAAATGTAAGCTCATAAAATATAACACAAAATTGTCTGGTGTGCAATGTTGTGAAATGTTCTTTTCAGCTTTTAATACATTATCTTATCACATCTTACCATGTGCAGTATCATGTGAAGTTTTCTAAATGGGTCCTGAATCATTTCATTATGTGCAATATCTTATGCGCAATAATCTTACCATGTGAATTTCACTACTATGTCAATATAACTTACAGACTACTGATCTCTTCCATAACATCTCTAATGCCATAACATCTCTAACCACCATTTTGTCTTTAGTTTTTCTTGGATTTATTTAGACTGTATATGTTATATTATTCTTGTCTTTGTGTCTCTGTGTGTCATTGCAGTCAAGTTGTTCCTCTGAGATCAATAACGTTTTCTGATCCTGATTAATTGCATCTATATAATTGCATTTTTGCTATTTTATCACATTTTTTTTATCATATTTATTATGTCTGTGAACAGTAGTCTGTTTACTCTCTGTGCAGTTTGCTTCTATGAATGAAAGTAGACGCTGTGACTCTGTGAGCCGAATCTTTTTGTTTATTGACGAGATAAACAATTTGACTTGACTGGTGAGTCAACGGTTCTTGAACTTGATGAATTGAATCGGACCATCCGAATCGGTTTGCTGAACCGAATCGTGCTCCACTCGGTGAATGGAAGTGACGTCACTGTAGGATGTAAAAGTGTGCGCGGGGAATTGCTTTGTTGACATTCAGATCTGGCAGTAGCTAGCACCACGGAGCCGCTGTGTTTACAGTGAATATATCAGTGCTTTTGCACCTTATTGGATAATAATGTCTAACTTCAGTGACGCGGACTTGCCGCCCAACTTGTCTTGCCTGAAAGTGAGTTGAAAGCCCTGTTAAATCACTCAGTTCGAGTGGGAATCGTAAATTAGCTTTCCTTAGCTAAGCTAAAGTAGCCGTAACATTAAGCAGATTTCACAGTACTTAGAAGATACTATATTGTTCTACAGTGGTCAGCCACAATATTAAAACCACTGATGGGTGAATTGAACACTGATTATCTCGTTACTTAGTCGACAAGTGAAATCACTTCCTAAAGTTGATGTTTTGGAAGCAGAAAAAGCAGGCAGGTGTAAGGATGTAAAGTGCCCGTTTGTCATACGTGAACACAGCGCTGCACAGCACACCGTGTGAACAGCACGAAATTGTTCTCCGTCTTTAACCGATTCACCAAGTGAAGGAGCGGGCAGCTAGAAACACAGCGCCGGAGGTGCAGTGTGTGGAGGGACGGTACCTTGCTTATTGGTGCCACTTGGAGCCCTGGGATTCGAACCCATGGCCCTCTAATCGCAGGGATAACTCCCTAAACAATAGGTCGCCGGCTGCCCCAATAATACGGATCTGAGTGCCTTTCACAAGTGCCAGATTGTGAAGCCTGGAAGTGTTTCAGAACACTTGTGACGTGTGCTTGGTCCAATTTCAGCTACTTCATAAACAACGAGAATGTTTATCTCTCTGTCATTATTGATAGCAAACTTGATTGATTTCCTTGAATTGGTAAGACTTTGATCAACTAATTCTAACATGTGTTAGCTCGTGTTTTTTAGTAGTTTATCACTTGTTTATCCTTCACCTATGTGTGAATGACCGGTAGGATAGTGGAATGGTGAGCGTGCAGAGAGTAGAGCTGTCAAAGGTGAAGGAGTTCAAATTCTTGGGGTCAGCTGTTCAGAGGAGCAGAAAAGAGCAGGCTGTGTGATTTGTGTGGTGGAATGGGTGGAGAAGAGTAACCAGCAGGTGCCAGTGAGCGTGAAAGGGAAGGTGTACAAGATGGTAGTGAGACGATAGCACTGGCAAAAAGACAGGAAGCAGAGCTGGAGGTGGTGGAGTTGAAAATGGTAAGATTTGTGTTGAGGGTTAGGAGGACGGACAGAATCAGGAATGAGTTTCAGGAGCAGGGAAGAGGTGAAAAGGAAGGCCTAGAAGGAGGTTTATGGATGTGATGAGGGAGGACATGCAGGCAGTTGGTGGAAGAGAGGAAGTTGTGGAGGACAGAAGGAAAAGGAGACGGTTGATCCACTCTGGTGACCATTAATCGGGAGCAGCTGAAAGTGGAAGAAGATCTTTTGCAAGTTAGACCCAAATGCACATATTGGTGTACCATCTCTGTAGCTATGATCATGACATTGAACTCATTTTCATCTGCCTGTTTTGTTAGGCTATAGACACTTTGCTCCGATGTCCCATTTGCTTTGACTTGCTGAACATTACCATGATGACGCAGTGTTCTCATAACTGTAAGTATATTGTCACATTGTATAATGTATGTTAGAGTATGATAAGTGTAAGAGTGTGTAAACAATACGATTGATTAATGTAAGAGCACCTCATTATGCTTTGATGTTTCTGTGGAGAATCTTTCTGACCTATAAAGTGTGAAATGATTCATATTGAAAGACTTGATTAACTAATGCTTTTTTGGGTTTCCCTGCAGTTTGTTCTCTGTGCATACGGAAGTTTCTTTCTTACAAGTTATTGTGTCCTGTTTGTAACAGTGTGAGTATCAGAATTTTAAGCATTTGTACACTGAGAAACTTTAGCTCTTATCAGATAAGATATTGCACTACAGCGATCAGCCATAATTTTAAAACCAGTGATGTGTGAATTGAACATGGATTATTTCATTACAACAGTCAGTTCCCAAAGTTGATGTTTTAGATTCAGAAAAAGCCAGCAAGTGTAAAGGGTCTGAGTGCCAGATTTGAGAGCTGGAAGAGTGGGTCAGAAGGAAGGACTACTGATGAATCAGCAACAGGACTATGGGCACATAAGGCTTATTGATGCATGTGGGGAGTGAAAGCTGGTCTGTCTGGTTCGATCGCACAGAAGAGCTACTGTTGCACAAATTGCTGAAAAAGGTTAATGAGCTGTTAATAGGGGCTATTTGCACCTGATAAGGTCTGATTATGCACTGGAAGAGGTTTTTATATTTCGGTTTGTTTCTGTTCCAGACACCATACCTACAAAAGTACAAACAATCCAATGTGAATTACATGCAAAAATCATGGCAATTCACAAAATCACACTCCACATTTAAATTGCATCTGACTATATGTGCTTGTCTGATGGGAAACAAATGTGTTCTAGTAACAATTAGTTGTCCTCTCAGTGAGCATTTTACAATGAGATTTAGAAAACATTCACATTATCCCAGTTTAAGAATTTTTGGAATTTTATTTGAAACTGAACATAACCACGCGTCTTCTGACTGGTACTGTACTTCATTAATAGCAAATATTTTTTCTTCCAGATATGTCACATTAAATGTTCTGTCATTGATTTTCTACATGTCAGTAAAATGGTCCTAAGTACTAAAGACAGCAGGTTTTTGAAACATGTCCAATGTGGCTTATATTTTAGCACATGCACAGCTAGTAGTGGAATTAGTTTAATATTGTGTTATTTTTCTACTTAAAGTACTCTGGGATCTGAATTTTTTAAGCTGCTATACTTCAGACATTGTCCTTGACTAGCAGGCTGCTGCTCACAGCCCCGATTAGTGCATTTATTAGCCTAGTACTAGACTAGTATATGCATATGCAAATGTATGTATACAATTCTAAGTATAATGCATACTGTTGACCTAGATTTCTGGAACCAGTCATATCTTGGGTGGAGGGGGTGGCCTGCTGGGTAGGATACTTGCCTCTGGACCAAGAGGACATGGGTTTGAATCCTATCTTCAGCAGACCACCACTGGGTTCCTGAGCAACACTCTTAACCCCAGGGAGTTGCTCCAGGCTTTTATCCAAAACAACTTTCATTCCAAAAGTACAGGGGACCCTGTAGTTAGGGAATGGAAGTCACTTTGGATAAAAGCGTCAGATAAATGCCATAAATGTAAGTTGTGATACATTTACTGAACAAATATGATTTCATATTTAAAATAAATTATTTGATTTCAGCAAATGACGGAACAAGATCTGAGGAACAACCGGATTTTAGATGACCTTGTTCAGAGCTTTCAAACTGCAAGGTAAGTTCTTGTACTTTTAAATGTGATATTTGTGATAGAAAGATTAGATTAGCTCCAGTGGATTATCTGAAAGGGGCACAAAAAAGCACAATACATTTATAATTTAAAATGACAATGTAAAAAAATCATTGTGAAAGTAAATACTGCCTGACAAGCACAATTTGTGGATTCATTTTTTTAAAAATCCATTTATTATGACATTAACCTATCTTTGCTGGTCATAAGATTTGATTGAATGTTTATATGTCACTGAAAAGGCTTAGAGAGATTTCCCCTGAACATGTCTAGTGTGAGTTGTTTTGGGTGAAAATCTATCAGTTGGAAGAGACTGTATTTAGAATTCATGCACATAGGCCATAATGTGTTTGTGTGAAAAGTGTTTGCATGTCTTCTTTTTGGTTCATTGGTTGTGGTTCTTCCATATAAACAAGAATGATCTGGGCATCTGACAGGAGACAAAGATCATAAAACCAAGTTTATCCCAGCTTGTATTACAAATTGATAGGATCAGGGTTTAAATGAAATATTTTATTGAGGAGCTTAAAGTTTTGTTGCAGTTGTCCAAATGTTTCTTGTCTGCCATGAAATTGGGAATTTTCTTGTATAAAATATGAGGATTTTGTTTTCATTAACGGGATCTATTTCAGTGGCTTTCACCACCTGCTATGGGGTGGTGCTCCTCTGTCAAAGCTTTTAGACAGAGCTTTGCGAAGCATTATATTCTGACTAATATTAAATCTCTGTAACAAACCATTGGATTCGCTTTTGTAATAAGAGGACTAAATCAGATATATTTGGTCATAAGAGGTAATCCAGAAAACAGTCTGCTGAAAAAAAAAAGTATGGTCTGTGAAATCCCTAGATTGTGTGTGATTGAAGAGATCAGTAGCTTTTAATCCACAGTGTCATTAGTTCTGGAGTCTGTGTCACTGACGGTCATCAATCTTCTAGGTATTGTCTGGAGGCTGAGGGCCTAATTTAGTGGATGCTGGAATAAGAGATGGCCATCGGGCTGCGGAGAGAAGGGGCTTATATGTCTGTGTTGCTCTCAGTTGCTTAATTTCCTGTTGTTTCACGTTGGTGATGTTAAAGGCAAAGTGCAGTAGCAGCAAAGAGAAAGGTTATGCTTATGTTCTGCCATTACTCTTTCAGTCGGATATTGGTTGTGTGTGTTCAAAACACTGCTGTTCATTAGCTGATAGTTTGGACTTTCTTCTTCTTTTTTTATTAAGCACTTTGAGTTCAGATTTCTAACACATTTTAAACCTGAAATGTACCTTTTTTGTGTATGAAAAGCGTCGTGTTATTTTGTCATGCAGTGTATTCTAAATGCAGACACAATATCTAAATATTATTATTGAGATGGTAATGCCCCTAGACCTGCAGAGTAGGTTAACGACTTTGTCACCTTTTTCACCCCCGATGAGCTTGCATCCCTGACCAAGGGCACCATTAATCAATAAGCTGACTGTTTGACTCAGCTGTGCTGGGAACATGTGGGCCTTTTCTGTAAAAGCTATCTTGGTCTTGGTGAAATGAATTTACAGTAGTGCATAACATTAAACAGCATTTTATGCAATAATGTGTTGCATCAGGGAGCTCATTTGATTACATTCAGCAGAGGCTGATAGAATGGAGGGAATGCAATTAGGAGATCGGCTACCTCTCTTTTCTGTCACTGGTTGTGGCATGTCTGCTTATTTCCTCCTTCTCTTTCCACATCTGGGACCTGGTGAGGGAGATAGAAGAGAAGTAGAAAAGGATCCACAAAACACTGCATTCTGATGTTCTGAGAGACTTTGAGAGTAGGCGCTTAAAATATTATGCTCATACACGACCCAGCGTTTGAAGCTGAAGTTCATTTTGTACTTTAATGACACATACTAAACACAATACAGTTTTTAAGTGTAAGTATGCTTGTATTTAGCAATACTTTACATTGACGTTTTTTTTATGAGCCAAGTAGAGCGTACAGGAACAAAATAAATACATTGCTATGGCAATAATAAGAAAGAAACACATCAATCTTAAGCAGATGCCATAGTTCCAGCAACACAGCGTGTAATGACAAAATGGCAAAAAAAAGTGCCAGTGTCTCCCCATAATGGCCCTGTCTGAATCTTCCTAATCTGTTATTTTCGTAATCTGTAACCTAGCAACAACCTGCAGTCGATAACCACAACAAAGGAACACGTTTATTACAAGGAGTAAGTCTACTGATAATACTACTGTTCAAACCACTCTAGGATGACACAGCTGGGGTCAGACCCCTTCCTGATCACTCCGTGTTGACTGTATTTATTTTAGTTTTCACCTTCTTGTAATTTTATGCACACAACCTCAGTTTATTGTATATTCTGTTTCTAATTATTGCACTCTCAGGAGTGGTACAGGGTTGTATTTCACTGCACGTTGCATGTGTATAACTATTTGTGTGACAAATATAAATCTTAAATCTCTTGAATCCAACACCTTGTCCTCACAGCATGAGATGCATGCGAGCAGCTATTTTTGAGAGGCCACACTGCGGCAATATTTTACCTCAACAAATTTATTGAGCTTCAGCCAGCCACTTTTTGTCAGAATATGGGTTTGGAAGACTCTTCTACTATTAAGACAGTTTATAGTGATATAGCTACACTACTCAAAGTTTAGTAATGCCAACATTATTTCTCCCATAAGCTACTAATATTGCACTTAAATGTTTTACATGTGTAAAATATATAGTTTAAATATTATTAGGTGGGTTGGATGCTGCTACAAGGCGAGCTCTTTGGCAAAAACAGAGTCTTAACTCTTTGCCTATGCCAACCATGCAGATTTGTACCCTCAAAAGCTTCCTGGGGCTTTTTCTTTTCCAGACATAACTCTGCATAAGTCACGACTGCGTGATTGCATCCCCATACTTTGCACATAATCGTTGTTTTTTTTATTTTATTTATTCATGATGTGGACAAAATATTAGAGCTGTGATTATACTGCTACAAATTGTGATTGCGATGCCTTTCAAGGGCTAATATTACCACTTTTCCTTAATTAAAAAGAAAATGTACAAAAGAAAGAAAATGTACATATCATTTCAAAATATGTATTCACTCATCTATGCAGTCCATATCTGGCAACAGCCCATTTTCTAATCATAGTTTTTGTGTTGGCATTCAGGCTGTGGTTCTAAGGAGTGTTTCTTTAAAATGAACTGCAATACAGATTGCCAAATTGGAAAAATAAAAATAGATCAATTCTAAAAAGCAGTTTTAAAGGCACAGTAACAAAATCATTTTTAATATGGGGATTAAAAACAGGTTGGAAAATGGTCATGTAAGAATAATTTATGATCATTTCTGAATTGTATTTTGGTAGACATATTACACAATCATCATAGAGAAAAATGAAATGGATGGTAAGTGTAAAATATGGGGCCTTTTGAAAATACCTTGACGAATCAGTGTCTTTAATGACAAAATAAGTCAAAACTAGCCAAAATAAATTTACTGTTGTTGGATTACATAAACTTCAATTCATCAAAACACCCAGTAACGCTTTTCTGGAGCTGTGATTGGTCACCCTGTCAAAAGCATTGATTGGTTAGAGGCTAGAGACTAATACTGTGATACTTAATGGACTACATATTGTGCAGCCCTGTTCTGCCTCCTTTCCCAGCCTAGATTTACCATCCAGGCAGGCAGGTATTACGTAATTTTTAAGGTGTTTTCAAGATGTCACATATGGCCTTTAGTGACACATACTTCCATCTGGGTGGATGGGAATGCCTTTTTTTAGATTTTATTTGTGTGTGATGTGTCTGTGAAAGTTAAGAGAAGAGGTTATGTAATAAGGGTGCTCTTAGGTGCAGACGTGCGCTCTTAGGTGCAGACGTGCAGACAAAAGACGAATAAAAAGAGCCTCAGTATGGAAAGCGGAGCATTGCACACCTCATTGACTCCACTTTATAGTGCCATAATGGTCTTGCAAGTACTCGGCCTGTTTGTTTGCTTTCCACATTTACAAGGTTGCAGTCAACTGGTGATCTCTCTCCCTCTCTCCCCCTCTCTCACTCGGTCTCTCATGCGTGTGCACACAGACGCTCTCATCTCACCATCCCATGCACATTCACAGCAGGAAAAAGTGCAGGATAATTGGATGCGTGCGGTTTATGCCAAAGCGTTCATATTTCTCTATTTGGCACTTAGTTGGCAAATCGTCACTTATTTGTTCTAGTGTTACATTCACACTCCCCTATCTCCTCCCACATATGCGCTGCATCTGCAAATGATATAAAAAAGGACTTTTTTGCTGTGTATATCTTTTCTGTTTTCTCTGCTGTTTCTTCTCACATTTTTGTGACTAATTAAATGTTTCGCTCTGTTTCTCTTGTGTCTCCCCAGGCAACAGTTGTCTCAGGCAAATTTTGACTCTCCTCCGATTTCCCCCAAGACCCCCTCTGTGGCTTTCAAAACCAAAGCAGCAAGACAGAAGTGCCCCAAGAAAGAGGGCACCACTCTGACACACTTTTTCCACAAACGGGCCCCACCGACTCCCTCGTCGGGGGCACAGGCAGACCTCGTGCCCCCCCAACCAGTGAAAGAGGAGCCCATGGAGGTGTGTGTGCAGGCCCCCGGAGACCATGAGCAAGAGAGGATGAAGTCTGAGAGCACAAGGGTAAAAGAGGAAAAGATGGATGTGTCTGCTTTTCCCTCCACGTCGCAGGTCGCTAAGCCTGTGGTCAAAGGTGATGTACATCTACGAGAAGTCCTTATGAAACATCTTCATGATTATTACATCAGTCTCTCTCGTGGAAGACCAGGGCCTAAACTATATACTTGCCAATCTAGAGTGCATAGCTAGGTCTTCTACGTTAATTGTCCAAATCTAATCTAATTTAGGAATGAAAGTAGAAATTAAAACACATTTCTGTGGTGCACATGGTTCATTCATATAGCTGTGCTGTCAAAACTGAACAAGATTGAAATTAGGTCTATGCCAGTAACAGAACAATTTGGTAAAGCTTCTGCTGTTTATATCTGCTTTAAAGTTAGACGAGAAAGGTGTTGCTGCAATTAACAGTAATATTACTGTATAAAATAACATAATTACTATTGTCTCTTCAAGAATGTCCAATGCTGCTTCTAAAACATCACTAATTGTGTCCAGATGTACTTACAGTATACGGCCACCACTACTACTACTTATAATGAGTAACATGCATTAATTTGGTCACCATAGTGTAACTGATATAGTATTAAAGAATAGAATTGCAGTTTACAGTTCAGTGCTGTGGTCTGTTATCTTAGCCTGATTTTAATAGAGCTAAGACATGACAGTGTTTTGTCCCCCGAGAGTCATGTGTGGAACCTTATTTCTGTTTTGCCGAGGTATAAATGTGGAATTGATCTAGTCTTAGCTGCAAAAAGTTGGTGTGGCTTTCCCGATTTTGTTTGTTGAATCATTTGCTCTCAGTCTCTAAACAATTGATCATTTGAGCTCTTACTTTGTTGGTCATTGGACACCCAAAGGTTGGATATTACATCACGCATCATGTTTAAAAGTTTAAAAGTAAAAATCTTGGTGTCTTGCAATGGTTTGAATGACGCTGAACAATAAATGAGCGGCAGGTTTTAAACTGGTGGTAAATTAGCTTTTTACTGTCACTGTGGTAACTTGATTAATCATGGCATGGGGACAGGTTTTGTTGAAATGTAATAACATTAAATTAAATTAAAGCTACATGGCAAGTTAACTGCCTGCAAGTTGTCTGTGGTAGAAGAAAAGATGGAAAAAATAATGTTGAAAACATTCTGCAGTGTATAGAGAAATATACTTGATATCCAATCACTTTGCCTGGCTGTGGTGTTTTGTGTTTTGTGCATTGCTTAGCATTTTTAAAAAGGTCTTTGTACATGGAAAACAAATCGTGAGATGGGTTGCATAATTGCTTCAATGATGTGAAGAGGTTTTGACCGCAGTTAGGGACCTGCACAATTTCTTTCTCCTTCCACACACGACTCTGCCTCTGTTTTCGCATGCAGCTGCACCTGTCTCTGATTAACATGCCCTGGAAGTTCAGAGTAGTGGATAACAGTTTGAGAAACAACGTGCGTGTAGGCTTTGTACTGAATTTGAAATCTACCTTTACCTTATCTCACCTTTTAGGGTTCAGCGAGGTTGTTTGTGTTAAGTTTGCATTCTGTTGGAAGTTGCCTCATAGAGAGGCAAAAGACTCAGTAAAGGGTTATTCACGATCTGTGTCATTCTCAGCCCTGCCATGGCTGCTGTGACATCTATAATGTCTGCATGTTGGGAAGTCTCCTCGACAGCCTCCACATGTTCAGTGCGTGCTTTTACTGAATTTGACTGTTACCTTGACTGACAACTCAAAATAACATTTCACTCCACTCATTTAGCCAACCTCTTGTCTTGTATCTCAGTCTTGATTTAAAAGCTTGAAGACAATCTAATTGATGTTGGTCCTTGAAGATCAAGCTGTAGGCCTAGTAGTTAAGTAAACATAACACAGGGTCTGAAAGTCATGTTGATTTAGGGGAGAACAGTTTGTTTTTGAATTTTTGTGTTTTCCACAAAATGCTGAATATGGTTTGAAAGCTCAAAAAGTTACACAAGTAACTTGCTGAGGTGTTTTTTCCAAGAATGGCTAGTGTCCGTAACTGACTCACTGACTCATCAGAGCTGAAAAGTGCATTTGTTTTGTAGAGGTCCTGCACACTGTAGCTGGTGACATTTTGAGGATTGTCATAATACCAGCAGTACATTTTGTTTTCTCTGGCTCCTACAATTACAGTAAACAAAACAACTCTTAAATTATATATTAGATAATAAATAATTATCCATCTAATGACTTAAACATAGATAGCTGGTTACTATGATTGATTGCAGCCAGGAATGATCATTTTCTCTAAAGTTAATTAGCTAGCTAGCTTTAGTTGGAATGGGGTGTATTGATACTGATATATCAGTACTGCTTATTGATACAGGTGCTTATCAGTACTCTTTCCTACTTTCCTGACAAAACTGTTAGTGTTGCTGTTTCTGTTTATGAGAAATAACAAGCTAAATTGTTTCCTGTATGTATAAAGAGGGAGGTACAATAGCTATTGGAAAAACTGTGCCATGATCACTAGGAATTGTTTTGGTACTTTTGTACAGTAACCCCCGCTTGTTAGACAATGCAAGGTACAGTAACCCCCCACTTGTTAGTCTTTGTTTTTAGCCTTTCTGTGCTTGCTGTTATTTCTAAATTATCTGTAAGTGCCTAAACTTCAGATTCTGAAGATTACAGTTGAATGCACCTAGATGTAACTAAAATGTGCCATAGTGCTAAAGTGTTTATTTTGTTGCTTTTGCTTTGTTGCAGTGGAGTGTCCAGTTTGTGGTGTGGGTGTGTCTCAGCAGCACATTAATAAACATCTGGATACGTGTCTGACCAGAGATGAGAAGAAGGAGGGACTCAGAAGGTTTGAAGATCAGTTTATAAGCCCACACTTACTTAGTCTAATTTTGTGGGAATTCCTGGCTACAGTGATTACTGCATCAGCAGTAAAAGCTTTTTTTAATGCAAGGCAGTTTCTTTCTTGTTAACAACGCATCCCAGGAATCACTCACGAAATATTCAATACATGCTTTGGTTCTATTATGCATAAATGATATGCCAACTTCTTTGCCATTTAGACACTCAATTACTATCTGGTACTGAATTTTACTGAACTGTGGAAAGGGAGGGTAGCGTGGCTGTCTTGTGAATTATTCTTGAGTCAGAAATATTGCAGTAGTTTTCTCCTCAGTACATATGTATTGCCTGGTTGAGATTTTCAATATTTGATCTGAATGAATGTTTAGAATTTCTTATCTATGGATTGCAAGCTGCATCATTTTTCCCATCTTTGAACCACTGTGTTGGAGAAGCCATCTTGTTTCTTACAAATGATTATCTTCTCCGTAGGTCTGACCAGCTAGGCTCTCCCAGTTCTGCATTTGTAGTGCCCAAGTGAGTGCCCAAGATTATCTTACAGTAGTTTGATTATGCGCTGCTGTTTATGCCATCAGACAGCCTGGCCTAGGTTTCCTGTTAGCCCTCTGTATATTCTGATAATGTGATCAGGTGTCTGCTGCCAAGCTAACCTCCACGAAGTTGCTCAATGCTGGGTAGAGGATACGCTCTTAAGCACTTGGGGATATTACACACGAAGTCATGAGGCTGTACGTAATGCATTCAAGGCGAGAAACAAATGAGTTGCATACATTTACGCAGGAGGCACTGAGACTGAATTTCGTCTGAGAGTAGTACACTAAGACAGAAGCAATCATACATAATTGGCCAGATGATAAACAGGGAGCGCTTGTAAAAGCAAGCGAAACCACACAAATAACAGTCTTTGGAAGGCAGTGTTTTCTTTTCAGTAGATTTCCTGTGACGAAAATGCATTTGATCCATCAGTCAAGTGCTCTTGTGTCCTCAGTAAACAGTGCTGCGCTACATCCTTACATACCACATTTTTATCCCCCATGTGAGCATTGTATTCCAAACTTAACTCCAACTTATGTCAATCAGATATCTCTGCCTCACACCCCAACTCAAAAATGGGCCCTTTTATAGCCTATCATGACTCCTAGCTTGGCTGTGTTTGCATTTCTATTAAACTCCGCTATTCTCCCTCTCAGCTGAATTCCCCAAGGAGCATTTTGAAGGGCAGCCATTTTGTGCCGACTTTGATTGACAAGCAGGCTGATTTGGTTTGTGGGGGACCTTGAGGAAAAACTGATGAATGTGTGTGTGCTTCAGCATTCTGCTGGCCTTAAGCGCGTCCACACTCACACACAGCCACCGAGAATTAAAAACATGATGCATGGGTTCACCTTTTAGATGTAGATGTTTTTGGGCGGCGAGTGGTTCTGATGTGGATGGGTTCTGATGAGTGAATTAATGGAGTTTTAAAGTGATGTTACAGCCTTATCCAGTAGATTTCCAGAGGGTATAGAATATGAAGGCTCATTTGCTTTTAGAAACTCTAGAATGACACTTATTCCAGCAGTACATAGTATGAGATCCTAACATTCTATTCGACCTTATGGCTAAACTTGAATGAAATGCATGTAATCTTGTAAGTTTTATGGGTCTGTTTTATAGATCCACCATGTCAGTGTTTTCCACTGCATAATAGGTAACTGAAGATTTCATACTACATGTTAAAATATTAATATTTAGATATAGTAAATTATACATTATCAGAGCTGGGGAATTTGACCATATTTATTGCTAATGTGATAAATGTATTCACAGTAGGTCTCAATATGCTTTTCTAATTTGCTTGCCAAAAGGGACAAAATCTCGGAATCAATGCGTGTATCGAATTCTCTCTGCTTTCTGGCTTTTTTTTTCCCAGGGCTTTTTGTAGTGGCATGTGCATGGCAGACAAAAATGTTAACACCTATGACACAAATGAATGTTTCAATCAGTGATAACTATTTAAACCATTTAATTGACATTTTAAATTATATAGTTGGTTTAATCACATTAAATAATCATTTTCATTCATGTTCCTATGTTGTTCGTTTAAATTCTGGCAATTGATCTGTTCTGAAATTGCAGCTCTGGAAAGCGTAGGCCGAAGGCTAAGCTGGTGTACACGCTGCTCACTATGGCTGAACTCAAGAGAAGGCTCAGAGAGTGCCACCTCTCCACCCAGGGCGCCAGAGAGCAGCTCATCAAACGGCATCAGGAGTTCATCCACATCTACAACGCAGAGTGTGATGCACTGGCTCCTAGATCAAGTATGGCTGTCTGTTTCTATGAGAATTAGTGAAAAAGAAGGTGATGGTTAGCTTTTTATGAATGTGGAAAAGGCTAAGAGTTTGCAGCATTTATGTGCCCTCCCTTATGTATTTGGTTGTTAACGTGTTCTCTCTTGAAACAACTTTTCTGGTCTTTAGAACGGTTTGATAACTTTAACAGAAAACTTTGGTGGGAAAAGTCTGAAAAAGTGTGTTTGCCTTTCAGTGTCAGTGTTATGCATGTTGTAGTGAGACACTGAATAATAGATGATAGTTTAGAATGCTGGAGTTGCCACTGTTGAGAGTGTGTAGGCGCTGGAGGATTATATATATGTGGTGTTAGTCACTCCGCAGAGGGCCCTGAAAGAGAGGTGGCTCCTTCAGAAAAAAATCACTGTCAGCCTTGTTGCGCCCTTACCAAGTTTGTTTTGACTTACTGTCTACCCTTCAAGCTCACCCTTGCAGTTCTGAATTTATCACTTTAATTTGAAGTATTCTGAGGTTTCGTAGAACACTTTTCATATTTTTCTGTGCATGTGCAGCCTGTTTCAAATGGCTTGGCTTGTGATTTTTGCAATTTTCAAAAGTTTTTAGAAGATTCATTTGGAAGAAGTCTTGGAAGATTCATTTTATGTTTTTGAAATATGTGTTCAAATGGAACCACAAACATTGTCCTCACACTGCAAACAAACAGCAAAGGTTTTTATTTTTATTTTCCAGACTGTATTTGAGTACTCGTTTAAAAACACAGCCGAATATTCCAAGTCTGTGTTAACGTGTGGAAATAATTTGCTTTAAGTAAACCCATCAGTTACTCCCTAGGGAACGGCTTGTTATTCAATATAGTGTTGCAACAAGCCATCTATGTCAAAATATTAATTTGTTAAAATACTTCTTTTATCAAACAATGCTGCAAATACGTTTTTATCTGAAAATGTACAGCTTTGTAGACGTCATTGTTCATTTATGAAATGTCCTTGCATATTCCAGAGCAATGAACTAGAAAGGGTGAACTGTTAAACTTTCTTTTTCTAAGCCCTCTTTTCAGAAATTAGGCATGCAAAGGATTTAATTTCCCTGTGCATGAGTATAGGCCATTTGTAAAGTGGTCATTGGTAAATTGGACTGAATGTGCCTCCTGATTGGACTACTACAAGCTTCAGTTGTAACTAAAAATCACATTAGGTTCTATGAATTGTTTCAACTGGCCATTATGATGTGGTCTAACAACTCATTTGACATGTCACTAGTCTTGTCAGCCTTTACATGATTTAAAAATCCTGTGTTTTCCCCATTCTTTTTTATGTAATAAATACCTTTGTAGTAGTTTGCAGTCAAAGCCCAACAAAATTATTCATTTCCTTTTTTCTTTTTTACTAGTGAACCTGTGTGAGAAAATGTGATCAGCCGTGAAATTATATAGTTTTGAAAGTATAGTGAAATTAACTCTGACGTAGAGAAATGTATAACAAAAGTAGGTTTGTGTTTTCAAAAACCTTATCTGGCTGACTGTGCGCTGTTTCAGTACCAGTGTAATGTGTACTACTGTGACTTAAATACTTCCATTGTTTAGTTCATGTAATTTAAATCAGTGCCACCTCGTTCAGCCTAGTCACGCACATCAGCTCCAGTTTCCAATCAGCTGCCAGGTCACTTAAACTATTGGCTTTCTGTAATGTAGAGGGGATCCCGGCCAGGGAGCCCCAAGTTTGACTTCCAGTTGTTTATTGCCTAAAGAGCCCAATTTGTGCTTGTTGGTGCGTCAGCCACTGCTCTGCTTGTCAGATTGTTTCAGTATTGTCATTAGAGCTGGGCGGTATGAGAAATTGTGTATCACGGTATTTTTTAAAATAATACCAGTTTCACTGTATAGGATGGTTTTAGAACTCCGGCGGCATGGACCTTTCATAAATGGTCTTCGCACAGCAAAACTCCTTTTATGGTTTCCTTTTTTTTTTGTAAATCACAAGACCTCAGACGTCACCCTAAGCCCTGTCTGGAGTTCCTGTGTCCCAAAGAAGTAAAGTTATATATATTTAAAAACATTAAAATACATATATAAAAATGTATAAAAATACAGCTAGTGGCGATTTAAAGATGCCGTCATACACACACACAGCTAAACAACAAAAACGCCAAATTTTCTTTTATTTTAGGTAATATAAACAAAAGTTATGTGAAGATGGGGGGGATTTTTAGTTCCTGTGCAGAAGGAAGGGGAGAGATGCGGAGAAGCAGAAGGAGTCTTAGAGCACACAGGAGTGGAGCAGAGTGCACGAACTGGTGTAGCACTGTTTTTACTCCAAATATCAAATATAACTCTGCGAAAATGAGTCTAAAACCCAGAATGAGCATCTGCTAAGTGTTTGAGCTCTTTTTCCCACTGGAAGATGAAGAAAATACAGGACAGAGAAGGGGGGTGGGAAATGAACCAGGGAGGGTGTGTTAGAATGTTCACACTCTGTGTGTTTAACTTTCTTTGTATGGTTTGCTGTGTTCTATATTAGAATGGGGTCCTTGTGAAGTACTCTGAGCTGCACTCTGATTCATGGTATCAGCTGTATAAATAAAGTTGTTATTATTACTTGGATAACATATTTGCTAATGTATCCACTCGGACTAAATGCTATATATGTCCGCGCTGTGACATGCATGTTTCTTCATAATGCTGAGATGATAACGTACTTTCGGGGTTATTTAGCCCTTAGTTTGGACTGCCTTTGTCCCTTTTGATCCCCTTCATGTATAGAACCACACACATACCATCAGAATCATACGGCCTCAAACTAAACGGCAGGTATATTAATATTACTGTATATGAGAAATTACATGCACAAATAAATAAGGAATTCCACAAAACCCACTCCCTAAAAGTAATATTTTTACGCCCAGTAATCCACATGCTGTTTATCTGCCGTATCTTGACTCTCACACGGAGCTTCAGAGCTCGTTCAAAGGAAAAATTCCGTTCCCTTAGCCGTGCAACAGTGGAAAAAGGTCACCTTGCAAAAGTTTCCAGCTGCGGCACTTTCCAAACGTTGTTTAGGCTATTTAAACCGGTATTGCGGTACAATAAAAATTCATATCATAACCATAATAAAAAGCTGTTTTCGGTATGAACCGTTATACCGCCCAGCACTAATTGTCATTTAAAGAACAATAAGTGAAACTTTTTGTCCGCTTGTCTTCAGCAAATCACGAGTTCTGTTTTTAACATAATATACTTTTCTTTTGTTAACAGGTGAGGACATCGCTAGAGAAGTTGAAAACAATGAAAAGACAAGAAATCAACTGGAGAGTAAAAGTAAACCTGTATGTACCTGTTAATCATCTTACCATTTCAAATGATAAAATTTGTCCACTTTCCTAACAAGTGATTCAAAGCCTTAATCTGATGTTTTGTCTTTTTTGTTGCAGTCAATATCCATCACAAAGAACCAAACAACTGAAGAAATTGAGCAGTTGAACTGTAATTACCGTAAGTTAGCAAATTAATAAATGTTCTTGAATAATTAAGGTGCACTCCAAACCAAATATGTAATAAAATAAAGTGCCTACATGGTTTGGGTAGCTAACTATATAAAGTTACATAAAAACTAGATAAAGTACACTTATTTATACCTCAGACTTCAAGTTTGTGGCTGTAGAAAATCAGTAATGTTAGGATGAAATGGCTTTTTACAAACACATTCATTTACTAAGAAGTCTTTATACTAATCTTACGTGGCATTAATGAACAGAAAATCAGGCTTTTGTATATTTCTACTGTTGCACAGGGCTATTCTATATGTCTGAGTGCTCATTAGTGTGGACGCTTTGCAGACTACCGTGTATAACTGGCGTATTGCCCTGAGTGCAGCTGATGTAACATTAAGGGCTAGTGATTGAGAGCGGGGGAATTTTAGCTCCTGGTAATTTATTTTTCTGGAATTTGTTTTACGCTCAGATACACTCCAGTGCAGGAAACTACAGACAGGGCCAGATTTATCCTGACGTTTTCTGAACTGAGCTTAAGAGCCAAAACGGCACGTGAATGTCTCAGCTGGTTTATTTTGCCTCTGTGCCATATATTTAAACACTGAATTGTGCGTCCTGCTCAGTCAAACCTTGCTCATCAGCGCAGTAGCACTGCATTTAAGAAAGAGTAGTCAGATGTATGTATTCTGTTTTGGACAGTCTCACATGTAAAAATGTCATTGATCATTTTCTTCTCTGGTTCATTGCCTTAAATTTGTTGTTCCATTCAGCAATATTATTTGTGCTGTCTTTCTTCATCAGGCTATATTTTGTGTAATTTATGGTCTGACATGCATTAATATGCAATTTGGACCTGAACACTGAAGGCCCATTGCTGGTAAGAAGCAACGATGTTGAAGTTAAATCTGACTGGACAGTAGTTGCTTTCTCAAATTTTCCATGCTTCTGTCCTGGTGGTTTTAGTGAAAATGCTCTGACTTTTCAGTGGTTCTGCTGAGCTTTTTTCCAGAAACTCTCCAACCAAAAAGCTTTGTAATAAGTTGCGGTATTGCCAGGATGTGCGTGTGTGAGACTGTGTCAGATTCTTTAAGGAGATAAATCAATACGATGAGGGCTGAAACAAGTCCTTGCGATCAATCCTGCCTCATTCAATGTTCTGATCTTTCTAAACAAGCCTGCACACAGCACTTATCCAAAAGCGGAAAAAACAAACTTGCTCAGCGGGAAGGCATTGAATTTGCTAAAGGAGTTGAGATTGTCTTTGCAAATATGCACCAATCAACTGTAACATCAAAACCACCTCCCTGATGATGTGTAGATTCCCCTTCCTGCCACCAAAACAGTTCAGACCTGTCGAGGCATGGACTCCAAAAGGCATCTGAAGGAGTACTACCGATGCTTGATCGAACTGAGATCTGGGGAAGTTTGAAGACAATTAAACACCTTGAACTTCTTGCCATGTTCTTCAAACCATTTCTGACTAATTTTGGCCATGTGGCAGGGTGTTTTATCCTAATAAAAGAATCCACTTCAATTAGGGAATATGATGTACCTTCACTGCGCAAATACGTACCAAATTTGAGGAACTTCATACTGGATCTCTAGGTACCACCACTCAGGAAAGGAAAATCTTAAAAAGAAAAATAATAATGACGTTTGGTTCCAACCGGTCAGTGGAGCCTCACTTCTGCCCCAATCAAAATTCAGTCAGAGCAGGTCTTTCACTGCGTGCCCCGCCCCGCCCCCTCAACTTCACGGCCTGCCCCCTCGACTTCATGGCCCGCCCCGACACGAGACCCGTTCTCCAGTCCAGAGAGGAGAGATCTGCCCCTGTGATCCAGGATAAACTTTTGGAGATTCCGTGCGATGCTGGGTTACAGTCAAGATCTGAGTTCTGTCTGTCAGGCTGTGAGGAAAATCCTGAACTCGGAAACTCGAGTGGCTCTGCCTTCCTCATTTCGATTAGTTAGTGGCGAGATAGCAGACACACCCATCATGTTAGAATGTTGATTTAATTAATTTTTGGTGTCAAATAATCCCTTTGGGTGACTAGACCTGTAATTTAATTTTGGTTAAAAGTCAGTTTGCAGGTTCAGCAACATTTGGCAATGTTCAAAAGTAGTTAAAAGAAAATATATCCAGTGTTGTGCCAGTTCACTCTGGAAAAAGAACTAGTTCAAAATACAGTTCATTCACATAAAAATGAACTAGTTCACGTTCATAGTTCATTTTAAAAAAATTTGAACGACGTTCACAGCTCAAAAATGAACTAGTTCACGTTCTTTTCATTTTTTTTACATTTTCAATACGACGTCCTTCTGAACCTCCTTCTATCTGTCATACAACTGAACAATCACAGACATAAGTTACATTAAAAAACAATTTTGAGGTTGAGAATAGATCTTACCACTTAAGCAACGCATCATGTTATGGTGAAAGTGGAAAAAATGAGGTGCAGGTATATGGACATGTATATGGAATTTTTATTCAGAAAACATTAACACAGACATATCTTTTAAAGTGTTCAGAGAAGAACATAACTAAAAATAAACAGCCGTTGTCTTTTTTTAAAACCTTATCAAACTAGTGAAAATGTACAGCTCTAAAACTTAAACATCCAGTATTTAGCTGTACTAAACATAAATATATCCCTTTCATACGTTTATTTCCCACATGCATTTCTGCCGAGGCGTCCGAACTTGAATCAGTTTCTTTGTAGTGAATCAGAAGAGCCGATACTTTTGTAGTGAATCAGAGGCGAGTGAGCCCGCTCCCATCGAGTGGAGCCACTTGGTGGTGTTTGCGCCCATGGTAAGGTGAAAATTTTTGATTTTTTTTGTCAGATTTGAAGAAAATATTTGATAATTGCTGGCAGCACGGTAGCGCTGAGTAGTGCTCTTGTCTCCTGGATGTCCGAGGGTCCTTTCTGGGTATTACCTGAATGGAGTTTTTTGTTCCCCTCCCCATGTCTTTTGGGTTTCCACCAGGTACTCCAGTTTTCCTCCCAGAGCCCAAAGGCATGCATTTCAAATGGATTGGAAATACTAAATTGACGTGTGGTGTAACTGTGTGTGGGTGCCTTTGCCTGTTTGTCTGCTCACTGATGGACTTCTTACATGTCCAGGGTGTGTCTGTTTTCACCTGAGAGTGCTGAGATAGGCTTTAGCACTTTCTGCAGCCCTCGTTAAAGATAAGTAGCTCAGATGGATGAATGAATGCATATGATTGCTCAGATGCAAATGGATAAAATGCTACGCTAAAGAGTGTTCTTTGGGTGTATATATACTGCATCATTATCATTTTAGTAAGAGAATAACACTTAGTCAATATACTAACAAGCACAAAAGTGTTGATCTTGGTGGCTTTAAGTCCTGCTTAAGAAATGGCTCCGCTGTTGTATGCTGTGACTATACATAGAAAAATGGTGTGTGTGTGGTGTGTGTGTGTGTTTTAGAAGGGAGCCCCTTAATAAGCCCCATGCTCCTCTGTGCTATCTGTGTAAACCATGGCGTTCTCCGTGCCAGTGGCTCCTCTCTGTCTCTCTCTCTCTGTCTCTCTCTCTCTACCTCTCTCCACCTCTCTCTCTCTCGAGCTGCTTGCCCTTCCAACATCCTTTCAGAGACAAATAAAAGAAATTAAGTCATTTGATTTTTTTTTTTTGTGTGTGTGCTTTTCACAGCGGGGGAGAACTTGGCTGATATTTGCCATGCGTAATCGACCCGTTGTGAGGAAAATGAAATGCCGTATGAGAGTAGATCAGTCAGACATTTATACCAGAAAGTAGATGTTGAGATGGCACACAGGGGTCTCTATAAATGGCGGTCTCTAGAGAACCTCTTGATTAATCTGTGAAAGCCTTGATGAGCCACTGGCCTGCTTAAACAACTGATCAGTGGAGAAATGACAGGGAGACAACAAATGAAAAAAACCCATGCATATTGTTAAGGGCATAGGCCAGCAAATTTGACTTGATGGAGTGGGGCTTGCTGACAAAAAATCACCAAATTCAGTATATCAAGTCAATCAAATAAATATTTTTTTTAATTCAGCCTTTACTCCACTCTACTCCATTAAATCAAGTTAAACAGGATATGGACAAACATATTGAGACTTGTTGTGAGCAAGTTATCACAATAGTGGTAAATATTAAGGTGCCCTGCTCCACAGTTGTGAGCCAGCATATCTACCTGCCCTGCTCCTAGCTGTGTTGTGTTATGTTTGTGGATCTGGAGTTTACTATTTCTATTCTTTACATAAACAAATGTAGATACTCAATCTAGTGCATGGGAAAAATAAAATAGAAATCTGTCAAAAAATATTTATAAACCTTTTTCCAGCAATCCTTTATTTTATTTATTTTTTTATTTATTTATTTCCCCAGTGAAAGAACCTTCTTTCAGCAGGCAGGAGCACTTGAGAGCCTTTAGCCTTGGGCTGGATATGGGTTTAATCACCTTTAGCTCTGTTTGAAATTGAATTCTTGGCTGAAACATGCGTGCTGCATGAAGAAAGTCATGCCATTCCTTACCTACCATCGGACCAGCTGAGTCTTTTCGACATGGCTGGAAGCAGAAAGAATAGGCAGAAACGAAAAAACCTGCTTTCATTTTCTTACACGTGTGTTTTGTGTTTGATGTGTTACGTAAGGCAGTGCCTGTTTGTGCCCAGTATGCCGGAGATTACAGCAGTCAGTAGGGGATGTTCACTGTTTAAATGTTTGAATGATCGTCAGTACACATAAGCCCAAATTCATGATTGTTTTGCTTGTGTATTAACATGATGTCATTTATAGCTCTACCTTTCATACTTGAAGGCAGATTTCCTCCTTTTTATCTTTATTTTGTTCTATGGTAAATCTGCACCATGTTGACAGAACATCATTGTGTTTATATTGCTATTTCAGTGTGGCTTGCACTATATTAAATAATCACAATAATTAACAATCACCTGTTCCACAATTATTGGCACCCCTAACAATTCCTAGGAAATAAATGTAATTAAAGTATTTCTGTCATTTCTACAATAGTTTACAAAGTTGTTGAGAGTATCTAGGAACATTTAATTAGTAATTCATCACTTCCTGTTTCTCTTGGTTATAAACATGACGTGACACAGAGGCCATTTCTCTTTTCCACTCTTCAACATGGGAAAGACAAGGGAACACACTATTCAAGTAAGGCAGATGTGTGTCAACCTCAACAAGTCAGGCAATGGCTACAAGACAATAGCCACTCGCCTGCACCTGCCCCCATCTACTGTCAGAGGAATCATTAAGAAGTTTAAAACAACTGGAACAGTGGTAAACAAGCCTGCACTCACAGTGAGGAGGATGGTAAGAGAAATAAAAAGTTCACCAAAGCTCACTGTTAAAGTATTGCGACAAATGATAGCATTTTGGGGTCACAAAGTCTCCAAAACATTCACCAGGCACTATCTACATGCCAACAAGCTGTTTGGGAGTCATGCATGGAAAAAACCTTTTCAATCGTAAACTCAAATGTCTGGAGTTCCCTAAGCGGTACTGGGGCTTTAACTGGGACCGTGTGCTTTGGTCAGATGAGACCAAGATAGAGCTTTTTGGCAACAAACAGCCTAAGTGGGTCTGGCGGAACACAAAGATGAGTATGCAGAAAAGCACCTCAGGCCCACTGTGAAGTATGAGGGAGGACTGGTGAGTCTGTGGGCCTGTTTCTCTTCCAGAGGCCCCGGGAACCTTGTTAGAACCTTGATGGAAAATGTTATGAAGTCAAAAAAGAAAGTAGGAAAGAAAACCACAGCGCTGGGAGAATCTGACTACGTGGTCGATACTGTTGGAAGAGGGTCTTCCATTCTACATTAATAAGCCTCTTTTTCTAATGTTCATGAGAAAATGTTGAAATAATGTTGCCTTTATTTAACGCTCTTCTAAGAAAGCTGTGAAATCCCTGTATGCAAGTTATTTGTAGAATGAGTGTATAATTGATTTGTTGCCTATTTTGTGCAACCTGGTAAGTGTTTTATAGTTTTTTTGGTTACTATGGCATTGCAGGTGGTTGCTAAGGTGTAGTTACCTGGTTGCTATAGTGTTCCAAGTAGTTGCTAGGGTGCTGCTTAGTGGTTGCTAAAGTGTAGCTAGCCAGTACCTTTAGTAGCTGTAGCTATTGCTATGGTGTTGCTAAGTGGTTGCCTTGTTTTTCCCAAATATATATATATATATGTGTGTGTGTGTGTCTGACTGGGTTGTTAGCACTAGGCTACCACCATAAAGAATGCATTTGCATTGCGATATTATGATTTTCTGATACATTGTTACACCACTAAGGTCTAGAAACTGCATGCAGTATTTGATATCGTTGGTGGGACATATGGAACCCTGTCCCAGGTCTCTGGTGCAATAAAGGGTGTTGCCCCGTATCCCGTCTCAGTTGTGCTCCTGGAGGGATTCCTGGCAGGGAAGTTTTGCTTATAGTTAAAGCCTGAGCTTTTATCCGTTTCATTATGATATCCTTCTTTCCTTTAGGTGACTGTAACAGTGGAGGATTTTTTTTTATAGACAGACGTGTCCATTCTTTTGCATCAACTGTGTGTACGTGTTCTCTGGTGGCACTGACCAAAAGAACGTGACAAGTAGAGCGCGCTACTCATGAAGCACATTCCAGTCACAGAGTCCACGCATCCTTCCCTGGAGATCCAGTCTGGAGGACAATACTGAGGCTTAGACCCGCTTGATCTAAATTTATACACCTGCGCGTGACGAGGGAAGCTCTGAGGGAAATTGTTCTGATTGTACACGTCCGATATTGTTTTTCATTGAGGAATTTCCAGAAAGGAAAAAGGACAGGGTTGCCTTAAATAAACCTGGTGTCACTGTTTAGGCCCGGTAAATAACAATTTCTCATGTATTTTATCAATGTTGTTATATTGATGAGTTCTGACATCCAGTGCTTCTTTTAAAATACTCCTAGAATAGAACTTGTAGACCTTAGAACTTAGAACCATAGAATGTGTATAAATATAAAATATAAAAATAATTAAACATGTCACAATTATAAAAAGTGGCCCATCATAGTCACATGTGAACACACCACATAGTGTGAAATTCTTTCTCTATGTTTAACCCGTTCACCAAGTGAAACCGTGGCCTGCCACCAACAATGGGCGCCCGCGGAGCAGCGTGTGGGGATGGTACCTTGTTCAAGGGTAACTCAGTGGTGCTACTATCAGTCCTGGTATTCAAACCCATGACCTTCTGATTGCCAGGGCAAATCCTAACCACTAGTCCACCAGCTGCCCCAGATTTAATTAATTAAAGAGAAAATATAATTAAATTTCCTCCAGTGTTATAGTCACATAAAGCTGAGGTCCCCAACCACCGCGGCATGGTCTGTGAGTCTGTGAGTCATTTGGTACCGGGCCGGAAAGAATAAACATATTTTATTGATTACAAAAGTCTGAAAGATCTTTTATTTATAAAAAAAACGCTTGTCTCGGTCACATGATACGGTACATCAAAAATTTAGCCTAAAAGCTAGCAAAAATGACAAACAAACGCACTGTGCTATTCGTTGTATCGGTGAAAATAATGTATTACATGAAACTGGTCCGTGGTGCAAGAAAGGTTGGAGACCGCTGATGTAAAGGAATGTAGGACATCATAATGAAACTGAGAAAGCTCAGGCTTTCACTTTTAATCAAACTTCAGGAAATCTTTAGAGAGCACAAACAACTGGGACGGGATACGAGGCCGCACCTTTAATTGCACCAGAGACCTGGAACCGGATTACAGGTCCTGTTTTTGGATTCTTAAATATTTGAGGGATTTTCCATGGGTCCCACTGCTGATGATGGCCACCAAAAGTGCAGCAGTTTCCGTCCACTAGGGGTGTGGCTTTAATTTAGTTTTTCACTGAAGTTATTATAATGATTGACATGAGTTCTGGCATCCAGTGCTTCTTTTGAAATAAAATTGTGGTTATTTGACGCAGTTGCAGTTATTTAAGATGATTATGATCATTTGTTGGTGTGTGTGTGTGTGTGTGTGTGTGTGTGTGTGTGTGTGTCTTTGTGTGCTTGTGCTGGTTTGTCGACAGGGCAGGGGTCCTCATGAAAGCTCAGATTGACAGATGATTATAAGTTGGTCTACTGGCAATTGCTATTATTTTTGAGATCCAGGGTGTCTGATTGCTGTGGTTCCGGAAGCCCAGGCCTAATGACGCCCTGCTACAGATTATCATTCATATCAGAACAATCTACTACTGCATAAAGACACCTAGTAATCAAAACAGCTAATCAGACTTTATGACCGCTTGTAGGCTTCTTATTAATAAATGCATACAATTAGGTGGTTCTTCTCGATTGCTTATATGACTTTTAGCCATCAGCTAAAATTTTTTGATTGTGACGGGCTGGACTACAACTCTTTTGGAAAAACCAGGCTAGCTTGTTGACAGTGGTGTATTCTGGATGTGAGGAAACAACAAATTCCATATGTCATCACCTGCACTCTGGAGACAAAAGCAGCGGAGAGGAAACACAGATTAGGCTCGCTTAGAGTGGAGGGATATAAATAAACCTAAACAGCTTGGGGCATGGAAACTGTGGTAAGTCAAGGGAGGCCCATGAGCTTCGCCTCCGTCCGCTTTGCATGTGCATGAACCTCCTGAAGCCACTTGTAATGCTGCTCACGTTAATGTCTCCTCGTTTGCTGGACATGTCAGTCCACCGGGTGGGTAGTGGCTCTTATTCCTTTCTGGTGTAAACATGAACATATAGCCCAGAATGCTAACACTGCTCATTATTATTATTATTTATTTTCAATGTGTAAGATTCATTCATACACAGTTACACAAGTACAATATGCAATGTAACCCTGAAACAAGTCTGAGATGTCCTTAGCCACACCCGTACCCACGCCGAGCCCGAGCTCCTCGACGGCAGGGCTAAAAGAAGGCCGCATTGGTCAAAATATTACAACGTGGAAAGAGGCTATTGTTTTAAACTGTCCGTGTGAAAAAACAACAGAAATACGAACTAACGACTAGGAAATCTAGAAAAAGTACAAGCTCTACTGTCTGTTTGGGCAGAAATGTTGTGAGAAATGTGAAGGACATTACTAACAAGTTAGATTTTCATCACACAGCTAAAGAATGCTGAGAAAAAATGAAAAAACTCAAACTATAAATAATGCAATACCACAATATGAAAATCAGCTCTGACAGAAAAGCTTTCCACTGGTTCGACTCCATGGACTTGGATTTGGAATGACTGGTCATTAACTGTGTGGAGAGAATTGATTCAGAAACTGTTACCGGACTGAGATACACTGGAAAATCAAAGCGTGCTGCAAGTTCCATACTGCAGTTTAGTCACAGCACTGCTCCTGTATAACTATGGAAAAGTGCCTTTAGTCTCTCCACCGTGCTGTTTCCTACACTCATGTTTGGAAACTGACACCGATCCCCTAAGCTCCGATGAAAAAAAGGACATTTGCTGAAAAAAAAATAACACGTTTGTAATTTTTTTATTTTCCAGTAACAGAAGGGTTAATATAACCTGCTGCTGTGTTTATTTCATTTGTTATTTTAATAAACTTAATTTAGACAACCTTTTATAGATATTAACTCATCTAAGGAGCTTGAGCAGCTTCATCTCACTGTTAATGTGGGTTCTGGCAAGCACGTTTATGACAGATGATTTTGGCCACGGCCCTACAGTTCACACTGGCCAGGCTATTTCAGCCTAGAGCACTAATAAAAACACCTCAGAGGAAAGGAAATTTCAAAATAAGATCTCTTCTTCGTCCAGCCTGTTTCTCCTAGACATAACTGAGCTCAGTTTAACATCAATATGAGATTCTGACCAATTTCTCCAACTTCTTGAATTCAGCTCCTGAGAAAGAGTCTTCCTCTAATCTCAGCCCGATTCCAATTTAAGATCTTAAAATGCTCTTTATTTTCTCTCACTGCTCTGATCTTTATTAGTCGGAGATCTTCAGATGAACCAGAAAATCCAAATGAAAACTCATAAACTCATAACCTTGGTTTCTCTTATGTGAGTCTGGACAACATCTGAAATTTGTCTTAGTGATCAAATCCAAGACTCAACTACCAAAGTCAGACAGTTTTGAGATCCATAAGGTTGTTAAAAAGAAGAAAACTGAGAAGCCGATGAGAACAGCAGGATTTTTTTTTATTTTGCTCTTTATTTCTCCTAGAGAGGAGAAGATGATTTAATTCTAATGAGAGCAGCGAAAATATTTCTCTTGTTTCATAATTTCAACCAAAAGCGTTTACATTGAGGCCATACTTTAACACCTTCTGTCTGTCACAGCAGGAGCACATGTGCAGCAGGGTGAGGTTTCCTGCTAGTGGTGTCAGGCTTTTCCTCACGCTTATCGAATGTGTTTAATTAGAGGTGGTGGAGGTGGTTCACACCCTCTGAAAGCAGCCAAGAACCGACTGTAAAGACTGCCTGTGCCCCCAATACTGCAAGCTGATTCTTGATTAACTTTGTTTCGACGTGGAGCTGCTGGACACGCTGTCCCACACCAGGCCAGCTCTGATGGATGGAGGTTGCTCCAGAGGGACCTGCTGTGGGTGTTGGCAGCGTTTCACAGTATTGTTCTCCACACTCCGCTCTCTCCGGTAGGAAGCCCCCGCCACACTTTTCCCAGTGCGCTCCTTGGCCTGTTTGCAGCCTTTTCAGGAAACAAGCCCCCACAAACCCCATTCCCACCCACCTCCTCTGCCCAGCCCACCCCCTGTTGTCCTCTCTCGTCCTTTCACAGGACTTCCCCTGCAGCAGCCAAGTGGCCCACTGAAGCCTAGCCAGGACCCCAGCTGTTCCATTTGCTCTGCAAGAAACCTTTCTAAGCATTCTATATTTCAGTTGGTTTAACTGGCCTATCCATGCACTGCGCAAAATTGCATTCTTTCACAGCAACTCTGGAGAAACTGGACATGCTTTATAGCCCGTTGGCAAAAATCCTATTCAGCTGCTCTCGATTGGTGCAACTGTCACTGGCTTCTGTCTCTTGTGGCGCTTTTCCAATGGCATGAGGAACCGTGCCATACAGCAAACAGATGTTTTTCCATTACAAAATAAAGTGAGCCGTACTCGAGCTGTACCCAAGCTGCTCGACGGCATGGCAGAAAGTGGGCACGGCCAAGCTGACTGCATCACTGCTTTTTGATTGGTCAAACAATGTTGTCATGACAACAGAAAGAGGCTGTTGTTTCTTGCAGTCTGTGCAAAAAAACTCAACAACAATGTACTACTATCTGTTAGGAAGAAGATTAATTCCAGTGTGTGTTTTCTATGATGCGAACAAATTTATCTTTAACGCTGTGAGAAACATGAAGGTGAACCAGTTATCTGGCTTTTCATCACAAGGTTAAAGAATGCAGCGAAAAAACAGAAAACTCAAACAAGACTATAAAAATTTTTTTTGCTGGTTTAACTACATGGATGCGTTTTGGGATGACGACTGGCCATAAACAGTGTGGAGTCAGAACCAGGCTGAGATACGCTGGAAAATCAAAGCATGCTGCAAGTTCTGCACCATCACAGTATGGTTTAGGTACAGCATGGCTCCTGTAGATCTGTAGAAAAGTGCCTTTGGTGGGTAAGACCCTCTCCTACCCCATTATCCTAACCAGATTAGGCATCTGCCAGCTGTAACAGAACTGGGAGTTGGTGTTCTCCTCAAAGCATGTTCAGCTGTCCAGCACTTCATGACTCTGAAGAAGCACATGCTGGACATCACCCTCCCAGCATTGTTGGTACAACTTTTTGGTCCAATTATGAGTTTTTTGAGTGTGTTATCAACGCTATTAGATTAGTCTAGTTGTAAGAGTTGAAATTCTTTAGCTAGACACACTGTAGCTAATCTAATCCCCCACGTTAATTGATTCAGTTTAATGAGACTGTTCTGTAATATTGTCCAACATTTGGTATAAAAAAACGTTTGTGGGTGGGTTCTAAGGTCTGGTTGCCTCAGGCAGAGTTGGTTCTTTTTATTTAATGAGCCACAGCTATATTTCTTTTGTTTCCCACCTGTGGACCAGCTGCACAGGCTTAAGATGTTTCCCACTTTTAATTTGACTGGAGAACAAGCCCATAACATTTGCTTGAGTTGCCCCAAAACGAAAGTGCGCACTAGTTGATTTCTTTTTCCCTGTGCTGGGTTATGACTTGAGAGGAAATCCAATGGTCATTCATCTTTATGCTCACGGTGTGATTTTCCCGCATCCGTTTCTATCAGGCCCGATAGGCTAATGATTAGGCTGTGAAATGGACCATTACATCCTGAGCCGAGGGAGCAATGGTTTGAGGAGTGACGAACAAATATTTTATAGAGGAAGCAGGGAAAACAGTGAAGTGGCATTAGCCTGCAGAATTCTGTACCACAGGGATTTATTACTGAACATTAAAAAAAAAAGTGGGCAAAATGGCCTTCTGTGGAATTTTGTCAGAACGTTTGATGCAAAAATGCAAATGATGAACATGAACAACCAGCAATTATCATCAAGCCAGTAATAATGCAATTCGTTCCAAAAGCTTTTAATACTGCAGTTTAGTATACAGTTCAACACTTTCAACCCTTTCAGTTATTGACGGAAATAAACTAGCAGCAGGTTAAAATGGGTCAGAGGGTTTATTTTGATGGCCCACTACAAATTGCCACTTGTTTAGCAACTTATCTGTTGAAAGTCAGTGAATTATCAACAGTATTAGGTTTAGGTATCAACATTAGGATTAGCTATAGGTTTAGGATGGTGGTTAGGCTTAGGTTAAATAGATTTTATGCCCAACTTTAGCTTTAGTTACATTTATAAGATATTTACTTGATGCTGATGGCTGTAATGGTTGATGCATTTATGCTGCTGCACCTTGTCAAACTTTGATAAATGAAGGTCAGTGTTAGTTAAAGACAAGCTGAGCATCTACAAAGCATCTACAGTGGACCATCCATATAAGATGTGCTTAAAACACACTCAGTGCCTGCTCCTACCATTTCCACACTTCTTAAGACCTCCCAGTAGCTACTATCTTGCATTTGATGTCGCATTCTACTATTTCTTTAACTTTGAACAGTGTTTTTTTGCTTAGACAGCCTACAGGAGGCAGTATTCTGACTGTTTGTTTTCTCTTCATGTACTAACAGGAGGAGGTTTTTCTGCAGAAAGTAATGACAGAGAGCATATCAGCGTGTTTATCAGCAGAAACGGTAAGTAAGAGGCACCTGCTTGCCTCTGATTGCCACATCCTGTTGGGAAAACACTCCTCCCTGAGTGCAGGGCAGCCTGTGACGTCTTTAAACAGTTAGAGAGAGGGTAGAGCCCCTGGCATTAGAGAGATAAGACAGGAAAAGGTTAAAGACTGGAAATGGCAGTGTGTCACGAGACTCAGGGCTAACCTCAGGGCTAATGTGTGTGTAGAATCTCATTTCTTTATTTTGTTTGGGCCGAGCACCCGCGTCACTCCCCAAAGGCCCATAGATCCCACGTCTCAACAGCATGTATGATGTTAGACAGTTCATTACTAATGAGGACCTGTTCTAGTTTTAAACCCAACAGACAGAACCTTCAAGCTGCAAAACCTTACAACAGCTTACAAAGACTTTACATTTTTATGCATTTAATGAATTTATATATGCATTCAGTCCCAACATATCGGACTCAAACTACAATACAATCAGCCAGCATGGAAACTTGCGGACTTTTAAAGTTTTTCCAACTAAAGTGGACTAGACTAAACCCATCAGTGCTTTTACCAAGGCAAGGCAAGGCAAGGCAAGGCAAGGCAAGGGTACTGGTATAGCACATTATGCCACACAGAGGTCTTTCAGCATGCTTTACAGAACTAAAAGTAAAGTGGCCCGTTATAGTCACGCGTGAACACACCACAGCACACAGCGTGAAATTCTTTCTCTGCATTTAACTCATTCGCCAAGTGAAGCAGGGAGCTGCCATCAATTAAGGGCGCCCGAGGAGCAGTGTGTGGGGATGGTACATTGCTCAAGGATACCTCAGTGGTGTCACTAGCAGTCCAGGGATTCAAACCCACAACTTTCTGACCTCTAGGCCACCAGCTGCCCCAAGAAGCATAACCATAATGACAATGCCTTTTCACCCTGTTTAGTTTCAGATCTGGGCTCTACCAGCTCCTGCCCAACTCAGATACCTTCTAGACTAATGTTCATTAAACATCTCAGAGATATATTTAGACTACAAAACACTTAGTGTTTTATATAAACCATGGGGAATACTTTGAACTTAATTGTGTATTAAATTGGAAGCCAGAGTAAGAACCTGAGGATTGGAGTAATGTGCTCTTCTTGCTTAATCAGTGCTAGAACCCTAGTAGTGTTTTGAATATTATATACAATAGCTCTCTAATGGCCTTCTTGGGGAGACATATGAGAAGAGCACTGCAATAGTCAACACTGAATAAAGGAATTAGCAGCTTTCTCCTAATCTTACTTTGATACAAAATTTCTAACCTGTAGAGTGCAAAACAGGGCTGATAATAACTGAGGTTCGATTTGCTGCATAAACCAGCCCTGTGATCCTGAATATAGCATCCATACATTATTATGTATGGAAATTTAACGAATCAATACTTCATCCTTGTTAAAGTGGAGTAACAGGGTTGATATGTTTAGCTTGCAACTCTATCCATAAAGGGAAAACCCATGAAATATGGAGACATCATGTAACCTTCCATCACTATCTTCCATCAGATCAAGTGATAATCCTTTCCTGTGAGTCATAGTATTGCTATGGCTATGTGAACATTATAAAAATACAGACACACTAACAGTGCTGACTTATTGGTCAGGGATGCAAAGAAGTTATATTATTTTACTTTTTCTCAGCAACTGTTTAACTGAGTTTTTCCACTGCAAAAGAGGACAGTTTTGTGCATTAAAGGAAATAATGGGTTTAAATTAGACTTAATCAGAATTTGCATGAATGGACATGGAGGACAAATCATTGGTAAGATCATTTAAATGCATTTGGAAAAAAAAGAAATTATTCCTTATATTTTTAACAATTTCTTTAAAACTATTCACAGTTTAACTGAGCTGTTGTCCTCATATAAGGGGCACAAATTGGCCAAATGACTCTGTTAGCTAGCTAACAGAAGCCTAGATCTGGACTCAATCATCAGTTCTTGCTATTTCTTGTAGCAACGCATCAACAGTCATGCCCTTTTATTGTGCTTGTAAGATTCTCCAAGCTAATTCGGGAAATGAAAACATAATGAGGGTGCATGTGCATGTTTTAGCTGTAGATTAGCATTGCTAAGTCTGAAAATGTGCACAAAGTAAGGCTGAATTAAGATTTTGACAGTTAAATCAGTTAAGCAAGCCTTAGTTAACCAATTTGTTTCGTTAAAATGGTATTTTATGCCATTCACCTACATCCATTACCCAGTCCGCATTTCTTTGCAAGGCCTACGAAATGAATACTGTGCCCATTCAGTTCTACCCCATTTACCATGCTAATGGTGCGGTAGTGAACACAGCATGTGCAGTTTGGGATGCCGACCCCTGGGGGAGGAAATATCTGAAATGGGAGGCCCTGATGTAGGACACACATGTTCCATGACAGAACTGTCCCCTTGGCACCAGCCAGCCAGCCAGATCTAAATGGTGTACACTGCCCATCAAAAGTTTTGGCACACACTTAATATTTTCTAAAATACACTCAGAATTCTTTACAAACAAAAACATTTACAGTATGTTCACTGTTTGAGCTCCTGTATTGGCCAGACAAGGTCATATTTTTATTCGTCACTACTGACCTACAAAAAGCTGCCTAGTATAAGGTGGATCACCAGACAAGTTTTAGATATTTATTGAGCTATTAAGTGCTGAAACAGTTAACGAGTGCATCTAAAGTTAAAGGAGAGTCTAGAGTTTGACTCTGTATCACCACACAACCAGTTAATAGGAGTCAGACATGCACTGTTACAGACATCTTAAGGAAACTTGTATTATTTGACATATTTTCATTTATTGTCTTTCACTCAACATCAGTGTTCAACAAGAATAAAAATCTGCAGTTTATGAAATAAATGGATAAGTGGCAAAAACTTGTGATATGTAAAAACTTTTGACTAGACAGTGGTTAGTTTTTAGGGACTGAAAATTGGAAAATAAATGGATACCCAGTACACTTTGAAACCCTCTTTTGGTTAACAACTCTACTGTCAAGCACGTTCTAACACCTAAGGCTGTGATTTACACCTGAACTGCAGTGAATTTTTCAAGAAAGTCACGGAACGAATGTGAGACCCAGAAGATCCAACACTTTTGGGGGAGCTTTCTATACATCTGTGATCCTGAGCCGAGTGGTGCTAAAGAATTCATGGGAACGCACTCCTCACCTCTCTCTTCTTTTTCTCGATTACTTTTCACTCCTGTGTTCACAGCACTGAAGCCTATAGTCCACCTCAAACCTTCAGGCCATATTCTATACACATTACTCGTGTGGGGAGCTATATCCAGCCCAGAGTGGGAATGTGGGCTGCTACACTGCCTGGACTAAGTTGTAGCAAAGTGAGTTAATGACAGTGATGGATATCCCACTATGCTAGCATTAGCTTACTTACATGACACAAAGCCGATACTGCTTTTAATGTGCTCTCTTCATTGTCGATTGCACATGTGCACAAGTGGCCACTCAGAGTAAAAACGGAGTGGGAGGGCAGCGAAGAGTAGCCTTTTCAGCTGGAGAGCGTCCGCCCTCGGCTAGGTTAGCAACACTGACCTCGTTAGCTCATCATGCAAACTTTTTAACACAGTTATTTTCTTTCAAATGTCTGAACATAACAAATGTACATTTCATGAAACATATATTTTAGGGACAGGGACATGCACAGTGTGCCTTGCAGAGATAAAATACTTGTGTCACCCCCATTTCTTACATTTTGGTGCAAAAATACTTATCTTAGGCATAATGAGTAGATTCAATGAAAGAAATGGGAACAAATGTTTTACTGGAGATTAGATAAAGGAGTTCCAACCACTCAGCATTCAGCACCACCAGTATACTGATCACCGCCTGATCATCTGGAATCACCTGTTTCTTCACTGGTTCAGGCCCTAAAAGGTGACAAAATGAGCTTGTGTTTAAAATGCTGTTGAATGAGGTGTTTTAGATCTGCACCTTATCTATCTTGACCTTTGACACACATACAAAAGACGTATCATTTAAAGCGAATACTGCAGTTTAAACATTCCAGAATTGCGTCTTTTGTAAAGTTTGCAATCTTTGATACAAATGAATGCATTTACAGGCAACACAATAAGTGTCCACCTCGTCAGAGCGTTTTGGATGGAAAGTTGGAGCTGAAAGGAGTTCACCATTAGGAAGCTCAAGCAGCTTCTTTTATTTGTACTGGCCCGTGTTGATGGGAGGCCGGATAGCATGCCTGTGTTATTCAGCTGAGAAAGCCATTTAGCTCCTGCTGCGGTTTCCTCTCCGACACCCGCTCGCAAGAAGCGTCTTATCTCCAAAGAAAACACGGCCTGAGGAATAACCCGAGGCCTGACCCGAAAGGAGCTGGCTGGAGAGGAGTGTGTGGATCGGGCCCATCGTTTGTTTTGGGATTGGCTTCCTTCATGCTGGAATTCACAAAGGCATTTTTTCTCCTTCTCTCTTCTCCCTTCATCTGCTCGCTGGAAGGGGAAAGGCACACCTCGCGCTGACATTCCTTTATAATAAGTCAAACGGGAGCGAGGTGAGAAAATGAGATGGCAAACAACATCCCAGGAACCTGCACCGCCGGCTAAAACCGGCGTCCACCCAACAGATCAAACCCACACCTTATTCTCCTGCTGGACACACACACACACACACACACACACACACACACACTATAAGTCAAACGTTTTTGCACACCACAGGTTTTCACCACTTTTCATATTTTTATTCTTGTTAAACTCTGGAAAGTTGTTGAGTGACTATAAATGTTGTTGAGTGACAATAAACTATAAATGAAAATATGTCAAATAAAAGTTTCCTTTTATTTGATATATGTAACAGTGCATGTCTGACATCCTATTAACTGGTTGAGTGGTGATGCAGAGTCAAACTCGTTAACTGTTTCAGCACTTAATAGACTGATAAATATCTAACACTTCTCTGGTGATCCACACTAAAAGTATTATTATAATTCTAGTAGGTGGCTTTTTGTAGATAAGTGAATAGAAACATGACATTTTCTGACTAGTAAAGGAACTCAAATGGTGAACATATTGTACATTTAAAAAATATTGCGTATATTAAGTGATATTATGCGTAGAAAATGTCGGTTTGTGCAAAAACATTAGTACACATACATATGCATACTTTTTTTATACAATGTCATTACTATCTGTAGTCAAATATATATTATATATAGAATATTATGGGCTGCATGGTGGTGCAGTGGGTAGCACTGTTGCCTCTGACCTCTAGGGTTGGGGGTCTGAATCCGGGTCCTGGTCTTGTGTGTGTGTGTGTGTGTGTGTGTGCGGAGTTTGCATGTTCTCCTGGTGCTGGTGTGGGTTTCCTCCGGGGTCTCTGGGTTTCTCCCACAATTCAGACATGCGCGTCAGCTGTACTGGGGATTTGAAATTGACCGTAGGTGTGAGTGAACGGTGTGTAAGTGAATGTTGTGTGTGTGTGCACCCTGTGGTGAGCTGGAGCGGGAAATGAATAAATAAATAGAGAAAATGACAAAAGAGCAGCATTCACTCTTCTTTGACAGTTGACATAACACATAGTTTTTTCCATAATAAAGACTGATTTCTTCCCAAAAAGTGGTAGGAGCTTGGTGGATAAAACACTTGCCTGTGAATAAAGTGTTATCAAAAATTCCTACATGGAAAACCGCGGTTTTCTTCGCAAAAAGCCCTAATGTTGAATGTTAACCCTGTATTTGCTTTTCTTATGAGCACGTAATAACAGTTAATGAAAAAAAAGGCACACTCACACCAACACACGCACGCACGCACATGTACACACACACACACACTGCAGGTATGCACTGTCACTCTGTGGTTATATCACTATCATGTATTTCAGAGTTTTCCAAAGACTGTTAAAGTTTCTATGGCAACAGTGCCAGCTGAAGAGCCGGATCGCATTGCAGTGCTTTATCATGAGTTAATGGAAGCCCAAAAGGTTTACAGGCTCAGAAATTGGTAAATATTTGAAAAGGTTATGGCGTGACTAAGCCTAGTTTGCTTTTTATGATATCTGGCAAGTCCGCCCCCTCAGGGAGAGATATTTCTTTCTTTCTATCTGCTGACTCGTGGTATGATGTGGTTTTTAAATGGGTATGTTTGCAGATGACTGTCTTTTTCACAACTGAAGAGATCTTTACACGAAAGAGTTTGTTAACAGATTTTTGTGCAAATGTGTTCAGCTAAACCTTTGTTGCGAAGATGGACTACTGTATGCAAAGCTGGCCCTTATGAACCGCATATTTATTCATGTTCTGCTTTAACAATAACAAGTTTCATAATTAGTGCTACACACCAATTACGTTATCACAATGTCGGTCTCTGCAATACTGATATCACAGAAGGCTGCAGAAAGCAGGTGAGCCTCTGAACAATCACAGTTTCTGACAGGGTGGCTCAGCACAGCTCCAGGTAAGTTAGTGAGTGTTCTGATGAATTGAGGCCTTCATCCAATAAAAAATTTAATTATTTTAATCACTTTAACCATTAAAAGTACTGACGAAGTGGTCGATGAATGGGCGGGGCTAAACTCCTGTAGTCAGAATAAGCAGATTTATTTAAATGTGTTGGTTTTGAGCTTTATTCTTGTTAGGTTTTGGCATAAGGCTGCTGAGTGAACAACTACGAATAAAAATGTGTCCAGTAAAACAAGTTTCCTTTAGAAGAATCTCTAACATCCTATTAACTGGTTGTGAGTCAAATTTCAGACTGTCCTTTAACTTTATATGTTTCATCACTTCATTTCTCGTTAAATATCTAACACTCGTCTGGTGGTGCAACTTCACAGTTATATTTTTTATTATAATTATATGATCTTTTTTTATTGGTTAGTAGTAATTTTCTGGCTAATAAATGAACTCAGATGGTGAAGATGCTGTAAATGTATTTGTTAGCAAAGAATGACTGTATTTTTAGTGAGTATTCAGTGAGTAACATGCAAAAGTGTGCCAAAACTTTTGACCTGTAGTGTAAACAAACTGCGGCATCATTCGTACCTTTTGGAAAGTCACGTTTTAAAACTTTCTCTGCAGCGGCTGCATCTGTCTGCCAGGAAGTAATGGGGGTTTTGGAGGGGGGGGCTGGGATGGTGTTGGGGGAGTTGGTTGGGAATGTGCATCAGAGCATGGTCACGGAAACATCCATCAAACCTCGTCTGTCTGATGTAATGAGCGTGGATAACAAGCCTCCCGCTCCATCCTCACGCGACTTGATGAAATCAATAACTCGTATAGAAGAAATGCAGGCGGCGTGAAATTCTGTGGAAAACAAAAAAAAAAGGTTCTCTCGTGCAGACGCCAGCCATTCAGTGCCTGAAGAACGGGCCTTTATTCCTTAATAGGCCGCTCGCATGCCGATGATCTCTGCTCCGATTAATTCACGGGGACTTTGGGAGAGGTGCACACGTGCCTCGTGTCTCCTCGAATCACGGTGCAGAACTAATGGCACCCCGAGGCCCGGCTGAACTGCTGAGACGCATCTCGGTTCATCTCACTGTGCTCGTTTAACACACTTCTGACTTCAGGAGGTGCCATGAATAATAATGCATTTTTTGTTCGGCCTCATTCCTAATTCTTCCTCCGATGCTTCACATTAAATGTCAGGAGTTTGACACCAGACCTAATGCCAGAGTCTTTAAAGGGGAAGGCCTTGATGTTCAATGGTTATTGAAAGCGATTTTTATGAAAATACAGGGGAGGCGGCGTATTAGTGAGGGAGTTGGAGTCCCCCAGTACAGTACAGTGTACAAGTACAGTATATGCATGTCCTTTTCCTTTTTCTGTGGCTTAGTTTTTATGTTCTGGATGATGATTTTACAACTGTGTTAGTATCAGTAAGTGACTTAGGCTAGGGTGTGTTTCGACTTACACCAAAATTCGGGTTATGTCCCCGCAATAGGAATGGAACTCCATCGTGACCAGAGGACCCCATGTCCACACCTGTGGAATCGCAAATACTGACCGAATCACATGCTATATCAGTTATATGTAAGTCAAAACATCTTCTGACCACGGCCTCTGAGGAACACATGATTAAGGATGGGAATCGAAACCTGGTTCTGATTTAGAACCCGATCTTATTTTTCTAAGCACTGGAATCGTTTCCCTCTGGGTGTTATTGGTTCCTCTAACGATTCTTTCTGCATTTTTTCTGCGTTGCGCACGATGAATTCACACTCCGCGACTGCAATGATCGTGGAGTGGAGGTCTCAACACAGCATTACAATTCAAGAATGCCATGTGTTCCATTCTCCAGTGCTCGAGCGCAAGCTCCGTGGTTGAGTGGCAAGATTGAGTTCTGACGTCTGCTTTGGAAGCTAAAAATGGCCTATGACTACCTTATTTAATGTAAATATGTATGTAAACTAACCAGCTCTTATTACCTGTCCACAAAATTATGCTCAGTTAAAACTATATATTTATTTTATACTGTTGTTGCCTTGTCAGCCTCGGCTTTAGCGGCTGCTAGCCAGCCTTTGGCTCATCATTCTCGGCCACAGAGCGAGTCCAAAAATGAAACAATTATGGGGAACAGGGTCTGTTCTTTCCTCCCTCGGAACATGAGCGTTTATTTACTGTCTCAAAAATATTGTGGCGACAATCACTCACAAACAGTGCAGCCGTGTAAAACTCCAAACACTCCCTGAAAGACTACATCTCCCAGCATCCCTACAGGTTCAATTACCCAGAATGCAAAGTTTCTTAAGGTGACAGGCTCACTGTAATACTGTTTAGGAATCGATAATGGAATCAATAAGGAATCGGATCGATAAAAAGAATCGATAATGGCATTGACATCAGTAATTTATTATCGATTCCCATCCCTGCATGTGTTTATGTAGTCTTGAGGAACAGTTCTCCAGGCTTCCTGAAGGACTTTCAAAGACTCTCATGCGTTTTGTTTGTTAAGACACACAGTGACCTACGTATGAATCATTCAAACAGAACAAAGACCATCTAACTGAAGGCCTGAACCAGTGAAGAAACAGGAGCAGATGATTCCAGATGATCAGGCGGTGATCAGTATACTGGTCCTGATGAATGCTGAACTCCTTTATCTAGGCTACTTGTGTCTTTGGGCACTTTCTCTCATTTAATCTACCCAATATGCCATAAAATAATATTTTTGTAATAAGGTGAAATAAGGTGAAAGTAAAATACAAAGAAATGAGGAGTGGCTCAAAACGTTTTTCACAGTACTGTATGAAATATCAGGAAATGATGTCACAAATGATGTAATCATGCAGCAAAAGTGTATAAACCCTGTCTATTTGAGACTTGCCATGAAATCTTAAGGTTTTCTCAAGCAGCTTTATGGAGAGTCTCCTGGGGTAATTTTCCAGCTGGTTTGAAGAAGATGCACTGACACCTTCTTGCCTGCTGAAAACCAGTTGTGTGCATTTAAAAGCAAATTATAATTTGGGTCACACATAACTGCATAACTGTGTTTTTCAAGCATTTAAGCACAAGCCAAATATCTTGAACAGCCAAAGGCCTAAAAAAGTAACATCGCGTCCATATGCTGGATCATCTGCTGAACATCTCAACACCCGACCTGTCGCGATCAAGGCATTTCTGCTGCCAATTTGTTGTTATTGAATGCACTGCAGTCATTGACTAGTCTTGTTTTTATTTGAGCAATTAAAGTTTAATCATGAACCAGCAGAACTGGCTGATTATCTATCATGCTTCTTGGCTATCTATACTGCAGCTAACAGTAGGGTTGTACTGATATGAAATAACACACTACTGCATAGGTTAATTGGGAAATTTGCATCTAATAACACAGAGCTTGTTGATGAACTGCCTGTAGATGAGTTTGAAGCCACTGAACGCCCACATGAAGCAGCCATGACAACACAGCTGACCACAACCGGCCATTTGGAACACCTGTATTCAGGGGAGCCAGAAAAAATGGATATGCTGGACTTTATGGGCAAAAGTACAGAATTAGGCCAAAATTCATAGACAACTGACATTTACATCTATCTAAAAATCCCAATATTACATGCAAATTCTCAGCAGTTACAAAAATACCCACATGTACACAGTCTACCTAAGCATTTTCCTTCTGTGAAAAGAAACTGCAAGCATACATGCTAAAATTATAGCACCGAGTTAAAAGAAAAAAAAAACCTCTGTTGTGATTATGTCTCTGGCAAGGTTTCCTACTTTTAATATTTACATTTATTTGTTTCACGCCAACTGCTGTGACCAAAAATGACTCTAAAAACAACAACTGTTAGCTTAAGTAACTGTATTTGTCTCAAATAACTGCAATCAGGCTGCTGAGGTTCTGACAGGCCATAACCCTGGGGATTCCAATTCATCCCCAAGGTGTTGGTTGTAGGTAATTCAACACCAAACTTGGCAAGTGTCTTCTTATAAACCGAGCAAACTGTTGCCAAAAGCCTGGCAAGCAAATACATCTTTTGATTCTCATTGCAGTTTTTAGTATACAGATAAAGATACACTGTTCGGACAAAAGTATTGGGGCGCCTGACCATTACACCAAGATAGACTTTAATAGGGAGTTGCCCCCCCCCCTTTGCAGCTATAGCCACTTCCACTTATCTTGGAAGTCTTTCCACAAGATTTTGGAGTGTTTCTGTTGGAATTTGTGGCTGTTCATTCTGTAGAACATTTTGAGGTCAGACACTGATGTTGGACAAGAAGGCCTGGCTCGCAATCTCCGTTCCAGTTCATTGCCACTGAACTCCTTCAGCCATGTCTTTATGGAGCTTTGCTTTGTGTACTGGGACACAGTCCTGCTGGAATAGAAAAGGTTCTTCTCTATCTTTGTATATATTGTATACATTGTTACATTGTATAGTTTATATTCTACCTTCTTTATCTCTGTGCATTCTGGAAGGACATCCTTCAGGCATCATCCAACCAAACCCAGATTCATACAACCTCCAGATGCTGAAGCACAGTTAGTCCCTACAGAGAAAATGATTTCAAGCTTGTGAATTTATACTCAGCCACGGAAACCCGCAAACAGTTCTTGTGGTGATGTTACCTTCAGATCCAGCGAGTGCTGAAACTGATGAGTTTATGTGCTTCAGGACTCTGTGCTCCCATTGTGTGAGCTTGTGTGTCTCAACGCTTCGCAGCTGAGCAGTTGTGGCTCCTAGGTGTTTCCATCTCACAATAACAGCTCAGTTGCCTGGGGCGGCTTTAGCAGGGCAGAATTCTCAAGAAACAGACTTGATGGAAAGGTAGAACCGTATGACAGTTCTGCATTGACAGACCCATTCTGCTGCCAGAAGCTGCAAGCGAAGGATAGGACTGAAATAGCTGTCACCTAATAATTATAGAGGGGGTGTCTACATACTTTTGGCCATGTACAAAAACCTACATTTAAAAAGGTATGTGCCTCCTTTCGTTACCTGCCAAACTCATTTGACTTCAAAGACAGCCTGCAGACAAGCCTGGGGTTCATTCTATGAGCTGCTACATTTGGTAACAAAGACATGAAGACACACAACACACTCTCACAGCACACACACACACACACTCAGTATCCTAGGCCTAAGAAAAACTAACAGAGGCAGGATATGATACTTGACAGGGTTTGCAGCAAAGACCTTGTCTTTCAGAGTCATGACATGCAACGTTTCATAACAATAGATTTTTTTTGTACCTATTGTATCCATTAGAATTAAACAGTTCCTTTAAGGCTAATATTAAAATGACCTGAAGGACAGCTTGTCTGGTTTTGTAAAACAAAACAGTCATGAATGCATCATTGTATGACAGGTAAACAGATAGCTTTGTATCGGAGTTATGTGTTCTTTGTTAAAACTGTGTGGGTGGGGCAAGCCACATCAGCCCTGTAACTGGTTAATGTTAATGCAAACTTCACCCAAGATTCTGACTGAAACACTCCTTATAGCTTCTGTATAAATGGAGGTAGCCTGAATAAGCACGTATATGAAAATGCATAAATTTTTATGTCCTGCACTCAGCTTCCATTTATGGATCATACAGACTGAGGGGAACACTTTAAAACACTCAAATTACATCAAAAAAGTAAGAAAAAATTGTATCCATGATATGAACCCTTTAATAATATTCAAGATTAAACAGGCTGCATTAAATAATTTATTGATTAATATAACTTTCTGTGCATTGTCAAACATGATGTCACATTTCCTGCAATTTCAGAACCTTAAATAATATACAATATGGAGCAAAAGTCTTGAGCTACTCATCATTTCTTTATATTTTGCTTCCAAAGAGCCAGACTTTCTTGTATTTTTAACGCAGTTTTGAGGAATAGTTCCTCAAGACTACATTAAAGGTATCTTGTGTCTTTGGGCACTTTGCAGTCTGTCTCAGTAAAACATTTGTTCTCATTTCTTTCATTAACTCTACTCAAATATGCCCAAGATAAGACAGTTTGGCAGGATATAAAATAGTATTTCTGAACCAACAAAAATATAAAGCAAAAACTAGATCTTGACAGGTGGTTCAAGACTTTTGTCTAATTTTTCAGCATTTGTCTCCATAGAAAGACTTGTTTGATGGTATAACATGATATAATCGCACTGAAGGTTAGATTTGGACTGTTTTTGTATGTTTTTCAGTTTCAATGAATCGTGTAATCGATGTATCACTCATTTGAGTGTCTATCAGGAAGTCCATGCCCAAAAAGCCAACACTGCCCCAGACTGTGGAGGCTCCTTTCTGGCTGGTGCACCAGAGTGGCCATTAAAGCAGTTAAAGAGTCCTAATGAACATTTGTTCATTTTGCTCTCTGCTTTCATAAGCGTGTCATGTTGCCACGGTTACACGCATTTTGTCAAGTTGTTTGTTATTGAGATTAAACAGAGCCAAGGACGCCGCACTGCTGAATACATCTCCATTACGGCCCGCGAGCTCCGGATCCGGGACGAGCTAAAGCCAGCGCTTTCTGCGGACGAGCTCACGCTGCGCCAGGCTGGCAGCGTCTCCCGCGCCGCACGAACACAGATGGCACTCTCAGTGCTTACGACAGCCTGGACCACTGACAGCACCTGGAGGATAGTTTCTCCCTCACTCTCGAAAAGCAAAAACCAGAGATGGCACTGATCCGATTGCAGGTAAATGCAGGATCGGAAATCAGGGGGCTGGAGGGGTTCAAAAACTTTCCCGGCAAAATCTGGTCCATTTTCTGCTGATGCCGGATACTTCATATCGCTAGTCACAATAAAATCACAATATGATTTTTGCATGGAATGAATTAGGATGTGCACCAATCTGATACTCAGTATCGGTATCAGTCCGATCTGGGCCAAAATCACTGTATAACATATCGGAAAAGGCATGAAGGAGCATGTAGACAATAAACTAAACTTTGAACAGGAGTGACACAGATGAGGACGTGAGACGACCAGCGAGGATGCATCCCAAACAGCTCCCTGCTCCCTACAAAGCGCACTTAAAATACAGACTCCTGCACTCAAACCGTCTATAATATGTCCAACAAAGAGTCATTTTAAAACTTACATAGCATCCCCAATAGGAAGTAGGAAGTCATTTTGGATTCAGAGTACAGAAAAATAACAGTTTAGTAGTTTAGGAGAGGGAAAAGATGGTATTTGAGGTTGTGATATCGGGATTAGATGAGACATTTACATTCATGGCATTACCAGAAGCTTTTATCCAAAGTGACTTCCATTCCCTAACTACAGGGGACAGACTCCCTGGAGCAACTCGGGGTTAGGGGTCTTGCTCAGGAACCCAGTGGTGGTATACTGAAAGAAGGGTTTAAACCCATGACCTCTTGGTCCAGAGGCAAGTATCCTACCCACTAGGCCACCACCACCCTGACAAAGTGGTATTATGCTGCACCCTATGTGAATAAATGCATGCATATACATGACTCACAAAGACAGACACACAAATCCCCCGATGCAGCACTAGTGCTCCAGCATTAGCCTCCAAGGACCTCGATGCTTAACTGAAGCCACCTGAAAGTGCTCCCATAAAGAGGCTTGAAGGGACGGACATCCCAGCGGATGGGGCAGCAACAGAAGTGAAGAGATACGTACCTTTCCTGAACTGGAGGAAGAGCTTCCCTTTGAGTAACTCCAAAGTGAGAGTGTGTCCGTGCTGGCCCTCCATGTGAATCAGTATTCCAGAGTGGTGCAGGCTTTTGAAGTTCATTACGAGCAGCTCTTTGGCCGACGGGCCGGGGGGCGGATCGAACCTGTAGAGCAAGTAGCCGGTTCCATCAAAACTGGCCACGTCGGATTCTGCGAACAACACAGCAGAAGCAAACATGCCACGATCAATGAAGTATTGACTTCAAAGAACAAACAACTCTCACCTTTAATAATAAAACGATAGGGTCATGGATACTGCTGCCCATAACAAGACGGGTGTGATTTAATATGAATATGATGTGTTATTCGAACTATTTGAATTTGATGAAAAGCTAATGCTGTGTATGTTTTCCATTCTTTCGGTCGCTTTATCAAAGTTAACTGAAAACATCTGAATGCTGACTTGCATCTGCTTATACATGCAAATTGATTTATTGCTGCATAATTACACAGTATTTCACCATGTAATTACTGTGTAATTACACTGTAATACAATGAATTATGGTGTAAATATGTACACCATACTGAACTAATGAAGGTTAACCGCGTTACCTTCAAACTAGGTAAATTATCAAATTCAAGGCATATAACTCAGTAACCACTGCAGTTATATGGAATTTAGAGCTTTACCCGTCCTTTAAAACTTCATGTACCAGGTTGTATTTAGCACAATTCAATATAAAATATATTTCAAATCCAAATTGTTTCCATAAATCTACCATCAAAATGTAATGACTGCAATCGTTTTTATCAAACTGCAGAAATACTATTAAGCAATATTATTAATACAGACTGTTTTACTTGTCAAGGCTTGAGTTCTTCATTTATACACGCAGCAGACAGTCATGTTCACTGCTGCACAATGTTTGGTCATTGTGAGCCTATTCCTATGAAGAAAAAAGAGGTTGTGACCTTTCATGCACTAAAGTGAGATCTGCAGTTGTTTCAAACAAACACTCCAAAAGTGCAAGAACTGAACAGAGTAATGGTGACAAATTTATTTTTAAGCCACACAGAGATGCAGGCATCAAGTCTAAGCCTGTTTTGATGAAAACATGAGCTGGTAGAGCAATGCTGTGTGTGTGAGAAAGTGTGTGTGCATTGTCAAGCCCTAAAAGGTTGTAAAGATAGATAGATAGATGGGTAGATAGAGAGATAGACAGACAAATACACTATAAGGACAAAAGTACTGGGAAAAACCTGTTTTTTCCGGATTTGGTCTAGGCCCCTTACTTCTGGTGAAAGGCAACATTGTGGACCCAGTTTGAGGAAGAACCTTTTATATTTCAGCATGACTGTGTCCCAGTACACAAAGCAGCTCCATAAAGACATGACTGGAGGATTTCAGTGTGGAAGAACGTGACTGGACCACACACAGCCCTGACCTCAACCCCATCCAGCACCTTTGGAATGAACTGGATTGGAGATTGTGATCCAGACCTTCTCGTCCAACATCAGTGCCTGAACTCATAAATGCTCTTCAGAATGAATGGGCACAAATACCCACAGAAACAAACCGAATTTTTTACAGCTGCAAAGAGGGATCAGTTCCTAATTACTGTCTATGTATTTGAATGTTCCTGTCGATGCAATAGTCAGGTGTCCCAACACTTTTGTCCATATAGTGTGTGTATGTGTGTGTGTGTGTGTGTGCGTGTGCATGTGCATGTGCGTGTGCGTCCGCGCATATATCCCCAACCCCCATCTTCATATTCTGCTTTGAATCACCTTGTTGGTGAAAAAATACTATTTTATGTCTTATCTTTGGCATATTGAGTAAATTCAGCTAAAGAAATTGGAACAAATGTTTTACTGTGACAGGCTGCAAAGTGGCTAAATATACAAGGAGCCTAGATAAAGTTCCAACCACTCAGCATTCAGCACCACCAGTATACTGATCACAACCTGATCATCTGGAATCATCTGCTCCTGTTTCTTCACTGGTTCAGACCTTAAGTTAGATTACTTTGTTCTGCTTGAATGATCCATATGTAGGTCACTGTGTGTCTTAAGAAACAAAATCATTCCTCTTAAACCGGTCAGGGGCAGGGACTGGACTGAAAATGAGAGTCTTTGAAAGTCCGTCAGGAAGCCTGGAGAACTGTTCCTCAAGTCTACATTAAAATACAAGAAAGTCTGGTTATTTGGAAGCAAAATATGAAGAAATGTGGCGTGGCACAAGACCTCTGCATACATACGTGGACTCCCCCATGTGACTGAGGGATCGAACCCATGATCTCTCAGTGGCACTGATTTAGGTTACGCCATTTGAGATCCCCCTTAAACTGTCCCAGATATACAGAATATATATATATATATATATATACACCTTTGATTTTATGTACTTTTGTAGATTTTTGTGGGACACGTGTCTGCGTGAGTATGGATTGCGGAAACAGTGGTGGATGAGGATCCGGCGCTCTCAGAGAGATGAGTAATTGTCCTGCATCTGTACAGGCCTCTATCTCTGCGCCTCTGCTCACTGCTAACAATGCCGGATGTATCGAAACAGAACGAGACCATCCAGTTTAATTTCGCCGACAATACGTCTCCCTCCAGCTGCGGCAGGAGGAGGAGAAAAAAAAAACACAGGCCAAAACAATTGTATACTGTATTTGTGTACAAAACATAAATCAGTCTCGTGAATTGTGGCCTGATTAAAAGGAGTCAAGTAGAGAAGAGCTGTTCCTTGGTGATAAGAAGTCGAAAACACCAAACTGAACCACATGCCTGGTGTCGTGTTGGGAACCCGACACCACGGGGGCAGAAAGAGGCAGACTGGAATTCATTTGGATCTTCATCAGATGCCATTGTCCCTTTGGTCCCGCAAAGTAAATTACATTCTCTATGGGAGCAATCAGTGGAAATTCTCTTGTTTTCAGCACTGCCATTACTGTCTGGCACCGTGTATTTTTTGTGTGTTTGTGTGTGTGTGTGTGTGTGTGTGTGTGTGTGTGTGTGTGTGTGTGTGTGTGTGTATGTTTGTGGGCATTTTTATCTCTCATGTGGCACTGGGATAAACAATGAACAATAAATATTTTACCCACAGTAAAGTGAATAAATGTCAACTGGTGTTTAGCATTAGGGCTGGGCAATATGATCACATTTATTGTTTATAACATTACATTCCATCAGAAATGTCACTTTTCTGAGCATATCCTAGACATAGTTAGCACTCCGTCACTTTAATTAGCCCTTTTTAACTGGATTTAGTGCAGCAAAATGTTTGACTGATTTGAGGTTAATTTGAAACGTGGGATGGGTAGAAGACCAGCCTCAGTGAACTTCAAGGAATGAACGGGGATAGAACTGGGAGGGCCAGGACCATTAGAACAACTCCTAACCACTATTCGTGTTAGTAGTAAATTATTTAGCAGTAAGTTATTTATCTATAGTATTTATACCTAGCTTTTGTGTCTATAGGGTAGTGTATGACTTTTATACGTCATACTTATACTTTATACTTATACTTGCTACACAAACCAGTGCCCAAACACTGGTTTTACGGCAAATAAAAACTTCTGTTCACAGCAGGGTATTGAACCCGCACCCTCTTCATTCAGCGTGCCTTGTTTTACTGCTGAACTGCAGAGGAGGGGGTTATGTCGCTGTATATTACCAAGCCATGTATGGTAAAGAACGGCTGAAAAAGGGTGGATCGTACCGTTCTTCGCCAAAAAAAGGAGGGGAAAGTACACATAGCAGCATTCATGGGCTGATAATTTTTAATTACACCACACAAACAGTCACACACGTCTTTTTTTAGAACTGACCTGAAGTGTCTTGAAGTCTGTTCAAAATTTTGTTGCATCTGGCTGCCATAGCTGTGACATCACAGACTCTCTCTCTGCTAGGCACTTTTAAGGCGACTCGCCCCTCTCTCTCCCAATAATTATGGAGGCGGCTTGACAAAATCCTTTATAATGACTAATGTTGATTGAAAGCTTTGTAGGTGTGATGTAGCCTTAAAAGACACTTCAGTAAAGTGCTATCAAATTTACACTTAAAATTCTGAATACAAATTTGGGATCATTTTATAAACCATGATAGAGTTCAGGTATTTATTGTGATACTGAGTCTTGTTACTACCGCATGCCGACAGCTTATTCTCTACCCACCTCATATGGTCAATTACCACTGTACTTAGAAAAGAACAGAAAACCTGTTGACTCTGAAAGCACTTATGACAGAAGTTGATGAGCAGGTGCTGAAGAGGCTTGAACACCTGTCTCATACCCTCTAATATGAGTGTGTTTAGAGACATTATTTTCACAAATACCGTGAAAATGTGTCAAAAGCATTATTACATGTAATTATCAACCATATCCTACAAATGTGGCAGGTATAAATTGGGTTGAGAAACACTGGAGAGTTCTACCACCCAATCCAAACTAGTTTCCACTTTCTGTAGACCACAGTTTCTGGGTAATCTTCTCTATTGGAGTCAAATGGATCTGGGTCATGCTTACTGTACTGACAGCCGTAGGCCTCCAGTCTTAAGCCGACTCTTCCATTGGGGTTCCAATCCAAAGGCATCACCCGCAGGAACTGAGCAAACACTGGCTGCTGAAGCTTGTACGTCACCACGCTGTCGGCATTGGTGTTCCCAGAGAAAGCCTGTGGGACACAAGATTTAGAAGCTTCAGAAGGTTTACAGTCGCTAAGGTTTGATTACACATTTCCATAAACAATAAAATCTTAATGGTCTGCCTTACATGCTACAGTCTGGAGTTGCACAACATATAGTCTATCAATTGTTATTGCAATGCTGGTCTCTGCAATTCTGAGTTAGCAGAAGGCTTTAATATGCAAATGAGCCTACTGAGGGTGAATCATGCTATTCATGCAATCTAGCAGAATTAATATTATTATCTATAAATATTAAAGGTGTTGGTGAGTCTGTGCATGCTTGGGTTGGGGCTGAACTGCTGTAGTTGGAATAACGTTATATTTGTAAACATGTTGTTTTAGCTACCTCACAAAACTATGAGTTGAAAACGGTCAATTTTTATGGCTTAGTTTTTTCCATTTTGAAACAATACTTACAAATTTCAAGCCTATTTATAAGTGATAATATGGGCCCTTTCACATATTGAAAGACATCACAATTGCAATGTGTAAAAGTATGATTGCAAGACTGATATTTTGTCCCTGTCAAGCAGCTCTCGTATTGTCTACAATTCAAGGCTTAATTGTGTAGGTCAAACCTAGACATTCTCCCTACAAATCAAACCTGGAGTCTATACAATGTACCTGGTATATGCTGATACATACCATCACTACTGGTAATATAAAATCACCATCAAACCTGGTGTAGTTTTTGCATAGACTGTGAATCATACTTGAATCTACATATCAGACCTGGTATATACTGACTGTTATACAAATTAATGTAAGATCAAATCTGAAATCTATATACCAAACTTGATATTTTTACTAAGGCTCTAATAAAGAGTTTGAAATTTTCAGTGGGACCCACAGGTTCTCTCAGCCCTGCTTTACCTTTAACATACTTTACCATGCATTTCATATTCCTGCCTTGAGGTCCATCAGATCCACACACTCTCACAGGAAAGTACAGTTTAGTGCAAGTCAAAGACCAGTCCAAGGCCAAGACTAGCTGAGATCTACTTTCATCTTAGAGCTCAGAGTGTATTAGTAAAATCTGACTTCAACAAATAAAATCTGTGTAAAACAGTCTAAAATTGGTGTTTGTTCTCTACACGCTTGCTGTTTGCTACTCTTTCCCTCGGCCGCTCTCCGGACCCCCTCCCCCACCCATTTGGGGACAGAAATAATCCTGAAAGTTCACCCAGATTCAAAGATCTTGTGTTTATTTCCATTCTTTTTTCCAAGGCCTGAAACAGAAGAAATAGGAACAAATTTCCCACTGGTGGGACTAATAAAGGTTTATCTTATCTTTTCTTATCTTATCTAATACCAAACAAAGCTCAACATGATGTCTGACACCTTGAGCATCAACACAAACCGGGGGAACTTTCATATAAAGAGCTGTTTTGCCAATTTATGACAATATTCTATTTGTTGTGCTTGAGGCATGGATCCATGCCACTGGTATTTTAAGGGTTACGAGGTTTGAGTCCAAGTCAAGGCAGAGTTCAGATGACAGAGACAGAGTTAAGACCAAGACAGAAAAAAGTCCTCCCTGAGACTCACTGACCTGTTTATAATGTGTGTGTGTGTGTGTGTGTGTGTGCGATGCTGAAAAAACAGTGCATCTTCTAAGATGGTCATTTTGCTCTATTATGATCTGTAATGACCAAAAAGCGAGTGCAATCTAACGACACTGTAGGAACAAATTAGGCCCATACATTGATTTATTTGTGGCAGCCCGTCATAATATCAGCACTGACTGCCACATATTGATGTTCTCATTTTTTTATTATTTAAAATGGGTAAAATCTTATTCCACCGTGGAGCGCAGCGCATTGATTTGCTCAACCCCTCCTTCGCCCGTTCTCTCTCTCTCGCTCAAAATCTCACAGTAAAGATGCCTTATCGTATTCCCCGGTTGAGAAAAATGATAATGAGAACAATGAGCTTGGATGCAAACTTCAGGCCACTATAAGGTCTCTACCCGAGTAATGGGGTTACAAAACAATGCCTATGTGTGTGGAGTCTCTAAAAAGAGGTTCTTCTATCAATACAGTGCTGTGGATTTTTTATTTTTAGGAATAGGCCATGAGCAACTGTACATGCTACAGCTTTACAGCTAATCCTTCAGTAAATATTAAAGCATAAAGCCTTGTGCCACAGTAAGTAACTTTATCTTTGTATCTTCAGTGCCAAAAAACTACAGAAGCAAAATCTGTACTCCAAACACGTCTTGGCTGATCGATTACATGTAAGTAGAAAATTTAATCGCATAGGCAGGCATATGATCGGTTGGCCAATGCCAGTGCCTGTTCTGAATGGATTTCGAAGGAGTTAAACCAATGTTAAATAATGTTCTGAACAAGCTCACTTAATCAATGAAGGACTTGATTTTTAAGGGTACCTAGACTCAGTCAAGAGCAACTTGGCTGAGACTGAGACAAGTCCAGGCCCAAACACCAACGAGTCCGGCTGTGTCCTGTCAGGTTTTATGATGGGCCGGTTTAGATCTTTCTATTCTTTCCTATTCAGATCTTTCTACTTTCTATCCCATTTTATAGCTTATATTTGTTAACGTTACAGTCTCCTATGAAAATCTCATTTCAAATGCTACAATCCTGACTACCTCAAGACATTTTGACAACTATTCTGAGAAACTTCAGACCACTACACATGCTCTACCTGAGTAAAGGAGTTTTAAAATGTCCATGTGCTTACCATCATTACAGTGGTGCTGCTGTGGAATTCAGCTATAGATACTGTACCTGTGGAAAAGGCTGTGATTTTGTTCATTTAGGACTCTAAGGACTGTTCCAAAACAATGTTTATGTGCTTGGAGCCTATAAAAAGAGATGCTTTTCATCAATACAGTGGAGCTGCTGTGCCATTCAGTTATAGATACCTGCAGAAAAGTGTCATGATTTTCTGACTCAGCCACTTTACATGCTACAATGTTTGAGGTTTGAGTAGGTTCGGAGACATTTTGGGACTGTTTTTCCTGAAGAAAATTGGGTGACTATTGACTTATGACCTTGGTTTTGTATCTTCAAACAACTACAGAAGCAAAATTTGGACCCCAAACACATCTTGGTTGATCGATTACATCTGCTGAAAGTGGAGAATTGTGCAAATTTGATTTTGTTCGCTGAACCATTCCTTTAAGCCTACAACTAAAATCTGATGCACTGCACAGCTTGTACGAGGACTGACAGCCGCCTGTAATCTGAGCAATGCGACTTCACAGCCCAGGGATCGATAAACACAGGACCTATTCAGTAGCCAGGCTGAGCATTTCCACCATGATGAGAGGCCCGAGTGTTCCCAATCATTAAAGGAAATCAATAAGGCCTAACTTAAATCAGCTA
>JBBPCY010000109.1:18473715-18492234 GCA_037974405.1 Brachyalestes nurse
ATATATATATATATATATATATATATATATACACACACACACACACACTCACCAGTGGAATGCCTCTTGTGTGTAATTGCAGATATTCATATTCATTCTGTAAATCGTAAATCTGTAAATGAATTCCACTTTTTCTCCTTTTTCTCCACTTATCTCTCCACATCTTTGCTGACGTAAGATGAAGTACTTCTAAAATAGCTGTCACAAAAAGATACTGCTGTCTTTTGAGATTTGTTTTCCTTTGCTCTGAGCAGACCTCCTTTTAATCATATAAGAAGAGATTTTTTTTATTAAAAAAAAAACACATGAAAGGAAACACTGGTGAGTCAGCTCAAGGTTAGGTTAAGTATTTAGTGTCTGAGCTGAGATGGAGAAGCTGATAAAATGAGATGTCACCAAAAGTCAGACGTTATCAAATTCAGAAAAAGACCAGGATGAGATAATGACGCAGACAAGAACCAAAATTGGCTCAAAAAGCTTGCAGAAATAATATAGGCACAGAAGGCTTACTTCAAACGATCCAGTGCGGCATCTGGGGCAGCAAACATGAAAGACTGCCTCAGCCAAGTCCTGCTTGAGTAGGAGTGGAGAAGATAAAATGTAACAGTATGTGTTAATACACTCCATGTTTGATGTTTTCACTATATTGTACAGACACTGCATTATGATTGCTAAAGAGAGTAATCGGTTAAAGAATAAACAAGAAAACAGTTGTATTAGTGTGTATTGGCAGTGCCCTAAATCTGCTCTAACTTTCACAGGTTTTTTTTCGCATGTGCACTGAGCATGATGAAATTGCTTTCCTATGGGTGCACTTTCTTCTCAGCCCACTGCCTCTTGCTCGTCGTCTCTGATACTTCCTTTCTAACCATGCCTCTTTGACTTGTCTTGCTCAAGAGAAAGAAGGAAATGATGTTGGCAGGTTATTGACCTAGAAGCAGCTTAGCCTGGGTGTTAATTAATTTTGAAAAGTTTTTTCTCCTCTTTGGGAAAGCCATGTGATTTGTCTCAGTATTCTAGTAACTCTGAGGGGCAGGAGGAGATAAGTGTATTATAGCCAGTTTTGTAGGAACATCTAGAACTAATGCTTTGAGCATGGTATTATATTTAATAGCATAATAGCTTTTTCATAACAAGCGTGCACCCATGTACTTGTCCATGACTTTATGGTAATAAACAATATGGAAGAGCTGGAACATCTCTAGTATGCTCAGATTCTGAGAGCCCTTATGAGTGTGTATGTTCAAGTCCACCCTGGTCCTTTCAGGGAGACAGTCTCTGTGGAAATCCTGCCATTTTGTCTGCCATTGCCATTAAATTATCATTAGGCTGAGCACTCTTGTGTTCCCCAGGGTAGAAACCGGCCATTTGCACAAACACTGGAAAGAGTGAAAGGGCGGAAAAACGAACACAATTAGTAATGTGTAAGAAATCACCCAATCACATTCACTTATTTCGATTACGGCAGTAATGCGTGAAGCTCCCGGTGGATATGTAGTCCAGCTCATTGTTCAGACCAGGCCATTGATATATTTCTGCTAGTGCATAACTCTTGTTTATTTTTAGTTATCACTCCTTCTGCTCAATTAACCTGAGTATTACTGTAACCGCTGACAGGTCATTTCTCTGAATTTGTCTCTGCAGAGCTTCGGAGAACGATCCAAGAGGTTGACGCACAGCTGTAGGCTCCAGGGAGAGATCGACACCTGCAGATGAAACACACTCACTCAGAGCTGAGCTTGGTGGAACGAACCTGTGTTCTCCTGGTCTTAACTTAGGATGAAAGATGATGCTTTTAATTGTCCATATAATTATGTCTGTCTGTATTATGGGTTTGGTACATTTTTAAATAAAAAGTTCTGATAAACTCCCTCTACTGTGTTTGGGGTTTATTTTACATATATATATATATATATAGATTTTTTTTTTTTTTTTTTTATATATAAATCTTTTTTTTTATTATGTTTGGGATTTTTTACTGGGTTTGTATTAGTGTATGATGCCACAATTAGCCTGGTTTCCTTTCTCCAACATTTCTTTTTTAATCACTGAACAGGATGTTTTCAGTTCTGTTTTGGATCATGTAGCCTTTTCAAAAACCTGAAAAACAGATAGCTTGTCTAAATGCAAATTTAATCAGGAAGCTAAAAATCTGATTTGGCTATTGCGGCCTCTTATCTGAATATAGCATGGAGACCTTTTACACACTTGAAAGTATGAGGATTTGGGTGTGAACATCTGAAAGAGGTTTAACTTATTCACCCAGTATAGCATTTACACACATACTCCATGCTTAGTCACTTAACATGCAAAGCAAAGCACTCGTCTCTTCTCAATGTGTGCTTAATTAAAAGACTGCAGACATTTTCCACTTGATGCACCTGTGTTCCACTTCTGCAAAAAGATTTATCACTCCTTTTATTGTCTCTAAAGGATGAATGGGTTATTAGCTTGCTTCCTTGTGGAAAAAGACAAGCTTTAGGCTTGCTTGTAATTGAGCCACCCAAAGATTCAAAAGGTGGTGCTTGAAAGGAAGATACAGGCGTTGTATCTTGTAGATGTGTATTTTCTTGCTTGTGTTCTATCTGTAAAGGGCATCTGTGTTACAGAACCATGTTGTAGCTTGCGTTCCACATCTGTACAGAGTTAAAGGAAATTCTTGGCTTGACACATGCATTAAGGTAAACATTTAAAGACCGTAGACCATAGAATCTAATATTGAGCTCTAGGTGTTTGATTCGGTGAACGTCCATGCCATGGTACCTACACAGGCCTCTGGTTGCTTGGATTGCCGTTTGACCTATGGTTCTAATTCAAAGCTTATTGAAGCCATATGATAGGCCTTGAGGTACGAATAGAGAAAAGCAGAGAAGGCTCCATGGCTGCTTTATTTGTCCTGGCTTCCCTTTTAACATTTAAGTAATGTACATGTTCATGTCCATAGCTGTGCCATTACCACTGGGCCAACTTTGTAGATGTTTAAAATGTTTGTTTATCTTTGTCACTGAAGGTTACAAATGCCTTTTAGGTTTTTAAGTGGTAGGTATGTGTTTGATGTAAGTATTTGTTCCTCTGATTTTGTTGGGAAAAAAGACTTTTTTTTTCAGGCCTTTGAATGCACTTGTGCTGTTTGGCTGTGCTGGCTTTTGGCATTGGGAATGGTATGTGTTGTACTCAGAAAGCCCTGGTACATGAGTGTTATGTGGCTGTAAGACCCCAGCAACCTTAAGCATCATTCCACAGCGGCACTGTGAGAGTGGATTCCTCCGTATGCCGTCCCCTGCCCTGTACCCATGCTGCCAGTGGAAGGCTGTTTGTTTGGACCGTTCTTAATGACATTCCTAGTTGCCTTTCTTCGAAGCATCTCTCAGATTGGATGGGAGCAGTATGTCCTTTTTGCCTTGTTTAGAAGATTTGGCCTGGTGGGCCGGAGAGCTGTTGAATTTGCCTGTCATTGGTATCAGTGTACGTGGGCTTTGTCGTAAACAGCCTTCAGATTGATTTTGGGTTTGTTTGAAAGCGTACAGCGAGCACAGGATAATTCAATCTTAGCTAGGTTTAAGGAAGACTGTTCAGAGAGAAGAAAGGCAGAGGGGAAACGTGAGTGCAGCAGAGATAGAAACAGTGATTTAAAACAGCTGAGTAGGAGCTTGGACAGTGTCAAGAATGAAAAGAAAGCCAGTCACACTGCACATTCTGGATGAATACAGTGTTAATAAAGGCCTATATTTACTCGTCTATTGTGTGGACATGGGAAGCTCTGGTTCCTCTCGCCACCACTGGAAAGAAACCTGAGGTTTCTCTGCAATGATAGTCAGTCATTTCACAGGAGACCACTCTCTACTTATCACAGCAATTCCTCTTTAAACTGCTCTCGTTATTTTTGCTATTTATTTCTGTCCTTTCCTCCTTTATTTCTGTCCTTATACTGCTCTGCCATTTCTACTATTCTGCTCTACTTTCTGTGGTCTGTAGGAGCATGCTATTGTAAAGAAGGGGTTTGATTGTGATGAAATGCTCAGTATTCTGATTCTCATATTATAGTACACCTGATCCGAACTGACTTGCCTTGACCAACCCGTCTCTTCGGAGTGTTCTTATGTCTTCCTGTTTTACTTCTTTGTTGTGTACCATATATTTTATTGTAGACTTGTGCAGACAAAGCTGTTTAATCTCAGTCTCACAGTCTTTATGTTAAGTTTCAATGACCACATTAAAGCTACAGCTAAATCAGCAACTCATCCTTGCCCCTATATTTATATCCACAGGATTGACCATTGCAATGCTCTCTTCATGGGCCTCCCTAAAACAGAACATTAGGCAGCTACAGCTTATTCAAATGCTGCTGCTTGACCTCTGACAAAAACAAAGGGGCAGCTGGGTGGCCTAGTGGTTAGGGAGTTGCCCCTGTAATTGTAAGGTTGTGGGTTTGAATCACATCTAGTGTCATCACTGATGTACCCTTGATGCTTTCCGGGTGCCGTGTTGCTGGCTGGCCACTGTTTCACTTGGGTAGTGGGTAAAACGCAGAGAAAGAATTTCACATTGTTCACACTGTGTGCTGTGTTCAAGTAAAGGGGTCACTTCACACTGGCTTCCAATTAGGTGCAAAATCAAGTTCAGAATGTTGGTATTTGTTTAAAAGTTACACAGAACTGAAACAGCGTTTAGTGTGAAATATCAGAGATCAGGTCTGCCCAGACTATTGTCAGACTAGTGCTGCTTTAACCGGATGTACTGCTTTAACCAGTTATCTGGATGTACCTTTATTTAACCTATTCATTTAATTGACCATAAATATTGCTTTTGTTTTGCATTAATTTTATGGGTGCTTTTATAAACATAAAATAATATGTTTATTCTGCTATTTTATCTCTGTGAAGTCAGTGAATGACCTCTGTGTATGGTCATGTGCTATACTTGCCATTTCTTTTTCACTGCTTCACCTGTTGGGGTGAATTTCTTTTCTTTCAGTCACTTTTCTCCCTTTCTCTCCACTTCTCTTTACCTGTACATCTTGCTGACTGCCTCCACCTCCCTCTCTTTCTGTATTTTCCCCCCCACACTGTCTTTCTGTCTCTATCTCTCTCTTTCTCTGGTTAGAGAAGGCCTGTTCTTGTCATCTGGAGCGGTGAGCGCAGGACAGAGCTGAGCACTGAGCTGCGAGTTTGGAAGCTACAGAGGCACATGGGAGCTTATCGCTAGAGCCAAAAAATCAGGACGCATGCACACTCACACACACCTGCTTTAGCTTGTCATGGAAACAGAGCACACTTTTTTCAGACTCCTTTACTTGTGCAGTAGCCTATGGCCTCTCTATCTTGCTCCCACACACCAAAAGACATTCAGCAGCTCATCACAGTGAAATGCCTTATGCAAAGACTTTTAAAATTCACAGAGGGTGGATTATGGATTTATTTAAAATCCGTTTCTTTGCAAATGAACTTTATGGCATTTTGAATATGCATTGGTAATTAACCATAATGCATATAGAGCTCTTTTGTTATGAACAGTATTAAGAAGGGGTGGCATAGTCAGCAATTATAATGGTCAGCAAATCCCACTCTACCACTGCAGCTACTTGGTTGTATTAGATGTATTGTAAGTTTCCTTCATTGCTGTGATGCTGACAAAAAAAACAACTACTTTTAGTATTGCCTCATTCATGGTTTTAAAATAATATTTCTAATGACTATAGAAGGGCCTGCATCAAGTTGGGATTTCTTTTTTTTTTTTTTCCTATAACGTGTCACACAAGTGATACCCTTCGTTATACCCTTCACGCTTTAGTCCTTATAGCCATATCCCTTGATCAGCCACAATATTAAAACCAGGTGAGGTGAATATCACTGATTATCTTCTTGTAATGGTACCTGTCAAAAGGTGGGATGTATTAGACAAAGTGAACAATCAGTTATTTAAGTTAATGTGTTGGAAAAACTGAGTGAGGAAGGATCTGCAAGGATCTGAGTAGCTTTGGCAAGCGTCAAATTTTGATGGCTAGATTACAGATCATGTAGGTCCAAGGACGACTGGTGAATTGACGACTAGTGTCATGAACGTCTAAATCTCAGTGATGTGCTTGGGGAGCAAAGGCTAGCCAGTCTGTTCTAATCCCATAGAAGAGCTACTGTAGCACAAATTGCTAAAGGAGGAAGGTGAGTTGGTTCAATGAATCGTTTTTTTTTCCCTTTTTCATCATGTGGATGAACACTTGTGTGTGGGGAAGAGATGACACCAGGATGCACGATGGGTTGTTTACATGTATCTTATTCAGCCTACTGCACTAGAGGTCCAATCACCAAAATTGTATGTATGTATTTGTATTTGGTTGCATCTCTCATCCTTACAAAATCTAGGGTCTTACTAGGTGTGGGTGATATTCCCCCACTCTTGTCGTCTTTTCCAGATGTTTAAAAATAAATGTTTAATTATAAAAAAAATGTTACTGTATGTAACTGTATGGTAAAAAATCAGTGGTAACAGAAATTGCATGTTTAAGAAAAAAGAGGTTTGGAAATTGATCATGTAGTTCAGTTTCGTAGGTTTTATTGTCATTTCGACCACACACACAGTACACAGTGAAACGAAACATCTTGCAACACAAGAACAGAACAGAAAACCATTAGTGCAGACAGTACAAAAGAGAGTGCAAATAAAAAAAAGACCAAAAGCAACAAAACAACTGGACAAGACAACATTTAGTACGGTTGACAATAGCTACTGTGCTAGTCTGAACGAATGGGGCATTATAACAGATACTGTATTCTAGCCACAGAGAGTGATGTACAATAAAGCGGAGCAGAGGTGGACAGCAATAAATATAATTGTGTAAAAAATCTGGTCTTAAAGTGAAAATGTATACGTTATTTTTAAAGTTTTCTTTTGCTTTCACTTTCCCTTGATTGTCTGACAAAAGTATTTTCCTCCTGTGCTTATGACAGATGACATGAGGAGACATAATGACAGTTAATGTCACACTCAATCAAAACACTCTTATGTTGCAGTTTTTCCACTGATTTTATGTTTCCACATCTTTGCTGACAATTTCTGAAATGGTCTTATGTAAGCAACTAGATCTGGAAAGTGTGGAAGAAAGATTTGTGTGATTTTATGTCACTTCACTTGAGGCATTCCCACATTCAAAAAGAAACACGCACAAATGTAGATCCCTCCCCCCACACACACACTCACACTCCCCTCCCTTGATCCTCCTGGAGCCTGTAGACAGCATAAACATTCGTGCTCGTTTCCCCCACACATAAACATGCTTCATTTGGCCGCTGTTCACTAAGAAGCGTCTGAAACTTTCCAAAGCAAACTTGCCTGGCGACCCCTTTAACCTGGTTATGACCTACTCCTACTTCAGAGCAACTCGGAGAACTATGTGGAATCAAAAGTGTTCTCATGTTTGTGTGAGGCTATTTTGACAGAAATCCCAGCGTGGAGAATGAAAGGTGTAATAGGAACAGGCTTGTGAAATAATAAACAGCGTTTCACTGTTTAGTCGTCATTCACTCTGACAGCTTGGATAAATAATGGCTATTTCTCAACCTGCGTGCATCACATCTGTTAGATGTGTGAGTGGATGTGATTGTTGTGCTTCAGTTCACACCAGATCGTTACAGGTTTGTGGACATAAGCTTAACAATGAACAGATGTATATTAGGGTCACACATTTCATTATATTTTACATTTGGTTTTAATTTATGAAACCTTAATCAGCTGTGATCATGGTGAGATTAGGAAAAGTTTAATACCTAAGGTCTGAAATCTATTTTATTAAAAAAAATAATTATAAAACCTCTGATCATGACCATTGTATATTTATGGAAGCATAACTACTTTATATTTGGTTCCTTACAGTGTTGGGATATGTGCATTATTTTGAATTCAGCATTGCTAATATTTGGCATCCATGGCTCAATGTGCCTCATTTTGATTAAAATGAGTTATAAAGATTATGGAACACATTTAAGTGCCTGCACATAAATGTTCATTACATTTGCCAAACTATTCTGTTCCTAAACCATTTTTATTTTAACAGTTTTTAAGAAACTGGGCCCGTTTGCTTTGTATTCTGCTCTATGTTGCATGTAAATCCAGTCACTAAGGTAAGTTTTATCATTTAGGAGATTAAAAATGTAAATTATTTAGGAGATGCAAATTATGCCTTTTCTAAACCCAGCATGATTAAAAGAAACCTCTATGTGTGTTTTCTTACAAAGCAGAATTGAATTTCATTATTACAGCACTCTCTTTACTGTGCCCTAGTCAAACAACCTATTACAAAGAAATTGGAGAAGCCTTTTCATTTGATATACAGTTTAAAGAAACATTTAAATATTTTAATAGACACTGAATATGTATATATTGAGAAGAATTATCATAGGGGTTTTGCCATTATCAAGAGGCGGTTCTCGATTTTTAATATTGGAATCCATGTAATAGGAGCCAACCCACAAAAAATATCTATTAACTAACAACTCGAACATAAGCTGACCCAAAAACCACCAACTTTAGCCTGTGCAGCTATGGCATACATATTCACAGAGGGAGAGAGAGTGCTTTCCTTAGTGTTAGCTTCAAACTGATCCTGATACTTGAGAAGACAACAAAATTTTGCACCAGCAACTGTCAAGGTTTTGTAAGGCATAGACTATTGTAGCTTAGCCTATTAGCATCTGTATCTAGATAAACAGGCTAGTTGTTCCAAACACTGTTCTTTATTGTTGAATAGAAGTAAAAGAATGAACGCTTGATTAAAAACATGGGATGTGGATAGAGATGTGATTTTGTTATATTTAGCCTCCTGAGGCATTGAGCACTGTGCTGTAGTCCAGTAGTGTTGGTGGCATGATGGGATCTATCATATTTTTGAAGAGGGTGTGAAATGTAGGGAACTGCTTATATGGACACACCTCCCATGTGTGATTTAGAGAGAGAGTCAGGAGAAGGTGGAAGATGGGCTACAAACTCAAAGCTTATTGCATGCAATATTTCGGCAAGTTATTTACAACTTAGTTGGAACGCGGCTTTGTCACTTTTGGTCCCATACCGCCCAAACTTGCAAAAGTTTCTAATTAGCTGATCCTGGTCGTATAAGTGTCACTGGTCGTATAAGTTCAGCAAAAAGTGGAACTAAAAAATATGGTGTGGCCGTAATGTGACCTCGGGTGCACCTTCCATAAAGCCACAGGCCTGCAGTTCTCCAGTCCTGAAAAGAGCCATGCACCCCATTGGACTTCCTTTCAAAGTCACAAATTGCCCCGGCTGCTTTGATCAGGAAATAAGCACACCCGGGAGAGCAGATCATGCTCATTGGTAATACTGGGGTTTTGCAAAATGTTAAATATGATGATGTTGACAGTAATTACAGGATACGCTTCATTGCCAGTGGCTGTGCTCATAGTGGAAGCTGTGAGATTCATTTGTACTGAGTGTCGCTGTGACACTGGATGTATGTCTGCTGCTCTGTTGTGATTGTGAGTCGTGTTTGGTCTGCTAGGACTTGACGGGGAAAGGTCAGAGTCATTAGAGGAGGCTGACCATTGTGTGACTTTGCGTCTGAGTGTGTAAGACTGGGAGAGAATTAGAGACTGCGGATTACGCGTGTGTGTGTGTGTGTGTGTGTGTGTGTGCCCGTGCGCGCATGCACATGCCTGGTGCATAATAGCTATAGATTTTCTCTGTCCATTGCATTTGTATTCCCTGTGTGTGTGTATTGTGTGTATTGTGCTCTGCTAATATAGATTTTTTTCTGGTTGGCCACTTATGCTACTGCTTTGTGCAGGGTTCCGTACCTTCTGTGTGTGTTTGTGTGCTTAAAATAAAACTATACTTCAAAATGAATCATCTGGCCTTCTGTTTAAAGGTCACAAAAATGTCTTCAATCTTCTAGAACAACACTGGGAGATTAAATCAGTAATCTTTACACTAATTGTGGCATTGACATTGCAAAGCCATACTGCTTTATTGATCTTTTTTTTTTAAAGGGTGTTTCCAGCTGATGTTTTTGTCCTTTGTTGATGTGTGCCTTATTTGTTTGAGACAAATTAATCTTCTCAATAATATGAATATTTGAAATTATGACAGGTATGTCTAATTCTTATACTCTAGGATGCTTTAATTCAGGTGTGTGGAAATACAGTGAGGGGAAACAAGTATTAAGACACTTTTGTAAGCTATTTAATATGCATCCAGTGCATTTATAAATGTTTTCACAGATCATGTCTTTAGACTTTGAACTTTTTTATATGAACAAAAGAATTACGAAATAAAAAGAAATATCAATTTAAAACTGAGGCTGAACGTTAACCAGAAATTCAGACACCACAAATGAATTAGAATAGTACTTTGTTTCAAAACCATTGTAATGCATTTCGAGGCTTCTACAGCAAGACTAGTTGTAATTAGCTTTTTGTGACTTTTAGGTTTCATTTTGAGCCATTCTTCTTTTCTTTAGTTTCCAGGCATTGCAAGGATCCCACTGCTGGACACGCAGTTTCCTCATCATCTGTAAGTTTTCAATGGGATTGATCCTAACAGATGCAAGAATTTCCACCTTTTTTAAGAATCACTCGAGTTAATATGGCTGTATGTGTAGGGTCTTATTCGAATGTCCATCTCTTCCACTCTCTTGGCCACCTAAAATTACTTTATTCTAATATATCTAACATCTCCCAGTACATTGGTCCATTTATATTTCCTTTGATGATATCTCATATATATACATTATATCATGATGCTCCCACCACCATACTTCACTATGGGTGTGGTATTCCTGGGATTACAGACACAACCCTTCTTTTTCTAACATTACAAGCTAAATTAATTCCAGAGATTTCTATTTCATTTCATTTGACCGTAGCAGATTGTGAGATCTTCCCCAACTGGGAACAGTTTGAAGGTAGAGACCACCAGCATACCAATGCCAGAAGACTTGGAAGTTTGGGCAGGAGTATAGGTCAGCTGTACCATTTAGGATCTTGTAAGCCAAGAGGAAGACCTTCAGCTGGATACACAGTGAAGCAGATCGCAAGTGCAACTGTTGGAGAATGGCATGATTTGAGCAGATCTTTTGGAAAAGACAATAGGAAAATTCTGATTGTATTGAAACTACCACAAGAATGTTTAATAATAGGATAACCATCTAATAAACCCACTTCAATAATAAATATTAGCAACAGTTGTTATGGTATTTTTTTTCTTTTAAACTGTATGTTGGAATGCTTTGTTCCCATAAAAAAAGCTTGAGTGGTTTTGACAGAATCTCAGGCAGTCTAAACACCCTCAGTGTACAGCTGTTTTTGGCCAAACATAAGACTGTCTAAACACTCTATTGATTTGTACATGTTTGGAGCTATGAAATGCAGCGCAACTTCATTTAGGCACCATTTAAGAGAGATGGCAAGAAAAGTCTTTAGATTCTTTTGCAGAGATCACAACCTGTAAAACTGGAAAAGAACACTGATGTGGTGTTGAGAAGGCTGAAGATAAAGTTGGACTAATGGCCCATTTCAGTCTGGCACAGTCACCAGGAGCAATGTGAAAAAATAAACAGTGTGTGAGAGTGATGTGTGATATGCTCCCAGAGGCAGAGGCTGCTAATCTTATTGTACTGTCTTTTTTAGAAGGACTGTTTCTGTTTAGCACATGCTCAGTGTGCCAGCTGTATTGTACTTTTTAAGACATACATTCTTAAGTCCTTTTTTGTGTAGTTTACACGTTCTCCCATCTGTGTGAGCTTCTGCTGGGTTCTCAGGTTTCCTCCCACAGTCCAAAGACATGTCAGGTGAAGTAGAGAAGCTGCATTGCCCATAGGTGTTCCTGTGAGTGTGATTCTGTGTTTCTGCCCTGGGATGGACTGGCGACCAGTCCAGGGTGTTTCTCTGCCATTTGCCCTTTGCGTGCTTGGACTCCAGCACCTCATGCAACCCTGGTTTGGTACTCAGTAAAGGATATTATTATTAATATTGTTGTTATTATTAATACTTGTATTATTATTAATAATAATGATTATGTAATAATTATAATTATTATTATTATTAAGTGAAAACCCGCTAAGTGTTGTAATAATGGTCCAGGTTTTGTTACATAATGTGTTTTTGGCAGGCCCAGATTTCTGTGTGCAGGTGCAGTAGGGTATGTGTGTATGTGTGTATGTGTGTTCAGTTTGGAATCACTTGCCATAGCAATACATGTTGTTGCTTTATTTAGTACAATTTAGTACAGCTTGTTTCAGTACAAGTTATACAGCTCTAGGACTACATGATAAAAATATACTGTAATTAATAATAGTAATTACTTGCTGTACAAATACAAATCTGCCTGAGACTTAATCACCGTTTTCAGTTCTGGAAATTTATTATAACATACTATATATATATACTTAGCGAGTATATATATATATTCTAAAGCTCTCAATCTCTGTTTATCATTCTGGATGCCTTTATTTATTTTAATGCAAATTAGCTGACAACTATAAAGTTGAAGAGTGGGCAGTGAATAATAATGTGGCTTTGTGTGTTCATGTTTAACCTTGTGGCTTTTTTTGAAAATTACGCTGTGACACAATTTCACATGGAAAATTAAACCTTGACAGAATGATCTTTCCTCTTCCTATTCCTTTTCCTACATATGTTATATGTTATCTCCTGCTTGTCCTAATTTTTCAGTCACTGAGAAAGGGCGTTCTGTATTCTAATCATCTAAATTATTAATTATTCTAAAATTATTCCGTTGATGTATAGTGGGGTATAATAAACGCAAATGGCCCATAGATGAGGAGCTAAAGGTTAATTATTTGATAAAAGGAGAAAAAAGATCATGAGAGCCTCTCCAGACAGCTAATCAGAAATATTCTCACCCTGCTTACTCTTTTCTAACGAAGTCGTTTGTGATTTCAGCTGAAGTGGGAATGGCACACAGGGTTATAATGAATGCAGTAATACACACTCTTTAGCAAATCTGCTCTTTCAGAACTGCTAGGAAGGAATTGGTTTATATATTATAAATATAGGAGTCACATGAAGGACAAGATCTCTTTGTGCATAGAGTTATATCACATCAAATCGTGATGTAACACTATTTTTCAAAAATATTTCAAAGGTGACTCTTTGCACCCTTCTACTTTTTACAGACCTGAATATGAGTGACACTTTCATTCTGTGATGTTATGTAAAAATGATGTAGACACATGGACAGAACTACTCCGCCTTCCCCATGAAGTCTTCAGAACTGAACGTATAAGGACAGTGAAGATGAATAGGCTGGTTTGGTCCCAGTCATTTTTTTGGAGGACAGAACTCCAGTGGTGTTTTTTTTTTTTTTTTATTACTAGAGAGGTTACTTTTTCTGTGCTCTGACTATGTTTTGTCTGTAAATGGAAGGGGAGACGTCATGTTGGCTGCCTGATTGCCCAACGTTTTCTCTTGATATGTGTGGAAAAGAAGTTTGCTCCAGTGACCCCACGGGTCATCTGATCTTTGTGCAAGCGGTAAACATAGGGGCATGAAATGAGAACTGGAAAAATGAAATTGGCATATTTTGAAGTGACCTGATCTCAAAACTGACACTTATGCAGAGGGGGAAAACACAGGGCCATTTTATTCCTTTTCTTTTGTTCTGATAAAAAGCGCCTGTATCTGAAATAGGAATGCATTATGTAATCCCATACTTAACACATTCTCATAGAAAACAATGAGAAAAGTGTGCAAAATAAGCATCATATAAAGGTTTCCTTCAACATGTTCAGCTGAAAATGAGCTATTATCTAAAAATGCCAAGGATTCCTGAAACAGCAAATGTTTTAAAACTGTCATAAGACAAAACATTGATTTTCTTTGTTTCACCCACTGAAATTATGAGATCACTGATGCTCATGCTCACATGTATTCATGATATCTGTTAGTTATTTTATCTGCTGTAATGGGATTAATATAGAACAGTATGAACACGCACTCTGACTCACAAGGCCATAAAGAGGTGATATATTTACACAGTGACGATAAAGGATAAAAGGACACTGTTGGCATGTGGTGGTCTGTCGAGGGGCGCATTCATGGTCAGGGCTGGGTTTTTTCCGGTGAATCTGTCAGATTAACAGATCCAGTTTAAAGTTCAGAAGATCATCTCTCTATTCTTATGCAGTTCTGGGCAAGGTGACATTTAAAATGTTTTGTGAAGCAAAAGTGATGTGCAGGGAGATCAGCGGCAGCCTTTGCATGTGAGTAATGGTCCACAGCAATACAGCTGAAATGAGCATGCCGGCCTTTGTCTGTTTCTCAGTAGTGCCAGCACTTTTGGAATGGTGTATGAGGGAAAGGCACTGGTACCTTGGAATCACATTTCTGCCAATCAGTGTTCCTAATCCCAGACCCAAAGATCAGACCGTGGTCAAAGAATGTAATGGGGTGTTCTCTGTCCTCTACCCCTGGGGAAAGCACAGCATTTTGATGTTTTGATGCAGCTGTTTGTAATCTGTCAGCACTGGCCACGTCCAGCGAACCTCTGGTATGTATTCAGGAAAATATCCATCAACTACATCAATCACTTCCAGTTCCTATTAAGTGCAAGTGATAGGACCCAGTAATGACAGAAACTACCTGGAGTGGTCCAACCCTCAGGTTTGGGAGCAAATTCCTTTAGTAAAGTCAAAGGTGGAAGTGAATCATGACCTACCCGCCCATTTTATACGTAACAACTTTAGACAAGGGGCAGGAGTGAAACGGCAAGACCTTGTCCAGTTTCAGAAAGTTTGGATCAGGTCCAGGCAAGGGACTATGACTCTACTTGGTTTGCAGCTACTTATACAAAAGCTTCCTTCCCAAACTTCAGCCTAATTTCTGTTTGGCATCGAGCAATCAGTGTCTCCTTTCCATTCTTCCTGCTCAACTGGGCTTGATTTGGTTGCTCCTCTCAGAGTCAGGCAGGCAGGACTTAAATCCCAGCTTGAATGATTCTATCATGGTTCTTAGGCAAGAATGCACAAAGGCTGAGCGCAGATGGAAGAGGGATAAGCTTCAAGTGTCATGAGATACTTAAATCCAGTCTGCTTAGATCGCAAGAATCAGCGAGATCTGAAAGAACAGAATACTTGCCATCTCAAAAAATCATCACAAACCAAACATCTGTTTGATACAATAAAATGTATTCTAAATACTCTCTCTTCAGAAACTACGAAAACTATGAAAATGTTTTGAACTTCTTTATAGGCAAGGTTGAAAACAAAGTTTTTTGCCTTCCAGCCAGGTATTGCAGTCTTTGAGAATTTAACCTGTCTTAACCTGTTATCTGACCTTGTTCCACTTCTGCTGTGGATGTTATTCCATCTTGTTTTTTTTTTTTAAGTAATCCTTGCAACAATTGGTTATGATGTCCTGTCGATAGTAAAAGTTTAGTCTCTGGCACAGTCGCTGCATGTTTTAAGCAGATTGTGGCTCATCCTTTTTTAAAGAAGCAAAAGCAGGATGTGGGCATTCTAAGTCATTTCCAACCGACTTCAATCTTTTTGAGGTTTTGTGGAAAGCTTTTTTTACTCAAATAAAAGTAAAGGGTCTGAGCATTCTCTGTTAATATTGGAAAATACATTTCTTCATCTGCTACTATGACATGTGGTGTTCTATTTTGGGGTCCGTTTTGGGGCCTGTCCTGTTTTTTCGTGCAATCCTTAGGAAATGTCATATATGTGCGTTACATTTTATTTGATTGTTATGCAGATGATTTACATAATTTCTTACCACACTTCAAATGGAAAAAATCCATTCATGCTTTTGTTGCAACCTGTATTACTCTAAGGAGCTGCATCTTGGAGTCAATGAATAATCTCTTACCCATTTACCACTAGTACAGAACGCTGCAGCTTGATTACTAAGTGGTTCAAAGTAAAGACATCACATTACTCCAGCCTTGGCGTCTCTTCACTGGCTCCCAGTACATTACATAATCATTACAAATCAAGTGGCTTCACATATTTTTAAAGCTTTACACAGCCTTGCACGTATATGTTTGCAAATTCAAGCTCAAAATGCATTTTTATTAATTGGCTTTTAGCAGGTGTTATTGTGTTTTGTATAAATTAGTATGGTGCATGTGGGGATCTGTGTGGTGGAACACTTGTTTATTAATTTTGTTTGTTAATTGTAAAACTATTTGGTTTTAAATGTGCTATATAAATGTACTGAATTACTTACTTACTTGTTCATCATTAACAAGCAACATCAGCAAACAACACCAACTTCAAAAGAAATTTCCAGAGTTGAGCCACTTAATGCTTTCTCTTGAGCACGCTGGCCGAATGCATATGCAACAGTTTGAAGCTTGTCTGAACCTGATTGGACCCGAATACTCACGCTTGCTTTGGTTTGGTCAGGTTTTCACATACTTGCCAATCACTCTGTTTAAAGTAATTTTGGCTTGTATTTGCCCTTGCTTAAATCTTTTTTTCATATACTGTAATATATAATTATAAATCATTTTAGACATGGTACATGAAGTCAACATGAATATGATGCATTAGTGCTTCTTACAGCTCAAAGTACTCTTTTTATAACATTGTCTAAACTCCTAGTTGTAACTGTCCAGAACTGTGGAAAGTCTAGTAATGTGCTCCTGGAGAATTGTTCGAAACCCATGTCTATCCCAGCATATTCCGAGTGATGGATAGATAGTTATTGTTTCAATAACTTGAATATCATTCAAGTGACTTTCCTTCACAACACAAGTGGAAGACCAAGTAATACTATTATCTAGGGCTATACAATGTGACCAAAAACATCTAGAGTAAAAGTGACCATTCTGTCATATATGAACGCCCCACAGCATGCAGTGTGAACAGCACAAAATTCTTCCTCTGCGTTTAACCCATTCACCGAGTGAAGCAGCACCCAGGGAGCAGTGTGTGGGGACGGTACCTTGCTCAAGGGAACCTCAAAGGTGCTTAGCAGTCCTGGGAATCGAACCCATTACTTCCTGATCGCAGGGCGAATGCTAACATTGCTCACTTACAACTGAGAAAGCACCTTGTTGCAACATAGACTGGCTTCATTTAGCCTAATACAGCACAGTGGTACATTAGAATAACAAGAAGCAAGGAAAAAAAAAAACTTCAGACATTCGTTTTTTGTTTGTATTTTTACGGCATCCCGGCATTATTATTTATACCATAGCTTATGAAATAAATCAATTTACTTCATGAATTTCAAAGTGGCTTTGAGTCATCATCAAAGAATCATGTTTCCATAAAAGGCAAGCAATGTTTCTTTGCTCAACCTGAAGCCGTAAGGCAGAGAGAGGGTGCTCTGCAGGGCAGCAAATATAGCAACGATAACATTGATCTTCATCCTCTTATCTCGTTTACTGTCTGTTCTACCACCCTGGTGCAGATAAGTTCACACTAAAGCCCAACAACAGCAGGTGGTATCAGAAACAGTGGTGGAGTCGTCCACCTAATGCACTTATAATAGCGTAAATCATAACAAAGGGTAGTCGTGAGTGATAGGAAAGCACTGATTGTTCCTACAGTTAAATAAAAACAAGACCTGTCCTGCATGCTGTTCCTCAGGCCCAAATGTAATTCAAGACTGAATGCATGTTGCTTTCTGGGCACGCAAGGTAAACTGTAGATTGCCTCAGCTCTGCTGTCCACTATGGTCTACTTATTTGGCAAATTTGAACTGAGTATTCTGGTGGCCTGCCAGAAGAGAAGTGCATTTGCAACACATCTCCTGTGTTTAAGACCATGCGTAGGAGAAGAGCACACTGTCTGTTCAACTCTTGCAAAGAGCAAGGGTTTAATTTGAAACGAGTGGTGAGCTGCCGGCGGTGCGGAGTGTTCCATGCATGTGTTTGATGTGCCGTGAAAGCCATCAAAGCCCCAGTGATTAAAACATGCCACCCCTCTGCCGTGCTCTGCCCTTCTCAGCACATTGGAAGAAGTCATTTGCCTGTTATTATATTTTTTCCTCCATTTGCAGGAGACCAATGTTGTGTACATTTTGAAGACCTCACCATGTTTTCATCCAATCCAGGAAGCTTACACCTGCAATGTTTCATTTGATGAAGCGGTTATTGTTCTTTCTAGCGCTGCTGCTCCCGATGCCCTTGGATCTGTCAGCTTTGATTTGCTTCTTGGTTTCTAATATGAGCTTTAGGTTAGAGTGCTGCTGCTGTATCGCAAATATTTTATTTATTCAGCTGAACAGTAGGAGACTTTTTTAATGCTGTCGGAGAATCTCTAGATTATAATTACATCCTTGATGAGATTCACTAGGAATTTTAATGTCTTTTTATGTCTCTTTTTGGCACTTTATAATGGCATTTGTTGAATGATTTAACCCCTTAAATGCCCAGAACCCAGCCTGGCATTACTAAACAATAAGCCTTTGAATATAATTACTCTATATCTTTGGATATCTGCCGATTCGATACAAATCCGATACTCAAGTCTTTTTTTTAAACAGTAAGCAAAAAATAATGCTTTCAAAAAATGTCCGGATATGTTTAGCATACACAAATACA
>JBBPCY010000109.1:18492334-18539953 GCA_037974405.1 Brachyalestes nurse
AGTAGTAAGTTGTGTTTGCACCTTGGAAACACCATAATGTGTGCTCTTAAAATAAATTGGATAAAAACAGATATTTTTCTCTTCTTAATCTTAATCAGATTTCAGGTGCAGAAATTGTCTTTCTGCTTTCCATTCCTTGCTATGAATTCAAGACAAGCAGAAAGCAGCTACACAAAGCTACACAAATAAATCCAGCTGATTTATGCTCTATGGGGGTTTGTAGCCTCTGCCCTATATTGCTGAACTCCCTCTGCTCCTGCAGGCTTATAACGTTCTGCATTTAAAAAATAATGGCTCCTTATTAGTTCTTAGGTTAAACATCTGGTTCTTGGAAAAATCTGGTATCTGGTATAAAATCTTTTACATTACAGCCTTAAAAACATAAGTGTGCCAGAGTGATGCTATAGAAAACCCCCTAATGTGTTAGTAGCAGGGGTGTCCAACTATTTGATGGTTCTCCTCCTCAAACACATTCAGTAAACCTGACAATTAACTGGCGAGGTGAACCAGGTGTTTCTGAGCTGAGAAATCACCAAAACATGCTGGACCACGGCCCTCCAGGACTGGAGTTGGACACCCCTGGTGTAATAGAACAGTGGTTCTCAAATGGTGGTTCCCAAAACTCCTCCTGTCCTGCATGTTTAGTAGGATCAGGTGTGTTGGGAGCAGAATAAAATACTCAAATTTGCAGTACTCCAGTTTGAAAACTGTTTGCGAACATTATGTGATGCTTCTTCATTAAAAGGCTCTTCACAGAATCACACAGCATCGCTCATATAACCTTTTGAGCCACCTTTAGTGTATGTGGAGGTTCTTTACACTTTAAAAATGTTTCTCACACCTGCACATCTTATTTATAAACTTTTAATAAACATCTAATGAAAGATTGTTTATGGAAGCAAAATTGTTTTTTTTTTTTTCACAGCAGTAGTTCCACAGAGTAGATCTCTGAGTGCCACTGCCTTTCAAATTTTAGAGTTTCACCATTTTCCAACAAACCAAATGGGTAAGAGTTCTCTTAAAAAAGGTTCTTAACAGAGTCTTTATGAGTGCAACCTTTTTATAAGAATCATTCTCTATGATGAAGAAGCTGTTAAAAGTAATTTTTGTTTCAATAGCCTTTAAAATGACAAATGTTAATACATGTAGCCTTAAAAACCTTAATAAATGGTTCTATATTGCACCAGAAAGGGTTCCACTCTTGTTATGTCAGAGAACTCTCATTATAAGATAAGATAAGATAAGAAAGATAAGAAAGAACTTTATCCCAAGGGAAATTATTTTGTTATTTATTAGTTTATTGCATCAGATGTGTTGGGAGTTGGAGAAATTCTAAAATGTGGTTCTGTGCAGTTCTCAGTCCTGATATTTGAGTACTACTGCATTTCATATATTAAAATTTCTTCTGCTCCCAGCACACCTGATGCAATTACCTAACAGGCCTGAGGTGAAGTGGTTGCATTAGAGGAATAAAAACACTACAACATGCAGGACAGTTGTACCATCTACACTGTTAGCAAAAAGTATTCCTTAGTTTTCGTAACAATAAAAGGTTCTTCAACATAACAATAGTAGGATTCTTTTTATTTATTTCTAGAACCATTTATTAAGGCTTCATTTAGTAGGATTTGTATATTTATTAAAGCTGTTTAAAGAAAATTACATCAGATTCTTCTATAGTTTCTTTATCATAGACAATTGTTCTCTGTATAACTGTTGCCTTTACTAAAAACCCTATGAAGAACTTTTTTAATGAGAATGTCTGTTGTATGGAATTGCTCCAAGGAACTCTTTTCAGCACTTTTATTTTTACAAGTGTACAGACTCATGCACATTCTTTGTACCGGACTTCTCCATCTCCTGGATTGAACAGTTCATTATCTGAGCTAAAATGCTTGGACTGAAAGACTCTTGTCTTTCAGAAGTCAATTAACACATGTTGTGCTGTCATCCTCTGTTCACTCTCTTCAGACTGTGGGGGGTATTGCTGTTGAAATTACAGCCATCTTCAGTGCACATAATGAAAACCATCCATCTTTGCCAAGACAGAGAGATGACTGTACTTTTTGGGCTTCACTTGTTTTTATTTAGCCATCATGCCATCATTTAAGAAACATTATCCATGATACAATCATGATGATTTTAAAACACAGACTCATTTTAATGAGGGAGCTATGTATTGTTGAAAGACAGCAGATGAATTTTGAAGGAATTCTGTATGTACGCTTTGTTTTACTTTTGAAGTGGGAGTATCAGTAGAGGGGGAAAAAAAATGACTGAGATTTTCCAGATACATTTGCGCTTGGCCTGTGATGGAAAAATGCATTTACAACTGCAGTGAAGTCCAAGACGCATCTTAATCTGTGTACAGAAAATGTATGTGATGTTGTGATCAGTCAGATTTCTGTTAATGTTCAGATTGAGACAGATGATAAGATGGAAGGCATAATCAGCTGCCACCCCTAGCTCCATCACCAACCTATTTGTTTTCAGAAATCTTAACCTTAACAGGCTAACTGGTGTCAATGGTGACAATGAATTTCAGCAGCCCACGTATCAAACCAGTGAGTTAATTTAGCCTGTGTTATTTTAATGCTCTCTAAATATACAGTATATGTAATGAATGATAAGGTCTATACATGCTAACATGATCATCTGGCATTGATAAATATTTATATATATATATATATATATATATATATATATATATATTGTAAGGTTTCTGTCACCCATCAGAACTACAGTTCTTAGTACATTCTGAACAACATCAGTTTCTGCATCTACTTTAACGATTATCTGAATATAACCATTTGTAATCTATAAAGACAGATTGGCAGATTTCGTACAGAAAGTATTCCATTTGTTTACTTTAATACATCTGTTTCAAAAGACTTAAAAGACTTTAAAATGTTTAGAAAGAAACATAGATTTGTTGGTTCAGCTGGCCATGCTCCCTTACTGCCTACATTTAGCGAGTATCCAGAGAAAATATACAGTGTTTTAGCAACCTGACATAAAGGGGAAAAAACAATACAAAGGAGGAAAACGAGACTTCAGAAGTGGCCACATGCTTTGGATTCTTGAGACAAGTTCATTTTTCATGACACACCATGTATGGATATCTTCAGCCGTGGCAGTGAGAAAGCGCTGGGGCATACAGCTGATTGAAATGGAAGTTTTTTCCTGGCCTTCCTGCCGGCACTTTCGGAGATCAGCAGCATCAAGACGAATGTTCCAAGGTTCTTTAACCCTCATAAATCAAAATTCTGGCAAATGACCGTTAAATAAGCAGAAAAGAAATCCTGTAATTTCATGGCCACAGATCATCCCCGCTGGTTTAGATTTTGTGCAGTGCTATTATCGCAGCTGAGGAATTGGTCACTTTGGCTCAGTGAGAAATTCAAAGCAGAACATGAGCTTTCCCCATTGATCTCATGTATATCTTGGAGAATGTCAGTACTGTAGTTCAGCCAGAATTCTTAAATGCAAAACTGTCATTCACGTGTGCTGTCAAAGGTCAAAAATGAAGCAACTGAATGTGTGTGTTTGAGTGTATTTTTACTGGAAGGTTCATAACCTTGTGCCCCTGTGGTGCATTCTTAAAATGATGGCAGAAGGGTTTTTAATTTTATTATTATTTATTTGTTGATTTATTTTTGCATGATGCTGAAGAGCATCAAAACGACTGAATGAAGCTCCATCTAGTGGTTCACAGGTCTGTACTCAGGGGAGTAGTAGTATGCAGGATGATTTAAGTCAGGGGTGTCAAGCTCTGGTCTTGGAGTGCCGGTGTCCAGCACAGTTTGATGGTTCTCCTCAAACACATTCACTAAACCTGACAATTAACTGGTGAGGTCAATCAGGGGTTTCTGAGCAGGGAAATTCCCAACACGTGCTGGACCAGTATATATTAATGTGTATATATATATATATTAATAGAGATGTACAAATGCCAAACACAGTAGAAGTCTAACAAAACATTTTCATTTTGCGATGACACTCAGCTGCAGGTGTGCAATACATAATCAACAGAAGAATATTGTCCTTAAAGAACTGCATTAAAGAAGGATTTGCTCAAAGGGGAGGAGATGACGCTAATCCAAAAGTCCAGTATGTGGCTTGTGGTTTGACTTTTATTTAAATGAGGTGCTAAACTCAAGATTTCTCTTGTGGGAAAGCCAGAGGAGCACTTTCAACAAAAATGTGATGGGCTTTAGCACCAATAGCATACAGTTGTGTGCCCTGAAAGCTAGTTTTGGTTTCTGTGATTTACTGACAAGGACAGACTGATTTTTAAACCTATTACTCAGGTCCTAATAGTCTGTATCTGGTCTGTGTCAGAAATAAAAAAGACAGACGTTTCTAATAAAGTGGCTAGTTGTATAATACCAGTGCAGATTAGATCATGTTTTGTATTTAAAATTGTTGCCAGGTTATTTTGCGGCTGACACCTGTTTGTCTGTCTTCTCTCAGCCATGCCCTTCATCATCTCCATGCTGTTAGCCAGCCTGAACAGCTGCTGTAACCCCTGGATCTACATGTGCTTCGCCGGTCACCTGTTCCAAGACCTGAAGCAGAATTTGCTCTGCTGTCCAGCGCTCTACCTGAAATCCTCGCAGTGCCGCTGTGATCTGGAACACGACTCCAGCCGCAAGAGCAACTCCTCCACTTATGTCATCAAGAGCACCAGCAGCCAGCGGAGCATCACCCAGACGTCCACCACATAAGCACTAACCCCACTCAAACTGACCATAGAAATAACAGCACTATCACAGAACACTGTGGAAACTTGGACAGGAGCCTAAAAGGAATCAATGTTTGGGCGCTATTGGATTCAACAGGAGCTTTGGCTCTTTGATCACTGTGATTACCTTCTGAAGATATTTGGAACGTTCTGTCCTGAAGCTTTATGCTCCTAGACACAAAATACAAAAGACCGCTCTTATAATTATCAGTGCCAGGACGTTATGAAAGGCTGCCATGTTATAGCAAACGCCACACAACTTTAAATGGGGCCAGCAAATTGCTTGGCTCTATTAGAACCTGGGTTCTGGCTTTAAGAACATAGGCCATCTTTAAAGAGTCTTAGCTTCTTTTTCTGTATATTCTTGTCTAGTCATGGTCTTCTTTTACCCTTACTGGAATTCATGAACAGCGTTCATTCTCCACAAAAAGAAATCAAAACAGTGCATGAACCCATTTGCTTCTTATTTAAGGTCATGTCCAGTCAAAACCGCACGTGTTTTGTTGGCTTATCTACATATTTTAGGTCTCTGTTGCAGGTAAATAATGAGAATATGAGCCTTACTCCATGCTCTTGTATAAACTCCCAGACAGCGCAGTAAGGTCAGTGGGCCTGTGTCCACTGTAGCTTTCTTCCAACTTCTTCTTTAATCAGAGTCAACAGATAGTTATTTGTTTTGCACAGAGTGATACTTTGGTCCATTAAGAGTCTTTTTGCTGGTTGTTATTCATGTTCATTTTCCACTGTCCATCTGCCAGAATGCTCTATCTTAACCTCCGGCCCATTCAGAGATTTGTACAGTAACACCTTTTTTTGCTGTTTTTTAAATGTGAAATGACAGACTCTTTTCCATTTATGATTTTGTACTTTGTGATCCAGAAGTAACTTTGTTGTATTGAGGTAAGAAAAACACACACACACAATTCTAAATGTTAAAAAAATGTCTTGTTGCTGCATCTTTGAAATATAACTGAAAGCAGAGAATGTGGTGTGTTTACATGACCAACAATTTGTCATCATTTTTTACATCGATTGCATGTTGCAAGAAAGAAAATGTGTGACATTTTGTAAAACCTTTTCTGGCAGTGAAATGGAAGAGACGGTTTTACCCAGTGAATAGCCATAGCTCATGGGTTCACATCCAGCTGTTGATGATAAGGGGGATTTGCTACCTGAGACAATCAGATGGATGGTACGTCATTCACCATTTTTGGTAATATTCTTTAATGAAGTTTTCTTGTTGCTATTTTAAAAGCTACTGACAAATAGGCCCATTTACAGGTAATACAAGTAAGAACATGCCGTAATTTATTGAAAATAAAGTGTATGTGCTAAGAAATGTGACTGTGCCTCAGTGTTTACATACAATTTTATAGAAGGTGTGCGCTTTGTGAGATAGTTAGTCCTTTTGTCTTGCTCCATTGTGTGGAATGCTTTTGTTTGAGTTATGGCTAGTCTGTACCATAATTGGCATTTTCAAAGTAAAAAAAGCTCTGTGTAGAATGAACTTTGAAAAAAAATGCATTTCATTTGTTTGATTCAAATTTGCACATCATTTCAGACTGAATGAAATACCTCAGCACAAGTATTGTCAAACTGAAGAAAACCGAAAGACAAAGTTGTGTTGATATATACCTTAAATGTCCAAAGTAGACAGCTTCTCATTCAACATTTAATCTGAAATCAATATTAAGATATTAACAATGAGTTTATCCCCTATATGGCCGTAAAAGTTTGATGTTGGATGATCAGTTCCCAATCACAAACGCCAGCCCAGGTAATGCCAAAGGTAACTGATGGAGCTCCAAGCTTCGAGAGAATGCAGATGCACTACTCCACTGACTAGTGCTGGGAGTAGTGATGCACGGGTGCGGGCGGGCAGGTCAAAAAGTTACAAAACGCATTTCATTATCGATCAAAACATGTTGTAAATGGGGTTCGAGATTTTTTTTCCTCGGGTCAGGTCAGGTTTCGGGTCATTATCCACGCGTATGAAGAGGAGGTTGATAATGTTAAAGTTCAAAATATAATATTTCTTCCACAGTCTATAGGGTTCAAATTTACCTATAAAAACAGCTTGTTTTGCATTCATTGTTTATCTGCATATATCCACAAGTTAAAACTGTAGAACATGGGCCCTAATGCCTATTCAGTTTTGCATTCAAATTAATTATAAGCTTCCTACTAATCACCCTACTATTTTTCCATTATAACTTATCACCTGGGCTAGAAATCTACGGTTATCCAGGGAACCAGTGCAATCCACTATTTCCAGGTGTAAAGTCTCCAGTTCTGCTTTTCTCTTCACCTTTCACACATTGCCTTTAAAGGTTAATCACCTTTTGCTTTGAGTGCTTCTAAAAATGAAATTATAAAATAAAACCTCAAACACATGAGTTCATAAGTGATCTGTACCTTGGGATGCTGAAGTGTAATAAACCAACTAGAATCATATCAGGCACCATGGATAATTAGTTTAGTGATATCAGAGCTCAGATATCTCTCACCAGACGAGAAGCTCTAAACATCTTTCAGCTGTAAAATAAAATAGTATTTATTTGAATTAGAAGAATATTATGGTCATGACTCATTACATTTTGGTCATGACTATTACGTGAGTCAACAGTCGATGACACATGAAACAAAAATATACATAGGACCAAGTTTTTAAACCCTGTATCCTTTCACATAAACATGACTAAACAGTCCTTTTTTAACAATGCATTAAATTGGGCACATCACAAAAACTTCACTTTTTTGAATAAAAGTGAAACATACTTTTTACATTCCAGGCCATACATGGAAACTAAGTCTCACAGCTCATTTTAAATTTATCCGTTTTATAATGCCTGAGGCTATTAGAGTTTAGCTATAAGTTAAAGGAGTGTTTCAGCCTGGTCTCCTCTAAGAATGAAGGACAATACCTGGCTGCCAGTCAGAACAGATGCCATTTGCCTACCAGTCTCAAAGGTGTATTCTAATTCTAAGGTATAAAAAGAGGTTGTAAGCTGTCATGTAGAAATTAATGATGGCTATTTTTGCCACAAAGCATCAGAAGTGGCTCTCATGTGGGAAAATATCATGCAAGAAAAATATGACATATCCATCCATTCAATATCCAAATCACTTACCCTCAACCAGGTGACAACAGTCATAAGGCGAAAGGTGAAGAAACACCATGACCAGCTTGAAAATGTGAGACATGAGGCCTTAAAACTGTGACAAAACATCAGACAAAGAACATCTAAAACAAATTTTATGTTTAATTTTGTAATGTTTGAGTTTTCAGAGTAGAAGCATTAAATCGTTTAAAAATGTTGTGCACATATATCTGACATGGTCATGGCAATAAAGAAAAACAAAATCAATGCACCTTAGAAGTAAATCGTTTATCTAACATATAGGACTATGAGAAATTTGTCATTCAACACACAGTGGCACTTTCTGATGTATGTCATTCCACAAACAATTTCATAATCGCACATCTCTTTGTTGTAAAATTACATAAATACTGTTTATGACAAGCACCCAATAAAAGTGTTTACTGAAAATTCGGGGAGAAGGTCTCGCCGCATGAAGGAATAAGACCTGTTCTCCTCTGTCAGCACTCAAATCCATCATAAATATTTCTTGGAAGACTTGAGCAGCTCAACCCAACTTGCCCACTAAACCCCTTTCCAGATGCCATAGAATGGAAAACACTGCACAGGCGTAAGCAATGCGGCTCAGCATTCAGACCGCTTGGCTTCATTGCTTACATCTATCCAGGCTTACGTCACAGAAAGGTGATGGGGATCGGGTTTGCACCCATCAAGATCTGACCTCTTTTGACAAATATAAAACGAAGGCAAAAATAAAACCCTAACTTCCCCTGGCAGATTTTTGTAAACAACAGCTTCTTCCGTGATCTCTACACCTCTTTGCGAAGTGCCACCCGTACACTGCTGAAGATTTTCCCCAGCGCCTCGAACAGGGGGTCGCAGAACGTGTGGATGCACAGCGAGTAGATTCGGCTCAGGCACTGGGTTTCAATCAGGTAGCTCTTGATGCAGGGCATGACGGCCCAGATGTGGCAGAAGGAGATGCAGGCGAAGCAGAAGCCCCACAGCAAGGCCACAGGGATGCCGAAGATCGCTGACAGCACGCGGTAGCACCAGTACTTGGACACAGTAAAGGTGGTGTAGCTGGCCTTCCACACGCCGTCTAGACTGTGTGTCCCATCAGGCTCGGCGATCACGTCCTCGAAATCTACCTGGGTTATAGGAAAACAGGTGTTTAATATCATTAGGGACAGCTCTGTTCAGAAGGTGACTTTCCAGTACAAAAGGCCAGGTAGTAATTGTCGAGTAATTCATTTAGGGTCTCCCCTGCTAGCACTGTTATGCAAATGTTTTGCTTCAGACCACTCGGAATGCATCATAATTTATTTTCAAACACCCACTCAGCAAAATGAGCAATGCTACCAAATTATTTTGTAAGAAAATCTCATACCTCTGAAACTGTAAATGGAATTTTGGAGTTTGGGAATAGGACAATGCCTAAAATCTCTCTTACTTCCAGTATAGCATCTATATCTTTATCTTCGATTTCCCATGATATAGCTTTTGCTCCCTGTTTCCATCCCATCGCCTCCCTAAACTCCCCTAACTCCTCTCTCAGCCCAACCTCTGTTCATAAAGCAGAGTCTGGTCTTCTAGCTACAGTAGAAACTGCCCAGAGCCCCAATCCAAGCTCTCAGTGTTATTTTCCCTTCTACAGTCCTACAGTCTTTTCTATAAAAGTTCTCAGTTTCATTGTACATTAGTATAAATACTTTTAACTACAAGTACTTTTGAATACGTTCTATTGCCTGTTTATGAAGAACCCCATTATACGCTGGCATTTTGAAATTGTGTAAAAATGTAAGTATGAGGTTTTCTTATCACTACAGCTTCAAGTTATTGAACCAACATGCTACTTTGTTTTCTGTTGACTCTGTTCAAATGGTGCAGTTCGTTTAGCTTAGCAGGAGACTTGCGTAAAAAACCCTACAGCTAGTTTTACTCCCTAAATGGGTGATGATTGATTCCCCAAACAAAGACATCTGATACCCAAATCCCACTACTAATGACTCAGATTCTGTGTATCTTTGCTTCAAACACTGAAACATACCAGTGAGCATTAAGAGAGACTATTTCAGTCTGTTAAACTCTGTCTGTAAACAGTGGCTATATTTATATGATAGGACATATCTTCCTCAAAATAGGCTTCTAGGTCTCAATACATATCAGTTAATTTAGGGAACAACTTGTATGTCTAGCTTGGCCTGGCATGTTGGAGCCTGTTTTCAGAGTAAGTTTAATCAAATGCCGTGATTTGAGAGTGTTACTCCACTGACCATAGAGCTCCACTCCTGTCAAATATAGTAATCAGAAGGCATCTAGATATCTGGCCTTCAGATTTTTTCATCACAGTAAACAATACTGACACAAATCAGACCCAGATTCTAATTTTACACCCTTAGGTACGCTGAATCTGAGTCAAAATTCGAACATGATCAAATGAACATGGGCGAATGTATTGCACCATTATAGTCTGATGTGAACTGAGCCCTAAACATGTTTTCATTTTCAACAACAAGAAGCTTTATTGGACATAGAACTAATGGGATTTCAGTTCGAAGTTCCGAAAGAAAATGTGTCAGGGCTGCTAAAATTGACATTGTTTGTGATTTTTACATCAATAGAATACCACATTAATTCCAGATAAACTTAAGAATGCAATGCAAATAAATGCAACATGGGGGTTGCTATCAACAGGAGTACACGTCATGCATAAGGCATGACTCATTCAGCTCTACTAATTCAGTTCCATTAATAAAAATGTATCTTCCTAACAAGTGCTAACACAAGCTATAAACCTCGTTTAAGCATATACTATGACAAAATAGCTGCTTGAAATGTCAATATCATCAGAAAAACTCTCCCTGATCTAACTGACACACTCTTATACCCTGTCCATAAATAATGGCTGTGTGGCATGGCCTGGCAGAAGTATGCCTGTGGGCTATTTTTGGGTCATGCCTTGCAGCAGAACATAGAACTACACGCAAACAGAGCTGTCTCCATGGAGCACTTTAAATCATAAAACTCACTATTTAAGAATCATTAACAAAGTCTTGTGTACACAAGTTATCAGAACATTTGGTTTTCTAAAAACACAATGTCAAACAAAATGAGAAAAAATTAACTGCTTTTGTTTCATTATACCCAGCCTTATAATGCATTATTGTTAAACATCATACTTTTAACATGATTCTTTGCTTTCTAGGAAGAAAGCTTTAGTTAGTGTCAAACCTATATTCTTTCGGGCTTCCTCATGCCTTTTTACACACATGGTTCTTTAACAGATTCTTTGACAGGTTCTTTAAGGAACCAAAAAGGGGTTCCTTTGTGGTAGTTCTCCATCGAACCCTTTCAGAGTGTAATCTTCAAAGAATAGAAGTTAGAGTTGTATGCGTTGTAATGAATTAGGCACCTCCATTCCTAAACCACCTCATCAGAATGCACCCAATAAGAAGGGCGGTGTCTCTAAAGCACCTACATACCTTCACGACATCTTCATTGATCTGCTTGGGGTCCCTGTTGATCAGGTCGATCTCTTTGGTGTGTCTGTCCTTTAGGATCTTCTCCTCGTTGGTGTTATACTGATCTGCCATGGTTGGAGCCTTGGGCCCTGCGTTAGCTGGAAAGGGGCTGGGGTGGAGAGGTGAGGAAGAGTCCGAATGTGGGGATCAGAGTGACGCCCAGCGAATGGCTAAACGTAAAGAGCATGCGAGCGCTTCTGCAGTTGCCTCTAGAACTCCCGGTGCTGATCTGACGACACGTCTGGAATGTTACAGGACAGCTGCACTAGCCTGGCCTTCACTCTAAAGTGGGTCCCTGTCTCCCTCTCTCTCTCTCACCCTCTCTGTCTTCCTCTCTCTCTCAAGCCCTTTACACTCCCATACAGGCTCGCTCTATGCACTCCGTACACTCCATATCATGCATATACATTGTAAAGGCAGAGTCCAGAGACTGTGTCAAATTTCACACCTGACTGTGGGGTCAGCCAGGCAGGAGTCCCACCCCAACGTGAATTTCCACCCTGGAGCGACACTCCAGAAACTGAATTGGTGGGCTGGCCAGTGGCCGCCATTACTAATTACTTGTGTATCTGTGCAGTGAAAAGTGATATTTCCTAATCATTACAGCTGCTGGAGAGCATTACTGATGCAAGAATAGATCTCATCAAAGGCTTTTTAGGTAAACAATGTCAGTAACACTTTACTTCAGACTGTCTATCTAAAGGATATGACTTGATTGCGTGCTGCCTTTTTGATTACGTTAATATTTCATGTTAAATGAAGCAACAGAGAGAGTTATAAAATTACTTGAAATAAAACCTTAATATATTTGGGAGATACCAAGATTTGTTATGACAATGTTATGACAATGTTATGACAATGTTATGACAATGTTATGACAATGTTTACATTACATTATATGGATGAAACATTTTTGATTGTTGTTTAAAAATGAACAATCTAAGAAGATTTTAATTCACAAAGAATGCATATCAGATGCTGTATTAAATTACACTGGCCACTAGGGGCAGTAAGTCTATGGTTATCATACAGCACATTTAAAACATAATACATAGACTTCAAAAGAATCTCCAATGGTGATTCACCGTTAACACCGCACTCTAGTCCATATTTCAATCTATGCCCAGGAATCCAGTGTTGAATGCTACTAGCATTTTCGTTTTTTTAACACTATAGACACTAAAATATGCTAGGTTAAAATCCTGGGTCAATTTGGCAACCTATCATTGAGTTCAGTAATATTAAACCCAGCATTATTGTTTAAAGTAAGCAGGGTTGGGTTAATGGTTTGATCTGGAGTGCTGGATTGAGCCTCTTTACCCAACTGTTGGGTAAAAACAAGTACACTGTAGAGTTACAGAAACTAAAACTCATTATTCCGGGCCTTTATTAAAATGTAACACATGCACACACATAGAGAGTGTGTGTACAGTAAAAATTATAAAAAAATCATTTAGTTGTCATTTAAGAGTAAAAACATATTGGCTTAGATAATCTGGACCAAGTAAAATGAATAAATAATGTAAAGCTACATGGCAAATAAACGGACATAAGTGTGGGATATTATCAGAATAATGTGTTTTGCTGGAAATAGCATTAGTAGTACTAGTATTTGTATTTGTGAAATAAAGCCTGGTTCAGTTGGCTGATCTTTGCTACTCCTATTGCACTTAATTCACAGACGAAGTCAATGTCTACTTACAAGTTATCCAACACTCTACTATATATTTCAACAATATATCATACAATAAGCCACACTCACTAGTACCCTACCCATGTGTTTTGAGGTTGACTGAGATTTTTATCAGCTCTGATTCTACATTCTTTCCTGAGAAACTTTTCTAATTAACCAATTGGCTGGGTTGGTCGCCTGATCTAGACACCAACCTAGTGGCTAAATTCATCAAAACTACCAAGAACCTTGATAATAACTTAATGGTAGACAGTAGCCAGCAGCTAAAACAACCTACCACTGTGGAAATAAACCAGCAAAATGACCCAACTCAGCATTCGGGTAGAAAAAAACAGAGTGGATATATGTTTTGTCTACCTGACTGTAAGTCTTGGTGGGAACATGTGACTTCTTTAAAAGCATTGTGTTTTCCCTCCATACTGATATACAACCACTTTGTTGGTAGTGGTAGACTCTAGCAATTCTACATGTCATCATGAAAGCGACCATGATTTTGTGGTTGTGCTTGACATTCAACAGAATGGAATTCCATTTCACTGATGTAAGTTGAATGGTGTAATCACATCCCTTTGATTTCCATGGAACACTCTGAAAGTATGCCTCGACTAAAATGTACAGAGGTGTTGCACGAAATGATGCCCGCAACACTCGTATGAAAGAATAAAATCACCATATTTTTCTTAAAATTGTAGCGCGTTTGAGCTTATTATACATCTCGTCAGTACAAATTTGTTGAAACAGTTTCTTTCTATCAATTTGAGTTTAACCATTACTGGTTTTGCAAAAACCTTGTGGTCACTATCATTTATCCCTATATCATTTAATTGAAATTGTGTACCAAAAATTGAGGGCATCACATCTGTTAAATCACCTTTAAAGTCAAGAATTTCCAGTCTCACATTTCTGTGTTTTCTCTACCCAACACATCAGACCCAGCCAATGAGAAGCCTGTTCATTTGTTAATCAGTTGAAGCAGGTGTGCTAGATGAAACAAAGCTCAAAATGAGCCTAGTGTGTCTGCACCCACAAATTGTGAAGTATATGCCCAAAAAACTATAGAAAATAGAGGCTGCAATAGCAAAAATATATTGTAAGCCTGAGCTCACAATACTATGGAGACTTTCTTCAAATGCATGAATAAACAGAAATACAATTTCCCAAATATCAGACCCCAAGTTATACAGTCAAGCTAGATTTGCAAGGTCCCTAGCAGGTAATGGTATGCTTTCTAAATCTTAAAATACCCCCTTTTAAAACACTGATTTACAGCATGAAATATTGCATAGACCCTAACGAACCTTGTAAAATTCAATACCCTGCCCAAAATAAAAACCTGTAGGCTACTCTTCAAATCAAGCATGCCGTGATTCCTAGTAGTCTTATCAGTGTTTATGGAGTGTTTATGGAAATTCCACCAGAATCTGGTAACAATCCATAAAATTAAACAATACTACCTTGAAAGTTCTGGTCATTAAGTCCTTGCAAAACTCAAAGCTTAAAAATGTACAACCTTATTTTACTACCAATTAATTAAATGCAGCATTTGTGGTGCACTTTAAAAGCATGGTGAGTGATTATCGGTGTAAATATATTTATGTCTCACTCATTCTTCTGTAGCACCAAAAGAGGATAGAAGAAGAATTCTTCAGAGGTACATGTCCTCTGCCACTCTTCTAATTAGAGAAATATTCACAGTGTTCTGCGAGCTTGGGTGGGGCTGGCGTCCCAGAGGAAAGAGCTACAAAAATACCCAGTGCAGTAGCAGGTCGGACATGCCAGAGTCCACTGTTTATGCCAACAGAGGGAAGTGAATGTCTTGTCTTAACTGCATAATTGATCCAGTTCTGGGGAAAATGATTTAGAAAAAAATTGTGCAGTTCCTGGAATAATCAGTAACACTTTACATCAAGTGTCATGTACTAAGAATTAATTATGACTGATTACCCATTATTGATATATTAGTTAATTGTCCAAGTTTGAATTATTTATTGGCAACTGTTCAAACACTGAGTACAATGTTAACTGGTAACTTGGCTTGTCGTTAGTTCAGAATTTATTTACTCATTAGGAAACTGCTGCTTATTACTGTAGTAATAATCTGAGTGTAACATGGGAACCCACTGTTAATCAACAAACTTGCCCTTCAGATTAATCTATTGCATGGACCACAGTCCAAACTATATTCAGAGCTGTCTTTATATCTTCATCATTCACACCTACACACACACACACACACACACACAGATCAGCTGTTACATTAAAATCCATTCATGCTGCCAAAACACCTCTAAACCATTAGGGTATGAACTCTACAAGACTTCTGAAGGTGTGCTGCAGTATCTGGCATGCAGATGTTGGCAGCACATCCCTTTATTCCTAAAGTTGCAGGGTGGGGGCTTATGCATCAGACTAGACCAGCACATCCCTCAGACTGGACTGCAGGACTTGATCGGACTGAGATCTGGAGAATTTGAAGGCCAAGTCAACACCGTCAACATTTTGTTATGTCCCTCAAACCACAGCTATACAATTTTTGCAGTATGAGAAGGCGCATTATCCTGCTGAGAGTGACTGCTGCCATTAGGAATTACCGTTGCCATGATGAGGTGTACATGGTCTGCAGCAATGTTTAGGTTGATAGTACATTTCAAAGTGATGTCCACAAGAATGCCAGGACCCAAGGAACATTGCCCAGAACATCACACTGCCTCTGCCAACTTGTCTTCTTTCCATAGTGCATCCTGGTGCCATCTCTTCCCCAGGAATGTGACGCACCCTCTGTCCACATGATATTTAAAAAATCGGATGCATCATTCCATGCCACCTGCTTCCATTACTTGATGGACAGGGATCAGCAGGAGCCCTCTGCCTGGACTGCGCAGTCCCAGACACAGAAGCAGTGATGTACTGTGTTCTGATACCTTTCTAACCTGCACAAATTGAACTATTTTAACAATTTGTGCTACAGTAGCTCTTTGGGATTGGACCAGATGGACCGGCCTTCACTCCCCATGCAAGTGAGGGTGTCTTAGGCCCCCAATACCCTGTTGCTGGTTCACAAGTGGTCCTTCCCTTAACCACTTTTGGTAGGCACAGACCATTGCATACCAGGGACACTCCATAAGACCTGCTGTTTTGCAGATGCAGTGATGCAGTTGTCCAGCAAAGTTCTGATGGAACATGTGCAATTTTCTTTCTTGGGGGAACTACCATAACTGGGCAAAATGTGCAAAACATTATTGTAAATGCCTGTCACTCACTGTGTACCTGTATGTATACATACTCATTGTGTATAGACATATCACTTAGTCAACTTTTTTACATATAGTCTAAAATATATTTATGTGAATATTTACTACACAGATGTCAATATTCCATATATCTCCAGATTGTATAGTGTACATTTTATTTTATACTGCACTGTATGGCTGTGACACCATAGTACTGTTAGTATTCTATTGTTAGTATTTTATTGTTAGTATAGTACTCTATTGTTAGTAAAGTATTCTAATTTTATTCTTTTTTATTCTACTTTATTCTGTTGTTGCTTAATTTTTAATTTTGTACTGTCCACTTTCTGGCGTGGCAAAACAATTTCCCACTTGTGGGACTAATAAAGGTTTATCTTATCTTATCTTATCTTATTACTATTTCGTCCTTGTGAAAGTTGTTTAGATCCTTAAGCTCGTCAAGCTCGTCATCAGCTGGCTGCCTAATATATCCCACCCCTTGACAGTTGCCATTGTAATGAGCTAATCAATCCAAATCACAACATGTCTCTATTGGAGAGAGACATATGTGCCAACAGATAACAAAAAATGAAGAACAAACTCAGAACTGTACACATTAACCTGTGAAGCAGCTGCACATTTGATGGTGTTGCAGAGGTTTCTTGGAGGTTAGCTGAGCTGACTGATGTTCTGCCAATTTGATGTTTTTGTTTTATTAATTTTTTTTTCGTAAAGCAGATCAAGCTTTGTTTGTTGTGTGAATAATAATGAAATTAAACAGACAAAGCAGCTCTGAGTTTGGAAAAAAAGCTCATACTGCCATTAATAACCAAGTTATTATGATCTTATTTTCATACTATGCATTATTACAATCAAATGAAAAATATGTTTGGTTATTCATTTAAATTTAGACTCAAAAAAGGGCTTAGAAATCGCTGTCACGTCACACTGCATTATGGGGATTGTTCCTCCAAATTGACAGGATTAGTTCTTTATTTAAACACACACACACATACACACACACAAGAACACACTGACAGCTTAAAGAGATTATTGTTTTATTGTGTTTTTTCAGACATGTCATGCTTAATAGGGATTCAGAGGACAAGTGGATATGTCTTAGCCAACTCCAGCAGGATGCCAGACCATGGTATATGGATAAAAATAGCCTTGCTGATGGCATGGATCTGTACAAACTCCCAAAGAGAAGGCTAATTATCTGGATGAGTGGCCATCTCTTTATTCCCAGACTTTTTCCCATAGCAAGTTTGTGGCTTAAGTGCCTTATTTGAGTAAGTAAATCACTAAAGCCCATGTGCGGTTTACAAATAGATAAATCCCACAGAAGCCTTAGAAGGGCAGTCAGTCTAAAGTCTTTCAGATGACAAACAAATGCTTACAGGCTGTTTTCACCTCCAATAGCATTATCCTGCTGAAAGTGACTGCTGCCATTAGGAATTACTGTTGCCATGATGAGGTGTACATGGTCTGCAGCAATGTTTAGGTTGATGGTACATGTCAAAGTGACGTCCACAAGAATGCCAGGACCCAAGGTTTCCCAGCAGAACATTGCCCAGAACATCACACTGCCTCTGCCAACTTGTCTTCTTTCCATAGTACTAGTCTTAGCTGACTTCAGAACTAGATCATTGAAACAAAATATGAGAAATTCACTAAATGATATTAAAAATATTTTCATTCAGCCTATATGAAATATTAGAGCATGCAGTGTGCTTGATGTTTTTTTGTCACTCTCACTGCAATTCTGTGCCATTTGCACTGCATCCGGATAGCTGAAAAGTGTTTTCTTATCTCTTTCCTTTTTGTTTGATCTGATAGCCATGTGTATCCACACACAAGTGAGCTCTGCCAGTATGGCTGTATGCGACAGATCAGGCAGAATTAAGGAGAGCAGGTAGGAAGATTTACTTGCCTAATCTAAATCAACCATTTCACCAATTCTAAGCCAACCAACACAGCCAGTGGCAGATCACCCTGGAGACCCCTTTGCATCATGACCACATTCCCAAGACCTTTTTTTTTTTTCAAATTTCCTGTGCTGACAGAGGGTGCTGCAGACCCTTCAGGACCCCTGATTCCCACGGCTGTGAATAAAAATGAACTTTTGTGCCTTGTTTTCAAAGCACAAAAGGAACTCTCAGCTCAAGGTCTTATTAGAAATAGGCCAATAACAGCTTAATGACATTTATGTCACTAAACTTTTATTGGCATATTTATATTGTTACAAATTACAGTCAGAAACAGTAATTGATAATGGCATTGTGTGCTGCAAATTGAAAGGTTTTAAAGTTTAGACTAGCAGTAATGAATCCTGGGTGTGTCTAGTCAAACTGGTCCCAATTATCATTAAATTTAGATGATTGATTGATCGATTAACTATTTAATCGGTATCTTTTCATATTCATCAATATGTAGTGTATGTGTGACTGGTTTACACATTAACTGCTTCTTCTGCCTTCATCTTTTTTTTAAGTGCTGATTTTTATTAGTTTCTGTAAATCTTAAACATAAAATTGATGTACAGAATGATCACATTGGAGTTAGTCCTAAGATCTATGCATCTAATTATGAAAACTGGATTACAGGCTGGAAATATGCATTACAAATAGTCTGTTAGGATTTTAATATCATTGCACAGCCACTGTTAGTAGCTAGATATTTCACCATCTGAGAAAAAAATAAGCATATTCAAAGTGGAAGACACAGGAGGGAAGTAAAATTATGTCCCTGAGTTAAAATTAAGAAGAAATATTCAAGGTTCTTAACTATTTCTATCTCACTATTTCATTTTAAACTAATTATCTATTAGTAACAATAACTGACCATGTTGTCTCATCTCTTTCACGATTCTCTGATGGATCTGATCTGCTCATCCTGGGCATCTGCGTTGTGGAGTTGTGTGAGTCACACTGTCATTAAAGCAAAAGTGGAACACTTTTCACATTAGAATTCACATTAGAATCTTTTTGCTTTTCACAAATTCTTTGATGAACTGTCTGATAATATAATTTGTAATAAAAGTCTGACTTGGCTGTTAATCATTACTCCAAAGTTATGGTGGATATTTCCTAGGATCGTGCAAAACAGAAAAGGTTCATAAACTCACAAAGAGCTTAGTTAGCACAAAATGGCAAAATTACGGTTTAAGAGCATTTGCAGCCAAGCCAACATCTGTTATTGCACTGAGAATGCGGAGACATTGTATGTTATTATTTATGTTTAATTTTTAACCGAATGTGTGCTCTGTTCAGCAGAAGGAATGAGGAGGCTGAGCTAGTCCTTTGTCCAGTGGATGTTTATGGCCCCGCAGCATCTTCCCAGACTGCTGAAGAAGGGAGAGATGGTGAGCTCCAGCACACTGGCCCATACCACCTTCACCCAGTGCATGTTTATCAACAGCAGCTGCACACTGGGCATTATCAGCCTAAGAGGAGAGATCATATGGACGTTACAAAACAAAGTACCTTATGCAAATATTTAATCAAAAGGATATTTAGTTCAAAAGTTTGAAAGCAGCATTTACTCGAAAAAAAACACAAACAAATAATTTGCTTGAAAATCTCAAAGAAAAATGCATTTTGGTTTGCCGCCAGTCACTGCTGTTAAGTTTTCCCCATTTGGAGGAGACCCAGATCCTTAGAAATGATTTTGTAACTATTTCCAGACTAATATATTTAAATCATTTCCTTTCTCCTCTTTTGTGTAGTTTCAGCATAGTGTGCTACTTGTTGAAAGGTTCTATTTAAGTGGTGCTTAGACTCTAAACAATTACCATTAATGAAGCCTGAGTACAGATAGTCAAAGTGATCTGAATTATCAGCTAAATTTGACTAATTGGTTGATTGGGTAACTGTTTTTTTAGAATTATTTGTGCTCAGTTGCTTTTTCACTCAAGCCCAGCTGGTGGCAAATACAGAAAAATAAATGGTAGGGAGTGCAGTGGCCATGTTTAGACCAACCATAACTGTGGGTTTTTCTTTGATCTCTGTGTAGCCTAACTGACCAGATGTGCAGGCAGCTAAGGATGGAGAACAGCAGGCCCAGGACCAGAGCCACAGGGACGGCCAGCAGCAGAGAGATGAGCCGATAGAACCACAGCCTGGACACTTCAAACAGCGCATGACTCCACAACCACACCTTATCTAAGCTGCGCACTGACGGCGGCTCCGCTATCACATCCTCAAAGCTCACCTGAGTGGACACAAAGGGTAAGGAAATTTACAACAGATCACAGGTGAAAGAAAACTCGTTTAGTGTGAGGTACTGCACTGATTTTGAGAATTTTAAAAGGTTCTTCACACACAACTCATTTACAGAAAATGTTTTATATGAACCAACTATCTAAGATTCTTCAAGGCATGAAAAGTGTTTGTTCTATTGAAATCATTGGGGAAAAAACCCTATTTTTTAAATGTAGGCCTAAGTTTATTTCAACAATAAACAATTATTAGATCATGTTCTTTAATTGACCACCAGTAACTGCATTAGAAATCACAGCTAAAATGTACAATATATGTATTTACTTAGGAACAGTTGCATTATTTGGGCCTTTTCTTAATTGGAGCTTTATATAATGTTCCTCAATATGCAATGGCCTTGCTAAATATATTAGAATTGATGCACAGGAATATCAAAAATATTTCAATCATCACTGTGGGGCCGTTTTCTTAATTTTTTCTGTGGCTGAGGCTTGTAATATTGGAGCACTGGAGCATTCTGGTTTGTAATCCTGGTAGTGAAACAGGAATCCCCCTGCTAATGAATTTACATTAACCTCTAATCAAAATGCTTTTTGAATGTAATGAAGGATTATTTAACCATTGTGTGCCTGACTGATCACGAAAGAGCAAGCGTTTATTGGGCATTACATAAGCACTGATGTCGATCAAGGGAGGTAAATTAGGTTAAATCAAAATGTACTCTGCTGGCATGCAGAGGTTAAAGAAGAGCTTGATTTGACTAAGAGGATTTAATGGGTTCAAATGCAGGAGAAGGCCCGTGGTACCATTATGTAACTGAAGAGGGCAGTACAGTATCACGGCCCCTTTTTACGTTTTTAGGGTTTAGATGCATTCTGTTTTTGAGAACCAAGAACAGTGTTTATTGAAAAACACCCCCTATAAAAATGACCTTGATAATTGTTTACTGACTATTTGAATGTCTCAGCTAGGCTGGACTGTATGCTAATATTTAAAACCAAGTGCTACTGCTCCGTCTACCCTGCTAATAACTCCACTATTGTAATTACACCTCTGATCCTGGTCAAGGTTCTCTGCTGTGTTTATGCTGTTAAGTTATGGAAGTGAGAAGAATGAATTAGCCTACCTTAAGGCACTTATTGACCCCCCTGGGATCCCTATCCTCAATGGCTCCCTTCATGCCATTGAGAGTAGAATCCTCTGCTGTCTGGTTTGCCGAATGTCCCTCAGCTGCATTCTCAGGAATAATATTGGAATAAATCCCATGTTGTTCTACAGTGTCCTCCAGATCTATCCGTATTTCCTCTGAAGCGCTGTTCTTATACATAGTCGTCTCAGTGGGATCAGAATCTCATTATGGCACAGTATGGACCATAGAAGAGGAAGGGTTGATCTTTGAATAAGACGTTAGGTCAGTTGCACCAATGTGATACATAGCGAGCGCATGACAGCACTCTATTTCTCCAGCACCCCAGCAATTAGGCCCACAGGCCTCTGCCTCCCACCTCTCTAGCAGAAACACCTTCAGCGCCTCGGTGAGAATTATTTGTGGGCAAGCACCAGTTCCTGACCTACTGTAGTGAGAGAGTAGATAATTAGTAATTGTCTGTGAAGTGTTTTAGTCCAGGTCATCAAACTGTGTAGTGGTAGTAAGCCAAATAAAAGAGCAAGGCAATTATGCCATAAGTCACGTTGCCTGGACCTGTCACTCATGTATGTTTTTACTCACTTTTAACATGTGTTTTGAGGCTATGATTTTTTGATAGTCTGTACCAGCAAAATACCTGTGTGTATGTGTCCACAGTCAACCAGTCAACCAAAACATTTAACCTTCTTATTAGACGACTAGTAAATGTGGGCAACAGTTGAATGTCAATGCCTAACATACAGCAGCCCAGAAAACAGCAGTAGTGATGGGAATTTTGGCTCTTATTAGTTATTAGTTTGGCTCTTTCGGCTCCCAAATGGCTCTTCATTTGACCACTTCAGCCTTTTATAATCCAGGCAGTTTTAGCACTGTTCTCATTATTAGTATGTGTGTACATATATCAAATAAATTATACTAAACCTTAAAATTTCCATAGTAACTTAATTTTACATGATGTTTTGTATAAAAAGACCAAACCCTATTACACGTGTTTATACTGAGCGTTGTAGTGTTTCACTACAAACACTAAACAAACACAATGTATGTGGTTGATAATCATTCATGTATGTCACAGTTCTAATGCTACTTTGATGTTTACAGAGCATTTAAAATTAACATGAGAGATTTGCATGGTGTACTAATCTGCAAACATGCAACATCTCATTTATTTGCTACTATTTGCTACTTTAATTTTGAATTACAGGACAGCGTGACCTTTTCAGTCCATGTGGGAATTAGATGGTTATTTTTAGAATTAAGTTAGAATTAAAGCCTTCACAGAAGCGTGGATAACTGTGAAAGGGGAGCCTCTGAAATGTGTGGTGATTTTACACACAGGGGTGTGTTTGTCAGTTTATATTAATGACTACAAAATGAATCATGATTTTAGACACAATCGTATTTTATGCATTACTTGCTTTCTCGAAGACATTTGATGTTTCTTTTGCCATATTTCTCAGTGGATTAGTACGGTACAGTGGTAGTACAGTATGAATGCACTGTTCTGTTGTCAGTTGGGCACTTCAGTGACTCCACAGGAAAACAGGAATTGTAGCAGATAGTTATCCAGTTCTAGGATTTTTTTTCTAGTGTTTGTCAGTGGTATTCTTTAGCTTGGCCAGTGCTGTATTTGTGGCTCTATGGCACTCCCTGTTGACCAGATACCAGACCACTGCTGTCCTTTACCTCTCTACTTTAAGGTCCTGCTGAATCCTTACTAACTAAATAAAGTTAGTTTTAGAATCAACATTTTCTCCACAGCAATGATGACTAGATGCTAAATACTCACAATTATTTCATCATTCTATATCTAAAAAAATATTTTTACAATGTACTTTATAACCTTTATCAATGACTAATAGCAGGGAGATACATTGTGAATGATGGCCCATTTTGTCATTCTCCCTGTCTCTTTCACAGATAAGATGTGGAGATTCAAAACAAGAAGAGTAATGAAATGCATTAGGCAGTCAGAGTCTTAAAGACTGATCACTGATAGATGAGTGAGTGCCATCCTAGCTTAAACAAAAGGCTGCATAAAGTTTTCCATTACCTTCATCAGGTGGTGTTGAAGACATTTCATTTTCTATTTTCTATTTAAAAGATTTCTCCAACAGTGTCGTTTTCATTACTTGTCCTGGTGTCAGCTAATCTATATCTATTTACTCCTTTAAGAGTCTCGAATGCTGCTCGTAGTGGGGACAGATTTTTCTTAATCACAGTCAGAAACAGCATGGCTACATAAACCCACTTAGACAATATGAGTTCTAACTGTCTTAGGCTTGTATTACAAATGGCACTTGTATGCATTACAAATGGCACTCTAAGGCACTGTCTAGTAGAACCACACAGCGTAACACAAGATGTAAAAAAAGAGTAAATGACTGAAGTGAATGATTGGTTAGATGTATATTGTGCAAAGGTCCTTCATTCTTGCAACACAAATGATGTCCAACGGCTTAAGGGTGAATATATGATGGACAGAGCAGTGGTAATGAATTCGTGGTGTGTCACCAGGCCACATAAGTTTCATCAGTCGGAATCGAACGTGTGTCATTTGTGCCGGGGGCAAGGTTTGTGTCAGTGCCAAAAAAGTCACGCTCAGTGCCAAGGCAATCAAAGAGGGCCTTTATCAACTGGGCGATGAGCAATAAGAGAAAATAGTACAGGTCTTTGCTTCCCTTTAACCTAATCTAGTGGAAACTACAGCAAAGCATATCTAGTGGCCTGTAAGTTTGTTCCTGCAAATGTGTGATCAGTGGTGGGCTATGTGTGACAATATGAGACAACAAATGTATCCCATATCACTTATACTAGGGATTGCAATGTTGACAATGAGGGTATGTCTTATCTGTACGAGCAGTATGACCTTCATTATTTTAATTGATCTGATAAATACTGTATATCCAATAGTCACACTAGCAGCTGTCCACTTTTCATTCTACATCTTATTATCTACTATAATTTGATCTTAAAAATTATGTGCATCCCACATTTAGGACTGAAGATTGTCCATAAGAGACTGAACCTGTTTAGGTGTATGTGTTGGCTCTAAGTTATTTTTTAAATGTAGTTTATAAATCTTAAATAAGTTCTATTCAACAACAAACATCATTGCTAATTAGATTAGGATATAGGGCACAGAATCTGAAGTAGCTTGAGGTTCTTTTCAATAAAGGTTCAATTAATCTATTTCCATTGACAGTACTTAAGATTTTGGTGGATTTGGAATTTCCTGAGCATTTCAAATGGTAACTTTGAATACTGTGTAACTTTGAATACTGTGTATATGTGGTAGGAAATTACTGCCTTTTACTCAGCTGCATTTTAGGCATTTTCTTTTGTTAATTTCATTATGTTACACTTGTTGCAGCATCTGTACTGAGTTGCTGTTGCTCACAACTCGAGTTTCTGAAGTTTCAATTTACTTTAGACAAAATATTAGATCAAAAGGAGAAAAAAGAGCATTCAGTTTCTTTGCTAATACATGCTAGTTTTTTGTGCTTGTTATGTAAGTTACTCAGCAGTTTTTGATGTGCTACTTTGTACTTTTACAACAGTAATGTATTGAATGCCAGTGCTTTTTGTTGGTGTATGCATCTCTAACAAGGCAAAGTAATGCTCTTCATTACATCAAGTAATTCTGAAAAAATAAAATAGTACAGCAAAATAGGAATTTTACTGTTTCAGAGCTAATCTTCAGTAATGGAATGAGGGAAAAGAGATGCTGATGAGGCTGCAGCATTCCCATAGCAGGGAGTTCTTTAGTTGTATTGGTTATACAGTTACGTGCATGCAGCTGTATCATGTCAAAAAAAAAGAAAAGAAAAAAAATGATGTCAGGGTGTCTCACAAAAATGTGGGTAAATATTTAGCATATGCTTAGCTGGGTCACATCTTAATAATAAACCTTATTTACTAAAAACTATTAACCGTTACCTAACTGTTATATATGGCAATTGCAGTGCACTCAGAGACATAAGAATAGTTAATTGGATTTCATTTTAAAAGACAGTCTGTGTTGCTATAAAACAAAAGGAAAGCAAAACATGGTTGCTGTAGTGAAAATATGGATCATGCTTTCCCAGCAAACGCATGTGGAAAATCGCCGTCATCTTGATGATGAAAGCAACCTCTCTCATACGCACTAGCTCAGTACATCATTCTCCAACCTTTGGACCCATTAAGAGATCATCTTCCACAGCCATCTATTAATAACCACTGTCAGCCTTGAATGTCTGCAGCAGAGGGGCTTTTTCCCCCTGCGTGTTAGGACACTGCTAATCCTCATGGACAGACCTGTCACAGGTAAACCACATGGGTAGCAAAGTAGCAGGTGCTGCTCTGTTATTATGCAGTGTTTTTACTGTACTATATACAGATGAATGACAAATCTGTTTACATAGCACTGAAAATTATATAAAATCACAGAATTATGAAAGATGTACAATTTGTGTTAAAATCTGGTGACTACTAAGGCCATGGTTAATGATTTAAATCATTCTGGGGACACTGTTGTCTTGGAAGAGACCACTCCATTCAGGATAGGAATGTTTTATCTTAGTAATAATAATGTCCTCATAAATGTGGTTGGTAACTTTATATCAATCTGCAGTGACCCTTCCATCTTACAGGACAGGTAGACCCAAATCATACACAGCATTTTGGCTCAGGCAGTTAGAACCGCGTCGTTCTCTTGTTTGTACGTCATACATTCTCTCGCTCACTTGCTGGAGAACATGATGAAGGGCTGATTCATCTAACCATATTAATTTATTCCTCATCACGAGTGCCTGTGATGTTTTACTTAAATATCACAGTAATACACACCAATCATGCTCTTTGAATTGGTGTTTTCCAACCCTGTTGACTGATATCACCACCAGCCAGTTGCATAGTCTCTGTGACTGTAGCTTTTGCCATCTTGATCCAAAGTCTAGGCAGGCCTTCCCTGCATTTTTATACAGAACAAAGAGCACGGTAGGATGTAACTGCTTAATCATATCATATGTCTATGTTCAGGTTTATGCTTTTTGTTTTTATTCTCTCTAATCTATCACCCATCTGTGTTTATATTCTTAAAAGAACATGTTAGATAAAAAATCTCATTTGTACAATTTACCCACTTATCTCAGTTGTAGTCGATCAGGCATGCTTGGAGTCCAAATCTTGCTTCTTTAGTTTAGAACTGGAGCTACGAGGCTAACATTCCTAACAAACACTAGAAGCCAATAGAATAGAAATCAAATGTTTTCCGTAAACACGTCCCTAACATTTGGAAACATGTGGAAAGTAGCTCAGGTTTATCCAAAATATCACTGGATTTGTCGCATGTGAGAAAACCTTTCTATATGTGTTCTCTTGTGAACTGTCATAACTTCTGTCCTGAAAGTACAGTTCACATTCAGCCGGGTACAGATCACATACCCAGCAGTGGCCTCTATTCATAGGTTTTATCGAGGACGACTGTGGAACCGGTCACTAATGCACCCAGCCGCTCCCCACTGGAAACATCTGGATTAAGGAAACCTTTTACAGTACATTGCCCATATTCCATTTGATTACAAAAAGCTGCTTGATATATTTTTCGTAAATTCTGTTATGCCACAAAACCAAACACATACAAATACCTGCCTGTTTGGGCCACAGCAGTTCAGCCCCCACCCCCTTTCACATGGAAGAAGAAGTGTTTCAGCCTGAGCTGCTATTTGAATAAGAGACAATTCAGGGCAGCCAATTGGAATTGCCTATATCAGTCTTAAAGGCATAGTAACAAAAACAGCTTGTTATATCCTAAGGGACGAAAGAAGATTGTCATGTAAAAAAGAATTATGACCAATATAAAAGCACGCAAATGTCAACCCCAGGGAAAAAAATTAAAGGGAAATGTACAATTCAAGTACTGTGTGTTAGTGTTGGATTTAATATTTTATCAAAAGGTCACTACTGCACTTAAAAAGCATTACTATGTAAATACTATACTGAATGACAGCTCAAAATGAATGTAAAATAGACTACTGAATTTGTGACTATTGCATGTAATCATTAAAATCCAATCATCCACACTTATATTGTCTTTTTTTTTTTAAATCTCACTTGCTTTTATACTTCTTGTTGCACTGAGCATTCTCATGACAAAAGGATAAATAAAGTTCCCTCAGGATAAATAAAGTTCTTTCTTATCTTATCTTATAACTGAGAACATTTTGATGTGGATGACCTGGACAACCAGACTGGTCTGTAATGTTTCAGCAATATTATGTGAGCAAATAGACGGTCATGATGATCAGAAATACAAAACCTCTCCCAACCTCCCATTGATGTAATGAAGTGCCGACTCAGAAGCTTACATTCATTTGAGTGGTTGGATTCAGAGCACTGTGTTCCGGCCTCGCACCTGCTCCTCCAGCTGTTGCAACTATTACGGAATTTTGGTGGACAGACGGCAAGCTGTCCCTTCATATGGCTGGATGTGCTCCAGCATCACTGACTGCCTGAACTACCAGCTACCATTTACTGCCAAAGTCAATCAAAGCTTTCACAGCTTACAGTCACCCTGCTGTCACAAAGAGCCGAAAACATGATGGTGCCAGTGTGTATTTCATTCAAAGATGACTAGTGTCTTGTCTGATTTGTGAAATGACAAAGTTCTTTAGTATCATCATTTATGCAGTTAATAGATGGACTGGATATTATTACTATACATTCTATGATACAAAAGTCTGGAAGCAGTGATTTTAACGTATAAAGGCAGTTTTGGTACTGATCTGTACTGTAGCTGTGAAATCAAAACACATTTTTGTGTTTATATATATTTTTGGTTATTAACAGCATCTGCCCTCTTCATGGTGTGAACATGTCAGCAATGAAAATGATCCACAATTTTGTGGAATAAAATCGTATATTCTTATATATTGTGACCACTGGAGATACAAGGTTTTGTTCCCACTGTCATAACAGACATTGTGAAGTTTAGAAATATTTAACTTCTGTAAAGAAATGTATGTTTTGAAAGTACCGATTAAAGGTGAAAGCTACTGAAATATAGTAGATTAATATAGGATCATTTAATAATGTCTTGTACTTCCCAAATTATTTAAAAAGCAGAGTAAATGGGCTACAATTAATTTTCAATTTCCATTTTATATGATTCAGCTCTACGCTGTTTGAGTTAGTACTGAGTAAAACAACACAGAGTGGTGTTGCATAGGCCATGACCAGGTTTATGAAACATGAGGTTAAAGCAAGTGTCTTCTTGCTTCTATCTCACCACTACAATGACTATTCAGACAGAGACAAAAAGGACGATGTCCACGGTCCCCCACCCCTTACCCCTCTCTTTAATCATTTTCCTTTAATCTTCACCTCAACATCTCTAAATCCTTTCAGGTTCTATTTCGGTCCGGCCTTGTTTTGATCATGACAGGGACACTCAAGTTTATGAATCTCTAATCATGTACATCACTCACTTGCTCTCTCCCCTCTCCATCAGCCCTCCATGCTTGGCTTATTGTTAGAGGAGGCAGAGCAGGTCACTGCGTACTGAATCACTGATGAGGACGTGTGTTATCTTGTAGTCTGAGCTTTTTATGTGGCACAAGATGTCGCCCCAACATCGAATACTTCTGACCTATAAAAATCACTGTAACCTGCCAAGCTCTCCATTGGACATCCACTGCCTAAATATCGCTCGCTTCTCTGAGATCTTAAAGTGACAAAGAAAGAGCTGAGTTTACTCTGTGTGTGTGTGTGAGAGAGAGAGAGAGCTGCAGAAACTGAGCTACAGTGTGTGAGTGTGTAAGAGAGAGAGAGAGAGAAAGAGAGACAGATAGCTGCAGAAACACCTACAGAGAGAAAGAGAACAGAAAAACAAGGTAAAAAGATACAGGTAAAGGGAGGCAGAGGGACACAGGAGATAGAGAGAAAGGGAGGGGAGAGAATTCAAAAGATAGAACAAAAAGAAATTAATAAAAGAAACAAAAAGGAAGATAAAGGGACATTGGGAGAGAAAGAAAATGATTCAAGAAGCAAAACATTAGAAGTGCAAAAAAGGGAGAGAGTTTAGTAATCGGGGATCACACAGAGGGCTCGTCTCTTTTCATGCCTTCAAACAGAAAATCTGCAGATTCATTCGACTCTGTGTTGTGTGCATACGTATTGTGTGTGTATGTGTGTATGTATGTGTGTATGTATTTACACACATTCAGCATCATAACTGAACTGTCATCTAAGCTCCTGCAGACCTATGAGCCATGCTGTGTACTGGGCCTACAATATAGAGCACACAGCCTCAGTTACATAATGAAAGTAAACAGGACAGCTGTAACATGAACCAAATCTGCAAAATGACCATCATCACTGTTTGCTGTGAACAAACTACTCTGTGCTTGATTTGTGCTCTCCATTTCTAATGGTCCAACACAAATAGCGAAAAGCCCATAAAAGTGGACTGTGTTATCTCAGCCTGAGCACTTTCATTGCACAGTAATGATTTTCACCACTGATGACCAGCATGTTTCTGTGTCGCTCCATAATAAACACACAGAAGCCCAGAGAGGAGGTCTCCAGATGAGAAGGTGACATACAGACTGGAGTTCAGCTATAGGAGTTGTAATATGGCAGCTCCGTTCAGATGGAAAGCTAATGCAGTTCCCCATAATTTACAAGCAAACCTAAGGACTGAGCTCAGAAGAGCCCTGTTGCTATGCAAGGCCAAGACTCCCAGCATTTCCATGGCGACAGGCAGATTTAGCCAGCTACATCAGAGACTCGTCAGCTTCGCGGGGAAGGCGGCTGCCTGTCCACTTAGAATTAGTTTAGTCAGCGTCACACAGCTGTTACAGCTGTTCGGGGTTAAAATTTACAAGAATAGTAACAGTTAAGTTCTGTCTGTGTTGTCAAAAATCACGCAGGAAACAGTTACATTGACCAATATATGTGTTTGCCAGGAGTTATCCTAGTAATGCTGAAGGTTACAGTATCAACACATTGTATTTTATCAGATGATAATCTGTCATTTGCATCTATTACAAAAACAGAGAGAATATCTTTATTTCTCATTCTGCACAACTGTTATCAATCATCCATGGTGCAACATTAAATATTAAATATAGATATGTAAAAGATCGAAAGTCCATCAGTATTAATATGGCATAGCCTTTGAATGTACCACTCACTCAAATAAAACCACACTTCACATTTTATGCATTTGTGACTGAAATACAAAACAACACCAAGCAGTCCGAGCAGTCCCAGTTTTTGATCCAACAATAAAAAAAAATCCATTTTATGTCACTCCTCAGGTATTTGTCCAGGTATCCGGACGCCATGGTCTAAAGTGTTCCTGGGGCTGGAGTTGACACAGCTGGACCTTGTGGTCTCGGCTGTGCTGCTGGTCCTCTGCAGGAACTGCAAGAAGTTCTCCTGGATGGATCCTTCATGGCTGGAGGCCCCAAGTTCCAAGGGCCTGCTGGGAGCACAGCACTTCCTCAGCTTTATGAGCTCTTCTCGGATCTGCCTGTTGAGCAGGCCATAGAAGAACGGGTTGACCGCGAATGAGGAGTATGCCAGCCAGGTTACGGCCTCCTCGATGTCTCCTGGGCTTTGGAGAGGAGCTGTGATGGACATGTGGAGGTGGAAGCTGAAGTATGGCAGCCAGCAAAGCAGAAACTGGCCCACGATGACCACGAGGGTCAAGGCAGCTTTGCCGCCCCCAAACACTCTCTCTGGGGACAATCTCTGAGGCAGGCTGCGGGTGGTGGTGATGATGGTGGTTTGGCTGTTGATGGAATCCGAGCGACACTTGGCTTGATTAGTGGCCCAGGTGGGAACAGGAACATGCTGCAGGGCGGCCGTCCGTGCCACTTTGTAGACGTTACAGTACACAGTGAAAATCACGACTGCTGGAACCAGGAAGCACACCACACCGAAGAGGACAGCAAAGACTTTCCTGAGGCGACTGTGACTCCAATGCAGAGAGCAATGGGCAGCTGCAATAGAGCTTTGGTTGCCATACGCTGGCCAGCCGAGCAAGGTCACCAGAGCTAAAAGGATGGATTTCACCCAAATGAACACCATGACCCCAACGGCCAGATGAATGGTCATCTTTACCTCATAACGCATAGGATGAACTATGTAATAGTAGCGCTCTACGCTGATGGCAGTTACGGTTAGAATAGAGGCACACACCAGGAACACGTTAAGAAAGATGTAGACCTGGCACTCCAGGACCGTGAAGGCCACAGTACTGAAAAAAGGTGAACTTGATATTATCCCAAGAGGCATCAATAATATGGCACAAAGCAGGTCCACTGCACAGAGATGACACACGAATGCATATTTTTTCATATGCGGAGCTCGGGCAATGGCCACCATAACTCCAGTGTTGCCTAATAGGGCGGCAAGGTTAAGGGTCACCATGCAGAATAACCCCACCAGATCTTTAATTTGTGACTCTGAGTGGATGACCTCCTCCATGCTCGGAGGAGTTGGCTTCGTGGGACCCCATTGGCTAGATGTGTCATTCGGAGTTGTCTGATTGGTCAGGAGACCCAGCATAAGACCTGACCTAGTTTTCTCCATTGCTCAGAGTCCGGACACTGCATCAGGCTCCCCCATGGCCAAATAATTTTTCCTCCAATTTTCAGATTGGTATTTCTAAAATAAAAAAAAAAAGAGTCAGAGAGAGAGTATTGCGCTTCTGCTTTTTTTATATATATATACTGCATATCATGTTGGATAATGTGAATTTAGAAAAACAATAACACTTCTTATGTTCAATAAGACAATATAACATTGAATAACTGAAGTCCCTTAATGTTATTTAATGTTAGTATTTAACTGTCCATTGCATTCATCTCAACAAAATGTTTAGACCTCTAAGATTGCCTGTAAAGTCACTGTAGAGATCCTACTATTATTACCGTGCAACATAAAAAGGGCCTATATAACACAACAAATCAGTAAAAATGAAGTTTGTAGCATAAAATACCAATTAAAGGAGTATGTAAGCCTGTTCACTCTATTATTAACAGAAATAAATATAAAACATGCAGATACATTACACACAGAAAAAAATACTTCTACTTTTACTACAGTTTACTACATTTAATATACACTGTATGTTTGGAAGGTCAACAAATTAGAGTTTAAATTAGTAGCTTAGAGGTTTGAACTTGAAAAATAAATAAAAGAATCGAAAGCAAAATCATTCTAATTAGCATGGCTACCTCAGTAAGGTTTCTGGTTATTCCTCAGAACTGTAAATCTCCTTCACAAGACTCTTACAAGCCTTATCTACATAGTGACTATATCAAAAAATCCCACCTCCTGTCTTATTGCCGACCTATAGCTTGTTTACACCACTGCTTAGGTATACTGAATATATAGAGTGTTCACTGACCTTCAGAGATCAATGCAGTTGGACAACAACAACACATATGTACTGTATTTTGTTTCTGAGTAAATGACCCCTCCTCCCCCAACCCTTGTGAGGGCTGCATCCCCCACTGCACAGATGCATAATATGCAGGCACTACATTTTACTGAAAAGCATCTTGGTTTTCAGGGCATCTTGCTACTGATTATCAGTTTCCCTAATTAAGACCATATTAAGAATAGAAATAAATAACAAAAAACACACTAAATTCAAATTTTCATTTTACATTTTTGCACCACGGATTTTACATATTGAGCTAAATTGCTTTAGTACTGCTTTTTTGAGAGTAAGCAGTTACATTCTCACCTCATTTAGTTTTGGCTTGTTCTCTGAAGTCTTTTCCATCTGCTCCGGAGAGCACCACAGAATCCACGTATTTCTTTGAAAATGTCCTTCTTAGGTATGGAAAAATGCAGGTAAAAATGTTACACCTGCTGGTTCCTGAACATTGTGTAATCCTGTTCTCTTAAGATGGTCTACATCACAGTATACACTACTAGTGAGACAAGTTAGTACTGTCCACAACATTTCATGGTTCTTCTCACCCAGCTCCAATGTGTCCTAAGGCAGGAATCTCTATTAGTGTCAAATCCAGAAAAGGCAGAGTTGGAACAGGTGTCCTGTGGTGTTCTCCAAGGCCCTGGTGAGAAGAGGGAATGCTTCTTCTGTCAGTTTCCACTGGTGTTGATCAATATTTTGCACCACTTAGATTTAGGTTGGTGTCTTACTAGGATGCTCTTGTTCTCTTGCTGTCTGTCTCTAGTGCTGTGTAGGGCTGTGACTGTCACACATTGTATTCCCAGTATTTTTTCTCTCTTCCTCTTTGAATCAAACACATGCTCCTCTGTCCTCAGAGCATCAGTGCTCCCCTGGGTCCTACTATACACCATTTCACAGGCAGTAAGATGGAAAATCCACTCTGCTTTAAAATGCATTCGGCATTCATTTCGATGTTCTACAGAACAGGTATAGAGCTACAGTAGGGGTACACAAATGCATAAATCCATAGATTTTAAGTTGGCAAATCAATTTTGGACAGTGAACATGGATAATAATCAATGCATTTTATCCAATAAAGTATGCACTCATTTTTGGTCAGAATAACTTTCAAATGTTCAGATCTGTTTTACACTACATTGTAAACACTTAGTCACAGCTGGTTCATGGTGAAATTTGAGGTTTTGTGGTGCACTAAATCCTTAACTAAAGAATTACGCACTCTCAAAAGTAAATGTGCTAGAAAGGGCTTATGACGTGATGCTGTAAAACAATAATCTTGGTTCTCTAAAGATAAGAAAAACCATCTGTAAATGAGATATAAAGGTTCTTGGATGAACTCAAATTGGTAAAAAAAAACAAAAAAGAAATATTTCCAGCATCTATCTCTTTAAAAGGTTCTCTTTTACATCTTATATCACATTTACAAAAAAGGTTCTTTAGGGAACTAAACTGGTCTACAGCAGAGGTGTTGAACTCCAGTTCTGGAGGGCCGTGGTCCAGCACGTTTTGGTGATTTCCCTGCTCAGAAGCACCCGTTTCACCTCGCCAGTTAATTGTCAGGTTTAGTGAATGTGTTTGAGGAGGAGAGCCATCAAACTGTGCTGGACACCAGCACTCCAGGACCAGAGTTTGACACCCCTGGTCTACAGTATCACACTAATAACGCTTTGCGGTACTTTGTTTTAAAGAGTATAATCAGATTAAACTGTTGTGAGTTTTGGGATTAGAACCCCTATTACATATTTTAAAAGCACCCTATTAACAAAAAAGCAGAAAATGTATTGTACATAGCTCTGTTAAAAGAAATAGTAAGTACTGAATCACAGTGTCTGTATAGCTGGTTTTAAGTTTTTTATGTGGAATCACATACCAGGGTTCAACAACCAGAGAAATGAAAGATATATTTATTTCCCTCCATGTTTATTGCAAAGGGTGAGTTTATGAGTATAAACAGCCCTATTGTAGAACATTGATATAATATCCTCAGAAGAGGATTTAGATTAGCAAAAGTTTGAGTAATTACTCAAACCTTTGCTCAAACTTTTTTTTTATCAGTAATTACTGATAATGCAGCCCTTATGGGGCATTTTACTGCCATTTAACCCTCTAACTAACTCTACATATTGAAAAACCTTGGATAATGTAGATGCCTCAAGGGAACAAATACACCGGCTTCATTTTATAGGCTATTAAAACATGTAGAGATGTGTACAGAAGGACAGTTGTTTGAGCAGGTGTGGAGTACATTCTGGCCACTTTCAACAGTGACACCTACTGGCTACTGGAGCAATAAATCACAAGTCTCTGAGGCGTTAACGCAATTTTTTATTGTTTTGCAGCATTTAGAGTTATTACAGCAAGAACAATACCCAAGGCACCCACAGGACTATGACATTCATTTATAATAAAAGTGCAATATAACTATGAAGTGCATTACGCTAGGAAAAGAGGGGGGTAAAATAATGTATTTTCCCATTATCTACAGCATACCTGTACTGCAAAATAAGAGGATACATCATAAATTGTCACTTTGAAATACACATTCAAAGGTGCATCAGTAGATTTTACTGATCTGTCATGGGTTTGTATCAACGATCTCTGCTTAACATATTAGGCAAAGAATAATGACCATATAAACACAGAGTCATACCAGGTAAGACTAAAAAGAGTCAAAAAATAACCTGTTAAGCTGCCACATGATCTGGCAAACTGAGAAAAGCAAAACTGAAACTCCTTCTGAAACAGGCCCAAAAACTTTTTTACTCTACATCTTCATCATACAGCCAATGTAAACAAAAGAAACATATTCTGAATACAATGACAAAGTTGTCTTTTAATAGTATAAACAGTCTATTTGCAATGCCCAAGCAGTATGGAGAAATACAGTGGTACCATGCAAGTACTTTAACTTGAACAAATAAATCTTAACAAAGATTATTAAAGGTGAAGCTCAGGCTATAAAACTGAAAAAAAAAATCAATTTTAACAGAAGACAAAATATTGTAAACTTTGGTGAAGCTACAAATGTATCTTTTTTGTATACATAGTGCATTTTAGATCCACAATGGGGTATTGTGTTAGAATTAAGTAACTGTCATTATTGGTGAGATCAGACTGTTATGAAGATAAGTACAATGACATAACAACAGTTTCATGACACAAAGGGAAGACACTGCAAGATTGTGAGTAACTGTAAAGTTTTAAAAACCAATCTGAACAATCTGAACTGCTTGTCACATAAAACTTATGTTTATAAATTACAGATTTGGTGTAGCGTTTTGGTAGCCCAGCTGAAATCGACATTAACTGACAACACTTGTCAGTCACATCATCTTAAACGGGCATAACTGATTAACCCGTGTATATGTTGAGTAAATAAGACTTTTGATACACTTTGGTTAATGATGAATTTATCTTTCAGAAGCATGTCTGTCACTTAGTAAAGTGCAACTTAAATCTTCATAATTTACTACAAAAAGAGTTTTGCATTTTTTGTTAATCCACTTAGAGGCAGCAGCTAGAAGTGGAGCTCCAGCAGGTAGCGGATGCGACACTGGTTCTCTTTATAAATGAGATACTCACTGTTGTAGAAGCAGCTGTTTTGGTATTGATGCTGGTCTATGGCTTGTCCCTGTGGCACTGCCACCTTTTTCCCCTCCAGCTCAATGAAGACATTTTTTGAGGGATCTGTGAAGCATAATTTAGTACGATTAACTACATTTAAATTCTAACTTCATTCTTGGTTAAAGGTCTGCAGATAGGCTGTCCTGTTTGTCCTATCAGCTACTAAAATACAGGTTTACAACTTAGTATTTTGTGCTTCTGAGGAAACAAGGAAATCCAACCTGGTTCTTGTCTTCCACGTGCTACCACACTATCATAGCCATTAGGAGCCTTTTTCAGACTACAGTCATCTTCAGTGATGGTGTATTCCTTTCCCAAAGCAACTTCGTTCAGAAACATGATTCCGGTGTTGTTGGAAGGACGAACTAACAAAAAAGATAGAAACGAACATCATTTAAACATCTTGCGCAGACTGGGCAAACTCAGAAGCACTCTGGGAAACCTACAGCAGAGAATATAAGGAATATGCGTCAGTGTAGTTTAGCAAGCTGTTTAAAATGAAATGATCTTTTTAGTTATGCACCAAGTCTCTTTCATTTCTTATCCCCTTTAATTAAATCAGAGTTAAATAGAGTTAAAAAGAGTTACATGTCAGTAATCGGCGACAATGATTACATCACCCTACTGTCTAAGCCTTGGGGAACCAGTAAGTGGGAGGCAGCAGTGGTGACAATGACACATTACAAAAATTATAGGCCTGGCATTATTTTAAATATCATTACATCAAAAAAAAAACAAAAACAAGTATCTCCAAAATGGTAACAGAAGAAGGTTCTGTACTGTAGGTTTTTATTTTTATACTATTTATCGTTATTTTGGATCAGTTCCATTGGTCATAATAATCTGGCGCAATAATAAAGAACAATAAATGATTTAAAGGAATAAACAAAACTAGAATTTGCATTTCTGTGCATTTCTGTGGAAATTGAATCCCAGTTGTCTGAACATGTAGTAGCATTCACGGGTTGATTATTTTATACTAAAATACCAAACAGTGACACACATCTTTTTTTTGTATAACTGACCTGATCTTTAGTGTCTGGAAGTCCTGTTTTATGAGCATGCTGAGTGTTTTGCTCTGTGTTTGTTTTCACATTCTGTTCCATCCGTGACATCCGTACACACCACATCACCCACTATCTTTCCACACAGATTTTAAAGGGGGCTCAACCATTTTTTCTCTCCCCCAATATGTTTCAGAGGTCTCTTGACCAATTTTAAGTGATCAGTACTCTGCCCCAGATCAAACAATCATAAAAAGCACTACTACGGATTATAACAGATGTTTTGATGTTGGAGAGTTCTGAAATTTAGAACAAGCTCCGAGGAAAAGTGGCGCCTATTGTGGCTATAAAAAGAATAAAAATAAAAAATAAAATGTGTGCAGTAGAGTAAAGATTCAATTGCTGACACAATCACACTAAATATGAAGATACATTTTTTGGGCCGGCAAAATGTTAACACTGCACAGAACAGGCACTGGTTCTCACCATAAGCAGCAGATTTTTCATTTTCAGAGGCAAAGTAGATTCCACAGCCCACACGTCCACCAGAGTGTGGCATGATTCGAAGGCCACTCTTCAGAATGGCCGCAACCACTGCCACGTTAGTGCCATGCCATAGCAGCTTCCGGTTCTCCAAAGCCTCATTCTCCCTGAACCGCTCTCCCTACAGAAATAATGGCACGCACACACACAAATGAACATACACAAATATACACATACACACACAAATCAAATGTACCTAGGACATTAACTGGAATAAAAGAAGATACAATAGCATGAATCATGAACTCACTGCATACAGCACATATGCATTACAAATATATATTATCTCACCTCTTTTTCTCGATCTACTTTCCATACATCTACAATGGTGAGTCCACGACCAGTGGCATTCAAGTACTTCTCAATAATCTTAAAACAGGACAAATCCAATAACACATTTAAATAAATCAAACTTATTAAATATGCTGTTAGGTTTAAAAAAAACTATTAGTGCATTTCCCAACACATTCCAAACTTTTACAGCAAACTGAAAACATTTCAATTTACATCTGAACCTTTTTTGTTGTATGAACTTTGATCTTAACAGGCAAGTATACCTTAAAGTCCTTGGATTTCTTATCTAATATTGTGAGGTTGCACTTGAGAGACTGGTAGTCCTGGTCAACGGGATGAGGCACAGTCTCGATCATCTCCTCTTTAGCCTTTTCTGATTCAGCTTTGAGGCTTTGGGCTATCTCTATATCTGCCAAGACCTAACAAGAGGTGATATAATGTGTTTATTAATCTAATGTTCATCATTCTGCATACTGTATGTCTAATATTCAACAATTTTACAAACTTACTAATTAGCTAAAATCTGTTTAAAGTATACATCTCATAACATGATTTAATATGTGCATCTGCAATGTGTTTGACATTATTTAAAAAAAGACATTTTGATATTTTGATTCTCTGTATACTGAGTCAACATATATAGATCATCTTACCAGAAGCATCTCCTTCTTGCTTTGAAGAACGGAATCATTATCGATGACAGGTGGTCTACTCCGGCCAAAGTTATGTGGAATAATGGTGAAGAACTTGGAAGTGAGCTCTGCTAACCTCTTTTCACTACTTTTCTTCTTTATGGCCTCCTCAATTTCCTCTAATGCTTCAAAGCCTTTCGCTATCTGCAGCTTACTCAGCTTTCCCAGCGGCATTTTCTTAATGTCTATGTTAGGAGACAGAATTACACTTAGAAATACAAGAGCTGCAATGTTTAACAATGCCTCACTATGCACTGACAAACTAATCCAGACAAACAGAACAGAGCTCCTGTTATGCCTGTATTGTGTATAGCTTGATTATTAGAGGGCTGACACTGATTTATGAAAATAAACACACAAAAAAACAATAAATAAATGTTCCTTAAGGCCTAAACCACACAAACAGGTTAAACAAGGATCACACCCAGATTCATGTGCTCCATGGCCTCTTTGAACATGTCATTGTTGAAGATAAACTTTATAAGTCTTTGAGTTGAACTCTCCAGTGTGCAGGGCAGAAAGTTCTTCACTGTCACAGGCCCACCATCTACAGTATCAACCTGAGGAACACACACAAACACAAAACAGCAACAGGTAGTGTCGTGCATTAGTCACCAAACCAGTATTCAGTATTCTTAGCACAGCATCATTCACATGTAATGTCTCTAAATAAACAATGCTCGTTCCAAAATGTAGTATGGACACAGACAGCAGAGGAAAAAAATGAAGACCATAGTAAGTAATACAAGAAGCTATCATTACTACTGTAAAAATTAATGTGCCAGAAAAAAGCTATAGTTCATGGTTACTAGCTTACAATACTAAACAAACAGACTAAACATAAATTTGCATTCATAAAGACTGCTGAGGAATGCTTTGTTTAGTTTTAGATTAAATACATTAACATGTATACAACATATTAACATGGTAGAAATGTCCCTTGCTGGGAAACTGTAATTATTATTATTTATTACTGAAGAAGAATGCAAAAAGGAATTTTGATATTATTTGCATATACAGGTATGCCATTTCTGCCACAAAACATGTTGAGAATGTTCATATATCTTCACACATTAATTAGTATTAAATAAAACCCATGTATTTTTACCTTTACCTGCTGAAAATGATTGCTCTATTTGAAGAGTAATGCCACCTGGCCACTCTAAGGCTTTACATCCAAGCCAAGAACCTCTAAGGAGTTAAAGCGAAGTAACTGCTGAAAATACATCTAATATTTAATATAACTGTTGGTATATCGGGTGCTCACTAATTAATTCGTTGGATTCCTTAACTTACTTTCACTTCAGCGTCCTGATCCCCATCCACCTCAATCAGAGTGTACTTCCCTGAATGAGAGACAAAGCTTTCTCGATCACTCCAATTGTTCTTTGTCTTGTCTTTGAATTTCTTCTCGAAGTTCTTAATAGCAGCATCAGCAGTCGATGGGCCGGCTAAATTGCTCTGCCCTGTCTCTCCCTGGAAGGGAAGAAAGAAACACAAAATGTATAAGCAAAAACCAGTGGTGCTACATATTAGAAATTACTTTTTAAATACTTTTACGGCACAGACTGAATAAATGCAAAACTCACTTTAGTTATAATAGGTCTATGGGCTATATAAAACATGTTCTTGAAGTTCTTTGCAAAAAAATTACTCTCACATAAAGAGATATCACCAGGTTTATTCTTCACAGTTTGGGTCCCGTTCAAAACACGCTGTTTGGGAAAAGCCCCCCGTGTGACGTAGGACGGGGGCCAATTTGCAGAGAACTGCCCCTGATCTGTCGAGACACCGCCCACTAGATTAGTGGAAGATCTGTCATTTTGTCTGCTAGAACTACGGCTACAGATAAAGGCGGCTCACTCATGAAGTGTTGTGTTGTGTTGTGTTGTTGCTACCAAAAAACAGCACAAATCCCTCCACTTTATCTTGGATGGAGCGTGGGAGGGTGGGGCGTGACCAGCTACAGCTTATTTGCATGAAAGGGACAGAGCCCTGAAATGGCATGTTTTGAATGGAAATGAAACTGTGAAGAATAAACCTGGTGATATCTCTTTATGTGAGAGCGATTTTGTTCAAAGAACTTCATGAACATATTTTGTACAGTCCATAGACCTATTATAACTTATTTTTAAAAACTGAGTTTTGCATAATAGGTCCCCTTTAATACACATGTGTTTCAGCAGTCAGCTGAACATTTCTAAGTATAAATACAAACAACAGCATTTCTGAACACCCACTATTCTTTTTTAAAAAAGTCTACTACTGTTGTAGTGTTTGGAACATTTTATTTTCACTTCAAGAGATCTTAAGGGTATGTTGGAGGAAAGTATTATTCAGGAATCAGTGTCAGAGTTCAAAAATGAACTGGAATTAAAAATTACTTTAATATAATAATATGCTGTAAAAATAGCAATTAGCTTACCACTCTGCCCCATCTCGTCCAGCAGTAGTACTGGCTTCCTGCTACTAAGACTTGGATTACATAAAATTTGTTGTTGTTGTTTCCAATGTTGGTCTGGTTCAGCATACAATCGTAATCCTCATGCACCTGGAAGACCAAATAACTGGCATATGAGTTTTCACAGAGAATCTGCTGCATGTGTTCTAAGCCGCTGAAACATAGACCATAAGTTGATTTGTTAAGTTGTTTTAGTCTTTTCTTGATGGAGGTAAGGTGTGTGGCAGTGAATGTGATTTGTAAACTGCAACTCAAACCTCAATAAGTTAAAAAAAAGACGGAAAACAAAACACCTCAGCACTGGAAAGGTGACAAAAGCTGTCTGGTTTCCTCTTGGCCTTAGACTGTGATCCTGTGGCCTTCAGAGATTCTTTAGCAGATGTGAACTTGTCTTTTACTATGGTTTCAGGCTCTTCCTTTATTTTCTTCCCTCCTGCTTTGGCTGCAGATGCTGCTTTTCTCTTAGGCGCCATTCTCTGTCTTCTTCCTAAAACACCTGCAGCAGTTACAAATACATTTCCATGTTTATTCAGCGGGTTTAGGCACTCTTTGCTGCAGATAACAGTCTCTAGTCTTCTCAGGAGGCTTTACACTAGACCCTGGAACACTGCAGTGAGAATTTAATTGTGTTTCAAAAAATACACTGGTGAGATTGAATGAGTACTGATATTGTATGATTAGCTGGTTATGATGATGGTGGCTTGATGGATGATGATGGTAACTACAGTACAAAGTATGTAATTAAAATCCTGCTAGAGAAAAGGAAACATCAAAATAAGATTTCTTCTTTGTCCATTCTGTTTCTCCTAAACATACACTATATGGACAAAAGTATTGGGACCCACCTGTTTTTCAGGGTTTGGGCTAGGCCCCTTACTTCCAGTGAAGGGCAATCTTAATACGTCAGCATACAAAGACATTTTGGACAACGCCATGGTTCCAACTTTGTGTACACCGTTTAGGGAAGCTCTTTTTCTATTCCAGCATGACTGTGGCCCAGTACACAAAGCAAGGTCCATAAAGACATGGCTGGATTAGTTCGGTGTGGACGAACTTGACTGGCCTCAACCCCATCCAACACTAGGGATAAATTGGAACAGGCCAGACTTTCTCATCAGCGCGAATCCTCATAAATGTTTTACAGAATGAGTGGGCACAAATTCCCACAGACACACTCAAAAATCTTATGGAGGCTGCAAAGGGGGGATCAAATCCATATTGAAGTTAATGTATTTGAAGACAATGTCATTAAAAGTCTCTGTTGGTGTAAAGGTCACAATACATTTGTCCATACAGTGTAACTAAGTTCAGTTTAACATCAATATGCCATTTATAACGGGTGCATGAATGCTTTTGGACAGAGCAAAGAGTTTATACAGTTTATGTTTCTGAAATGTCACAGTTCTTGCTAAGACAAATAAAACAGTTAAAACAGTTAAATGATATGAGCCCTTCTAAAGGTCTGAGCCGAGTGTAAACGTGCAGGACGGGCATGGAGGTGAACTGGGCATAGATGATGGACGGTCGTGATGGTCTGTTCCAGTAAGACGAATTAATAAGGGAAGGCCTGCCGGGACATGCCCTGACAAACAGAAAGTAAGTAAGCTGCACTACTGCCTCTAGTGATTGGTAACCAGAAAAGCATCTTTAAAAAACATGCTACCTCCAACACGCATGCCCAGAACACACCTTCAGCTATTTACACCGGAACCTATATAACAATTTATGAGACCTCAGCTTTGTGCTGGCTCTCTCATGATGCTAAAGTCAGCTTGCCAACTGCTTTAGAAGAGTGTAAGGAACAAATGGGGTACTGTACTTTGCTAACATGAGCATTGGACTGTCGAAAGCATGCTTGTTACTTGTTATATCTGCCCCGAGAGTTTCAATACGACGAGGAAAGTTTAAGTAACGTTACACGTTTCAAGTTCAGTCCGGCTACCTAGCTTCCAGCAAATCTTTGAATTAGCTTCCCAGCCTGCTGTTAGCAATGTAGCATTAGCTGTGTTACATACAGTGCTGCATCTGAGGCTAACGTTAATTAACCAGTAATTCACCATTTTTATAACATGTGACAACAAAACAGAGGCTAATGCACTCATAAAAACATGTATAATAAGCTATATGAACCATTTTTAGGTTTTAACAGCTAGTAGCCATGTCATCGCGACTCCTAGGAATAGTTTCAGAAACTCACCGTCAAGACGAGGCCAGAGTAAAGGTTGTTCTTTAGTAAAGCTGCTTCTCTGTTGGTCGGTTCTGACCAGACTGGCTGTTCCGCAGTGTGTACAGACACACGCCCACTGATCCCAGTACAGACTGAGCTAATCAAGGAGAAATCCTGACTTGGCTTTCAGTGTTTCCACTTCTGACTCTTTAGTGTCCAAGGCAACAGCAAACCTCACAGAGACACTAAACACGGTAGTGTGGACTAGTAATTTCCATAAAATACCAAAGGTAATATCAGGATATTCCTGATTTTCTTGCTGTGTATATACAACATATGGACAAAGTACTGGGAAGCATGTTCTTTTTCAATTTTCACTTATACAGTCAGGACTTTCTCAGCAGTCTTCTAAGACTTTCTGCTTAACTGGGGTATAAATATGAGATGACACAGAGGACAAATTCCCTTAGTCGTCCATCAACATGAATGTAAGAGAACACACTAATGAAATAAGTCAAAAGTTTGTGAACCTTCATAAATTAGTCAGTGGCTATAATTCTAAGGATTATGTCTGGAGATTTGCAGAAGGTACTATTTTAAGTCTCTACTGATGATAAATAAAGGCTTGTTACTGTTGCACGTATGCTAATAATTGGCGCCTATGGTTTTGTTTAAAAGAGTTTTCTTACTCAGACTAAATTATTATTATCCATTAATTAAATTAGATTTTACTTACATAGTTCCATTACTGCAAAGAGTTTTCACAACCCTTTCAACTCATTATTTCCAAAGGGGCTGATGCCCTTATTGTATGTTAATCTGTGTTAATCAGGGGCTGATGCCCTTATTGTATATTAATCTGTGTTAATCAGTTGTTGGAGAGAATTTGGTGCCATCTAAGATCAAACATTAGAGTTTCCAAACCCTGTTCCTGAATACATACTTCCCTTCACATGAGCGTATAGGGGTCCAAGACAGACAAGCACGCTCACACAAGGTCACTTGTAAATGGGGTATTTTTTCTAACCATCTAACTCAGTTACGTGATGTACGTCGCTCTGGATAAGAGCATCTGCTAAATACTGTAAACGTAAATCAGTTAACTCATGGTTTAAAACAGCCAGCAGCATATTCACCATTCTACATCTGTTCACTGATCAATATCTTTCGCAAAGACTTCACCTCTGTTGTGTTTACCCCTTAAAATCACAGTGTTCTAAGCCTTTTCTTTTTAGTAACTACATGGAAAACAATGAAGCAGGTGAAGTGATACTCAAAGGGAAACTCCACCAACTCTGGAGAACAGTTTAATGTCTGAATAGTTAAAGCCTTGCATCTCAGAAAAGTGTTAAATGTAATGGTTATTTGCAGCCGGTTCCTGAGACATTGTTTTGGTTTATCATTTGGAAGGCAAATAAAATGTTATAAATAAACATCACCTTTTACTACCACTGTAAAGAAGTTTGATCAGTACATTTGTCTACCTTTTTATTTCAAACCACTCTAAATAACCTCCATCTCAATGTTTTAATAATGAAAATGTCACGAAAAGTCACTGGAATTATCCTTTAAATAGTGGGAATAAAGAATGGAAGCCTGGACCAGCGGTAGATCATGACCATTTAAAGTAGTGGTTCCCTAAGAAATCGAATTTATTCACATTTCCTATTAGAACAAACTTAGTTAAATGGCCAAGAATTGTTAGCTACTTTAATTTGCAGTGAATGAGACTAATATAGCTAAAAAGAAATAAAATAGTTGTTTTTTTCAGCAACATAGAATTCCATTAAATTAGCCTCACAGCTCATATGCAAAGTTAAACGTAAACTCACGTAAAGGACAGGTCTTGACTGATTGGTTACATTTAGGGTAATTTGAAAATTGTGTTATTTTTAGGTGAACCACTTAGATATGAACTTAACAGCCCTAGTTGTCTTTATTGCAGTACTAACTGCATCCACTAGATGGAAATAACACACAATAGAAGAAGAATAGGTGTGCTGCTCTTCATTCTCTACCCGTCCAGGGGTCTTATTGTGCACCCTCTGGCTTCATCTGGTAATTGATGTAAGCTCTCTTTAGCTTTGGGCTGAATGTTTATTCCTACATTCATGAGGTGACTTTATTGTGTCTACTCAGGATGCACAACAGATGGTGCAGAAATACAAAGTCCCCATGAAAGCTTATCATTTAGTATGCAGCTCAAAACAGCATGGAAAGGTGACCCTATACATATTTTCAAAATATTTTGTAAACACTAATGTTTATTAATTAGAGGACTCCTATGATTATTTTGTACCATTTGGTAATGCTGAAAGTCAACCTCTGGACAAACAGACATGGGAATCCAAGTACTCATTTTGGTAAAGAGGCATTTTCCAGAGCACCTTACAATCATTAGTCACAGGGACAGTCCCCCTGGAGCAACTGAGGGTTAAATATCTTACTCAAGGACACAATGGTAGAAAGTGGGGATTCGAACCTGCAACGTTGTGGTCATTGGATTCACAGGCAAGTATTTTACCTACTAGGTTACTACCACCCTGGTCAGACCATTGATGGCACAATTTGCAGGAATGCAAAATGACCTTTTACTCAACTCACATCATGTTACAAATAATTCAAGTCAACCACTTAATCCAGTATTCATATAAAACACATTTTATTTACATAAATTACAAGAAAGCACAAACCTGAATCACCAAAAATCTACATTAAAAACATCCTGATTATTATACATTGAACAGATTTACTATCGTTTTAATCCATGTCTCAAATAATACTTTTTCATACGTTCCATAAAAAGAAGGGGTATACAGTGTTTCAATTGGTATCCCATTGATAAATTTCTAACTAGTCTCAGAGAGAGAAGAAGAGAGAGAGAGAGAGAAAGAGAGAGAGAGAGTTGGGAAACTGTACTCACAGCACGTTGAGAACAACATAAGTGGCACTCTTTACTGAGAGTGGCCGCCTTAATATCAGCAAACACCTGTTTTATTGACTAGTAGATTAATCTGTATACCACATTTGGCAGATAGACTGAACTCTTGTCTTTCAGAGAGATGATGTTGTCGAGTCCACTACTTCTCTTCCGTTACACACTGTTGGCACAATGTTGGAGGCTGAAGCTGAGGTAAAGGAAAGCATTATTGGTGACATAGTTCCATGTCCTGTCTTAAAGAGATTTGTTTTCATTTTACTGTCATCATTTCTTCAGCTCTACCATATCAAGACACAGAATTCAATCAGATAAAGTGTAGTTATGAGACAAACCATCTTTCATTTATAGAATTCTAAATAGTTAGTGATCTACTAAAACTAGGTCTAAAAAACAAATAACATTATTACTGTACAATTGTCATGTGTATGTATTATTAATGAACCACATTGTGACCAAATGCAAACCTTAAACATGTAGAGCTGATTAGAGTTTTAAATACACCAAGTAATGTTTTTGATGTGATTCATTCTTCTAGTTAAGTGACAAGTTAATTATTTAAATATCGAAATATACACTACGAGTCAAAAGTGGACACATGTTTTTTCTTTGTTTTTATTATTTCTATTATTCTATTATTAACAAAATGATGAAGGAACACATGGAATTATGCAGTAAACAAAAACAAGCAATATGTTCTGTAGTAAGGTAATGATGGACTGATGTTTTTTTACTTAGTTAAGTGGTTCTTGCCATAATGTGGAGTAGAACCGTAGTGGAATAGGATCACTAACTGTGTA
>JBBPCY010000109.1:18543148-18563453 GCA_037974405.1 Brachyalestes nurse
ATTAGTTTCACAGTAGTTACTGAATAATTACAGCATTAACTGAATAATAAGCTATGAGATCAAGCACTGAATACTAAGCGGATTAAAACATTTATACTGTAATTGCAACATTACATAAAGTGTCACTGAACCCATTTTCTGTTGTTGTTGTTTTTGTTCTTTTCCTTTTTGTTGACTGCATGTCTTCACACTGCCTCCCTAATATGTACAAGGAGCACAACACTGCTTTTGATTGGCCAAAAATAGGTTTGGGAGATTTTCTGAAAGAGAAACATTGCATAACAATAAACCAAAGTGCTTTAAATAATGCAATGCGGAGTTGGGCTGAGAGCCGTACATGGAAACATCTTGTTCCTGTTTCCACAGATTTCAGTAATCTGACTGCTCTGTGTTTTAGAGGCAAATTGCTAAGGGAGAGAACTGATTGCGTGCTGCGTCTTCTGTGGACGAAGTTTTGATCTGATGGACTGAGAACAATAGTATGTGGCAATATCCATTCAAATGCAACATCATACTACTAGCCACATTACTGTTATTAATATATCAGATTAAAACAGTACTAGTTAGCTAGAAGTTAAATAATACAAAAAATACTTAATCATTCATAAAAATATTTTATAAATAAGTATAGGTGAAAAAAACACGCTTGCACATCGTTTCAAGGACAACTGAAAAAGTATTTATGGTTCTGCTCTGTCCTGGTGCCCCAGCTGCGTATGCTTCTTGTACGTAAAATTGTAATCTAAGGCAAGCCTTATGAAATATTTATCTGATCAATATTAAAGATGATTTTTTCAATATTACACATGAAATCCAGCATGAATGTTAGCATATTCATGAATAGATAGATAGATAGATAGATAGATAGATAGATAGATAGATAGATAGATAGGTCTGTGTGTGTGGTGTGTGTCTGTGTGTGGATAATTTAGGTCTCTCTAGCACCTTGCTCCCCCAAGCGTGGACCTCAGCTGGGATTCAGCCCCAATGCCTTAACACTCCACCACAAGCATGTTTTACAAACACACACACACACACACACACACACACACACACACGCTGACACGCTGACGCATACACAGATAAACATACACAATGCAAAGACATAATACACACATAAAAACCATACAAAGACACACAGAAACAGAGGGACATTTTTTTCATTTATCTCTTTTCCTTCACACTCTTGACTATACCCTTTTTGCCACAGATGCAGGAGCAACCTCCTATACATAAGGACCCAAACACACACACACACACACACATACACATCTTTCTCTATTTTAATGTACCTGTTTCTTTCCTTCTTGTGTCAGTGAACTCAAGAGAAAGCCCCCCGCAGTCATGTTACAGCTAGAAGTGCATTCAACCACTCCAGGCACAGGCCAATGCACTAAGTATGACCAGCAGTGAGATGTGTGTTTACATGTTTCTATAGGCTGTGTCACACTCAGTGTGGAGCAGGGCAGTTTTATCTGCCTCATCTGTCTCTGGTCTGATTTTTCTACCACCTCAACATCCATACTGATGTATCGCATGTTCACACTTTACTAAACATCGGATGTTTTCATTGTACTTTCGTTTTCACATTCAACTCCTTCACTTTCCTCTTAGCATCAGCCTCAAATGCTCCACCCACAGAGGTGCAAACACAGTCAGATATTTACTGAATGCTAAGATGGCAACAACTATTGGAATGTTGTCAGTTAGTCTCTGACTTCCCATCCTAGTAGGCATGTCCTGTGTGTGCAGCTTTGTGCACTAAGGGATGTACAGACTAGCTACACAAAGACTCTACCTGTAAAGGTACTAAACACAACCTGTATTAGTGTGACCAGTTCCACTTCAAGCTGGGAAGTTTTCAACAGCTGCCATCTCTGATGGCAAAGCCAATTGATTGACATACAAACACAGAATGTTAAGCACAATACACAAGCTCCAGAAAAAAATGAGACCACTGCAAAAATGTTCAGTTTCTCAGGTTTATCTTTTATAGGTGCAAGTATAGAACTGAACAGCTTTGCCTTTATTTTTAAGAGCTGCTGACAATATTTGTCATATTTTTTCCAAACAAATATATTGTTCTTTTAAGCATAATTTTAAAGGAAATTACAAAACATCAAAAAGAGAAATTATGTAGTGTTTACAGAACTTGAATAATTCAAAGAAAACAAATCTCTTGTTCCCTCTAAAACAAAATGGCAATAATTACCTTTGACGTATGTCTAGTAGTGTTTTACTATCACATTGCAAGAGGAGAGAGTTGGTTGCGGCAGTGTTTTTTTACTTTTCCTCATTAAATAAGATTTGATGAATGAGGTGCTTGTATAGGAATATAACAGATACTGGCATGGAATGGTTGTCATAGTCGTAGAGATGCTCATTTTAAAATAAATTGCAGTGGTCTCTTATTTTTTCCGGAGCTGTATGTCCACAATTAAATAGATATGGGGTAGCACGACTGATTTCTGACTCAGTGACTAGGCCTATATTTCACTTTAAATGGTTAATTGGTGTGCAGAGAGGACAACCAACTGCTGCTAGCATTTAGTCTTATGAACAATTATTTGTTTTACATGGGACAAGCGTGGATGGCCAGATCCAGATTAACATACACATCACTGCATGAGGTTTAAGTTGAGAGCTAACAATTTACTCAGCATATATGAAAATACAGCATGAGACCAAAATGATTTGTCTTTTTCTGTTTTCATCATTTACTTGAAACACTTACTCAGAACCTCAAGCTGCTAATACTGTTTCAGTGACACACACTAAAGCAGTCAACAGCAAGTAAAGTGAACTGTTAAGCAATGCATGGGTACAGCAAAATATAGAAATAAAACATACTAACTAAATGTAAAATAGAATAAAAAATACTGACTGAATGGTCCCTTTCTGGTCAATAAGTCTGTGTGAAAAAACCCAGCAGACACTCACTTTCACCTCCCATGCTTTGACACCATTTCCTTACAATTGAGATTATCTCTCTTTCTTATCTGCCAAAACTCTAAATGCACTTCCTCTGTCCTTTATATTATTTGAGAGGCATCTTAAAGATAATAACAGGACACTGTCTGCCTCTATTTATCAGTCACACACACACACACACACACACACACACACACACATAGGAAACACCAACATAAGGTGTATTGGTGAGGTGCTGTGCTGCCACAAGTCACCATAACTGCTTGGCACAAATCCTAGAAGTCTCTTAAACTGCGCTAAAAGCATGGAACACAATTCTTCCAAAGATATTCCCCATGATCCCATGATACACGTGCTCTTGCCCATTTGTGGAGAACATGGTGGAGAATGGCTGATGAGATTTTACACCTTTTTCCACATCTTTGTAGACCAGAGTCTTCAAATCTTTGTAATGAGGGGTTTATGTACGGCAACCCCAATATGATATCCCTGTCTATGGAGCTGTGGACAGACTGTTCTTGCTGAAAGTCTGGACAGACTGTTCTTGCATCCGGCAATGACATCCTCAGTCACTTGAAGAACATCTGCATCTGTTTGTCTTCACATATTTCTTCACTAATGCATTAGCATCACACTCATGAATGTGTATTTTTTATCCACAATTTTCAGCCAGATTTACTGATGTCTGTCCCACAGATCTAAATGCAGATGTCACGCTAGTCACTGTTCTTACTGAAGCACCAGCTAACTGTGCAGTCTTGTGACTGAAGCTCCTGTCATCTGTGCCCCAATAAGAAACTCTCTTTCAAAGTCTCTCATAACTGAGGACAGTTGGGGCTTCCCAGCATTTTAATACAAGACACAGAGCATCTTAGGAAGTAACTGCTTAATTATAACAAGCAGCATAAGTGCCTGGAAGCATCTATACTTACTATGTTTCTCCACTTCTTTATTTATAATTAAACATGTGGGTATCTGTTCTTTCAATTTCAAAAAATGGAACATGGAGCTTTTGAAAAGTCAACCTTTTTGGCGATTCTTACATAGTAAGTTAGCCCTAGTTTTTCTCTCGCTTTACAAAAATAGGACATTTTTGTCTGAAATATGCACACACACTCATACATGCACACACACACAAACACACACATGCACACACCAACCACTGTCATTGTTAAACGCAAAAGCATATAATCATGGGCCAAAAAGCCCAGTAACGTTATATAACCATTTATCTAGAGGTATTTGTCATTAAGCACTTGCAGGAAGGAGCTTCAGAAAGATTCCATTCAGTGTATTCACAGCAATAATTTGCCGGGATATCATCTCCCTCTCCCTTTCTTCTCTATCGAGCAGCTTTTCAGCCACATGAAACGAGAGCTGCTCCTTTTATCATCACTATAGACAGTCGATCAAAGAGATTTTTCTATCTGTCATCTGAATCGGCAGGTAGTGGCAGAACTCCAAAGTCACTGAATCACACTCTTACAGATACAGCAAATCTAGCAGGGAAAACAAGGGTCAGCTCAAGAAGCTGCAAGAGGTTTATATCATGTAAACTCATTATTTCAATTAACAATGGGATGTTCCACACTGTCATTGTGTATGGAATGATTGGAATTCTTAGAACAGGCTTGGTGGAAAGCTTAAGGTTTTTGCTCTCAAAGAGATGAAAATATGAATATGAAAATATGTCATACCAGAGATTCCAGCAAATATTTCAGAGGATTAACAAAGCTGCTGGAAGAGCTCAGGACCAAGGGGTGTCAGTGGTATTGAATTATAAAAATATCTAATTCAATCGCATTGTAGTGTAAAAACCATTATTATGAAAGGCATTCAGTATGTCTGATCTGCAGCATTTTAGGAATACATCCACCGCATGAGCTCCTGTTACTGCCTCAGGGTTGTATGCCTCATTAGTACACCGCCTTAAATATCACTGCTTAGGAACTCAATCCGATTCACCTCAGAAATGGCAGCAGAAATGTTTAAGGGCTCAGTTTGTCAAATCTTTAGACATCAGACAGTAACAGATATATGGCAAAACAACAAATTTTTTAATTCATTCATTCATGAATCATAAACCTTAAGGCATGTTTGAACAGGCTGCAGCACTTCTTGTTTTTAACTGATCAGATGCACTTATTTACAGTGTCATACAGCATGTGATCACTCCCTGAGATAACTGTAAACAATTATGTGAAGGAATGTTTAAATGAAGTTCAGTTCAGTTAAATTAACCTGGGCTGAAAAATAGAAAAAAAAATATCTACTGTATGTACATTTTAAAGAATTGATCAGAGATGTACAGTGCCCTCCAAAATTACAAACAAATAATTGACATTTTTATCACACTGCTGTTTTTAAAAACTCTTAAATTCAAAACAGTTACAGCTAAGCTGAACCTACGTAACTGTAGAACTTCCTCCAGGAATCAGAGTTAGATATTGAAAGAGTAATTTTGCTGTACCAAGACTCGAAAACTACAACTAAACTCCAAATCCATCCCAACAAACTATTTGATTGTTGTTGGACCACAAATATAAGCACCTGGAGTTTGCAAAACATGGCTGTAATTTGATTGGTCGAAATTCCATGGTCAAATGGGGTCCATTAGAGTTGGGTGTGACATAACAACAGACAAGGTTGTGCAAAAATATCTAATTTGACCTATCAAGTATGCCTGTGAATTTGTTGTGGGGCTGTTGTTTCCTCTAAAGGCCTTGGTCATGCAGTAATAATAAATGTCATTAATAAACTACCATGTGTGTTTTTATGACCAGTATGATGTGAACATGGCAGTAGGTTTTATATCAAGCAGCTGCCACTTCTAAGACTGCTTTGACCTTCCTGTGATCCAAGAACTTTCAAGGATTTAAAGAGAGATTTTAAAGAGGAAATGGTGTAAGCTCTCTATGTATTGTTCAGGCTTATAAGAGAAGACTTGGTGCTGTTAGCTTGGCAAAATAATGGTTATAAATGGGATATAAATAATTATGATGTACTTTACTTTTTTAATAGTGTTTTCTATCAACAGTCTTACATTACTGAAGGTTTCTCTGACCTTGTCAGTATACAATATACAAGACTAATAACCCTTTTTTCACCACCTTTTCACCATTTTTTTAATAAAACGTTTTTTATTACCATTAAAAAAGGTGCCAATAATTCTGGTAAGCACTACATGTAAAAAACAAATCTAATCATCCCATTGATCTGAGCACAGCCTTTGTTTACCTCAAGGTTCTTTTGAGCGCAATATCGTAGCGTTCTTAATCCATTTCTTTGTGCTAAAATTGCAAACAACACAGTGATGAATAATGAATCAGCTGTGAGTGGTATAACACAGCAAAGCAAATCTGCTTACCCTGTAGTCGCTGGCTGTGACATAGAAGATGGGTTGGAAGGCCAGCCAGATGATGCAGGTGGTGTACATGGTAAAGCCAATAAACTTTGCCTCGTTGAAGTTCTCTGGGCACTTCCTGGTCTTGAAGGCGTAGAAGGTGCAGAGGATGATGAGGACGCAGTTGTAGGTCAGGGACATCAGCATGCTGGAGTCCTTGCTATTGCACTTCAGCCTGACTATGTCTCTTCTCTCGGGGCTGACCTCTTTCCTCACACCTGGTGCTTCTACCAAGAGCCAGACCACCACCACCAACAGCTGACAGGAAATGAGGCCAGCACAAATGGCTACTTGTGAAGCTGGACTAATGAACCTCGGCCTTTGAGCTCCATCTTTGACTCCGTTGAAGATCCGGGCAATGCGGTTGGTCTTGGTCAGAAGGGCGGAGTAGCAAACTGCGAAGGAGGTACCCAGCCCAAGGCGACGTAACGTACACACTACGGCTGAAGGTTTGGCAATGTAGATGAAGGTGATGCTGTAACAGAGGAGCACTCCAATCAGTAAAATGTATGAAAGTTCTCGCCCACTGGCTTTTACCACTGGTGTCTCATTGTTCTTCAGGAAGAGGCCAATCACAAAGAGTGTGCAGAAGATCCCCAAACAGGCGATGGTGACTGGTCCGATGGCCCAGGCATCCTCCCAGTGGATGTACTCCTCAGGCAAGTTGTAGCAGCCAGTCAGGTTGCCAAGAGGCCACTGGCCAAAGCTGCAGTCTGCACAAGTGAATTCGTCCAGGAGGTACTGGTAGGGCTGGCAGGGGATGCAGATCCAGCAGCAGACGTCACCGGGCTGCATGCTCTTTATCTCGTTCTTTCTGCAGGGGTCACTGCACTGCGAGGTAGGGACCATTTGGTTCTCCCAAGGGATCAGACTAGTGTTCAGGATCAAACTCTGCGCCCAGTAGCCCACTTTTTGGTAAACATATGTGCCATCCTCTTTGTGGTAGTGGAAAATGTTGTAACGCCCCAGGCTATCCCCATAAGCATCAAAGTGAACAGTGTTCTCTGTATCAGCTGGACGAAATGGTGCTGTAGAGACAAAAGTCAAAAGGTGAGTTGCAAAGGTCAAAAAATATAAAATGAAGGACTGGGTTTTACCAGAGACCTCCATAGTTTATTATAAGACAAATGTCTTCCAACCCATAGGCACATCTTTATGTAACAGCCCCTAGCTATGCTTACAATCTCAAAAGCCTCTCTTGTCAGGTTTGCGGATGCATTGGACACAGGTGCACACAGTACATTTACATAATTGAGGCCAGGAGGTTGATTCACAAGTCTGCCTTGTTTCTTTGATGTGATTTCACAGTTCTTGGAAAAAAAAAAACATAAAAAATAGATCACTTCAGATGGGAAGAAATGTTGAAATTAAATTAGTCTTTAAGATGCTGAGAAGATGTTTTTATATTCTGTATTTCTGACAGCCAGACACCATTCTCACAGCGCAATCCCAGTTTGTTGTTGTTTTCACTGCCTGATCCAATAGCAAGAAGATGAGTATAAGGTAGCTACTGTGTAGTCAATGTCAAAATTAGTGCACCTGACAGACTCTTATCTGTTTAGCTGTTTCCTTGATCCTCTATATATGGTTTCTTCATAACAAGTTTACTTTGCTCATGTAAAAGTGTTTTACATAAAACCGCATTACTGACCAGCTCAACATAATGTAATTTTCAAGTGACCAGAATGCAGAAATGAATTTTTGCAACAATTTTTAGATACTACCCCCAGAGCCCCTATTTAATTAAAAAAAAGCTTTCTGAGATCTCAAGGCTGGCAAGAATGTGTACAGATACTGACTGTCTAGGAAGAGAGTATATCTGTCCCAGAGGAAAATGAAATATATTGTTATAGATTGTCTGTGTATTTCAAAATATAAAAATATAAACATGCCTTTAAATACCTTTTTTGCATGGATTTGGTTTGAACGTCTCACATTCAGAACGATCGGTCTAGGCATGCAGTGGACTGGACTGAGTCCAACAGTTTTTGACAGTTTCACAGATCTATTGATCTTTCAGATTAAGCTCCTTTAACAGAGCAACCAGCAGGATATTACTGTATTATATTGACAGAGGCTCTGACTGCATCAGTACAGAATGATTAAAGCACTACACTACACTAACTGTATAGATCTTTGATGCACAGTTTCTTCAGGTACTTCATCAATCGCTAAGGATTAATGTGGCTTTTCCCTGCAAACATAAAAACCCCTGTTCTTTGAGTTCTCATTGCATTATTTACATTGTGGATAAAAATTCTCCTCCACTGTCAGTAGTCTTGGAGCTTGCAGCAGATATTTAATGTCTCAGTGTTGCATTCAAAATGTCTCTCTGTTGCAAAAATAATTTAAATAAAGCTTAAAGTTCTCCACATGTTTACATATGATTTCAAATCTCTTTATGTTTAGTGTCAGCTTGCTGTACTCATATAAGGGAACTCAATAACATAATAATAAGACTGAATAAATGACGAAAACACTGCTACTTATAGTGAGTAACCATGTAATTTGCAGAAAATATTGACTAATCTATACTGTTAATAAGATACAGTGCAGTCTGGAAGCAGATGGAGAGTATCATTTTTTTTGACGTGGCTCTTTACTGCACAACACCGGATGTAAAACGGTACAATGGCAATGAGATTGTGCAGACTGTCAGCTTTCATCTGAGGGTATTTACTTCTATGTTGGTTGAATTATATAAGAATTAGAGTGCTTTTATATATAGTCGCGCCATCTCAGGGGACCATAAGTAATTGAACAAATTAACATAATCATACATAAAAATGTCATGTCAGCTCCAAGCATAGGGCTCTCTAGCAGTGCCTTTTGTACATTCATGACGTCAGTGAGGGTGAATCATTTTTTCAGTGAGTGTTCACGTGCATAGCTTGCCATACTGGGGCTATCTAGTTTGGCATCATGTGGGAGGAACAACATGTTTAGCACCGTGGAGACAAAAGGTACTACATGTTAGACTGGTGTCCACCTTGTGCACCATGTTGATCAGACAGCTGTAAACAAACCCATCCATTCTGCTCCTGACTGGGCTAATTCTTAGATAAATGGAAACAGGTAATGTTTATATTGTATTTTTGGTGGCATTTCTATCATTAGTTTTTCTTGTTTGGCTTTGCATGGATTAAGTTCTGCGTTGCCTTTGCCATTTTGTATTATTGGTGTTTCATGTGTGCCATCAACTACTCTAACAATCCATGTGTTTAAAACTTGTTTTAAATCCATGTATGAAAACTGTGTTTTCCTGAACTGTCTGTGTAATGTGTGGTGATGATGTCTGTTATTTGGACTGTTTCTGTTGGCTTGTGCGTTTTCATTTTGCAAGTTTAAATTGGTTATATCTGCTTCATAGATTAGTTCAGAAGTTCAGAATTCCCCCCACACCACCCCCATTTTTTTGTTTTTGCAAATGTAATCAGTGTACTGGCTCCTGTTTTACTGGTTCAGCAACCCCTACAAAATAATCTGCCACTGTTTATGGCCTGCTTTACATGCTGTGATTATCATTTGGTCCACCCAATATAAATGTAAATACCCTCAAATTACGGCTAACAACACAATCATCCTTGTGATCCACGTCATCACTAGCTGCAGTTAAATCTACAATATTTTTTCAACCCAGTTAAAACCATCCTGGTCAGAGATTCCAACTTCTCCGTTTACATGGACGCTAAATAAAGTGATCCGATTAGATAGGCACTGACATGCCATAACTTACACAGTTCTGCCTGTCAATACAATTCTCAAGAAGAACACACATTGAGTCCTGGGAACAATTATTGTATTTTTTTCTAATGAAGCAGCAATCACAGAAGCAATCTTCAAACAGGAGGAAAGTGCAGGAGGACCTTTAGAGCTAATCAAGAAAATAAAACTTGGTGACCCTTCCCCTGCCAAAGATCAGTTTTGTCGTTTGTCTATTGAAAGTAACATATTTTGGTTGAAAGTTTTAATCCTTTGCAGACTCTAGTGTGATATTCTGACCATTCACATCACCTAATTGTAACCCCACATATGGCATGCAGGTGCAGATAGAGGAGAAAAAAGGTCATATTAAGCATTTAGGAGCTAAAATTGTCCTATTAAGTGATTGTCAACTTGTCTGAAAAATGCTGACTGGGCTGGATTGGGTTAGTCTAATCCAACTGAGGTGACTACATGAGGCATTTTTACTCTGTTTGGATTACAGTTCAGATTATTAGTGGAATATTTGGGTCAGTGTAAACATTGCTACAGTCCATTTACTCACAGACTGCATCAAATCTTCACATATACATTTGCAACATCAAATACAGTAATGATAATCATTTTAATTGACTTGGATCCTGAAAAGCCAACTGCAGAGTATGGATTTATTGCACTCACCATCAAACTTTGTCTTCAAAATGTAGTCTTTATAGAACTTCTTTCCATTCAGTGGTTTCAAGGCACTACAGATTTTGGTAGTGTTGGGACACAGTCCTTGCTTCATGTTGTGTAAAGAATGGGCCATTGCGTACACCGCATTCACCACAAACATGATCTTGGATTCTGGCTCAAACTTGCTATCTCGAAGTGAATGTTTCCCACAGTTTATGTCATGTAGGCTGCACTGGAAATGGTTTTCCCAGAACTCTCGGAACCAGGGATTGCGCGTGTTGTTGTACGGATTGAGGTTTGTGAAGTAGTCAGCAAATTCAGGGATTGGGTACGAAGCAAGCTCAATGGTGAAAGCTCCATCTGCTACTGTTTCGCTCCCTCTCACCACACTCTCCTGTGCCCCCCAGCCATCGCTCGCCACCCAGAGGAAGGAGACATTCATGCGGTTAGCTGCGACTAGAAGCTCTCTAGCATCCTCACTTCTAGTGAAGAGGATCACGACTTTTGCATTCGACTTCTGCAATAAGGACCTAATCACTGCTTCATAACTGTAGCGGTCCATGGAGCGGCTAACCTTGGCAGATGTCGCGATGCAGATTTGCAAGGCCCTGGCCTCCTGCTGGAAAGCATCAATGCCAGTCTCTCCATAGTCACCCTCTGAGGCTACAGTGGAGACATAGGTCCAGTTGAAGTAGCGTAGGATCTCAGCCATGGCCTTCGCTTGGTAGAAGTCTGGTGGTACTGTTCGAGCAAAGTAGTCATAGCGCGTTTTATCACTAAGCTTAGCACTGGTTGAGGCATAGCTGATCTGGGGGATCTGGAAGAGTCGTAGAAGATTGGCCACCTGCAAGAAACCACACAAGATACATGAAAGGGAGTCTTCTGACTGTGTTCTGTTCAACACTGAGCGAAACCAGAAAGCAGAAAAAGCTGTTCAACATTTAATGTCCTAATAAATGATGGAATATTGCTGATTTGCTGTTTTGCTTCACAAAACAGTGAGCAAACTAGACATGGATAATTTACTGCACAATTCTTGTACAAAAGTATTCATATAACAATTTGCAGTCTTGAGAGAAAACCCAAAATATAAAATATACCAGTATACTATATATATCAGTATAAAATATAAAAATCTATATAAAAAATAAAGTATAAAATATAACATATCATTCAGAAGCAAATAACAGCCCAATGTACCTACAGACACAAGGTTATTTTGAGACAGCAAGCATGGTAAGTGAAGCTACAATTTTTTTACTCTGTGCGCAATATATTCAAAATCTAATATAGATTCAATGATGAGGGCCATTCAAAACGAGAGCCCGTATCCTACATTCTTTTTGCATTTTAATTTGTTCCCTGAGATTCATTCATGATATCATTATGTACCAAATACAGTCATCATTCATTTTACATGATATTTTGCAAGCTCTCTTTATCCTTTAGCATTAGAAAAAGTCTGTCTTTAAGACTGATACAGGTCCTAAAAACACATGCTTAAAAACACAGACTTTAACCTACTGGAAAAATACAATACAAAATGGGCTATGACATTTGCACAGGCCACATGCTATGATTTTTTCACTGAAATGTTAACTTAGCACATTAAACAGCAATAGTATAGTAAAATGTGTCAAAAGAAACATGTTCTCTGTAGTATAGCCCTGCAATAAGAAGGCTGTGTCATCACTGAGGTACCCTTTAGCAAGACACCGTCCCCCACACACTGCTCCCTGGGCGCCCCTCGTTTGTGGCAGCCCACTGCTTCGCTTGGCGAATGGGTTAAATGTAGAGATATAATTTCACACTGTGGTGTGTTCATACGTGACAATAAGGGGCCACTTTACTTTATATCAAGCTCTTTTATTTAAAAAAAGCAAGGAATATTTGTTGTGATACCAGCCCTTTAAAATGATTCAGATTCCCTGACTGATTTGTCATGGCATGCAGATATAGTCCATAACTTATACTGGTATCATTAATATCCACAGGTGAAATTCTGTAGTGAAGTTTGCAAAGGAACCCATTGCTCCCATTAATGTTTTTTCTTTGGGGTTTTAGCTCTCTTTATATTCAGCCAGAGATTTAAATGTATCCTTTCAGTGTTGCTTAGTCTGATGTGCATCATCCTGTACATGGACTACTTTAAGCGAAACTCAGACTCCTTGTCCCAGCTGTGTGTGACCGTGTTCTACAGTGGAGCGGCTGACTGGGCTTTGCCTTGGGCACTTCTTCAGAAGCCTGGGGGGAAAACCGCTCGATCCCGCTACTGAAAGGAGGAAAAAAGAACATGTTCTGCTTTTGGCCTTTAGCACTACTTTCACTGTGTTCCTCCAGATTGCTGCACTCTAAGAAAATGTGACTGCACTCTAAGAAAATTATTTTACTTAAATGCATGGGTCATTCTGCTTTTAGCTGGGTGAAATGAGTGAAAATGCTAAAGAAAATACAGTAAAAAGTGATTAATATATCAGTGACCTCCTTTCAGTGGTGTGATTGGCCAGTTTCACCCCAGGCTTTCTTTAATGGTCTTTAATGCTATGGCAAATTAATAACAGATAAACGGTCAAATGAAGAATAAGCATGCTGTGGCTTTTGCATGAACACTCTATCAGTTTTACACCAGTATCAGATATCTGAGTGCTTAATTAAGCAAAAAATATTTTTAATGGTTCGTGATCTGTGCCTTTCCTATAAAACACATGCATAAAATACGGCCCTGAAATATTTAGGTTCAGAAAATCCATTAAAGCCCTCATTAAGCACTTGCAGAGTTACACGGCCAATACAGCGGCATCCTGTTAAGCTTTTCCAGCACCTGCTTTCTGTATTTCTCAGGGAGAAGTGAACACGAAGAGTTCAGCATACATTTTTCATAGGTGTTGCTATAGAAACCAATGGGAAGGGAATGAAAGGTTGTCTTTGAGAAACAGAGAGGTTAATGTTGAAAAAGTTGGCTTCCCTGGAGGTTCCTTGCCTCTGTAGACATCATCTTTACTGTGAGTTTATTGTCGTACAACATTATCCTAAAAATCTCCGCTGCTTAAGCAGTCCTGACAGGCCCACATTTGAATAGTCTATGTTTGGAGACAGCTGCCAGAGTAGCTTTCTGGAAGTGAATGAGAGTTGTTTTTCTTCACACCCTTCACCAAAACCATAAACACTTCTGCATGAAACCAGACTAGAAGCTGAGGCAAAAAGGACTGCATACTGAGATAAAAAAAATCTTAATTTCTTCATTTGTTTATATATACCTATTCATGACCTTCCACATGCCCCTGGGAAACAATATTCAAAACATAAAAATAAAGTAAGCTCTAAAATTATTGGAACCCTTTGATACAAATGGATAAAAAAAGGAAAAATAAATCAATTTTACCAAAACCATGTGTCACAATTATTGGCGCCCCTTGGAGTTCTACTAAATATTCATTTATATTTATTCCAATGAATAAAATATAACTGAAGCATGTATCATCTGAGGCATCATTTATTTAACAGTGAATCAGACTGAGGGGTGTTCAGCATCATCAGTTTTAGAAGGTTGGAGTTGATTTTTTAATATAAATTTATCAGGGCATTTTCAAATGTAACCCCCAAATGTTGTAATTGATTGTAGTACTGAACCTCCAAAGTTTAATAATTCTGAGTCTGAATCAAGGTTAATTTGAGACTTCATGATGACTTCTAAACAATCATAGTCCAGTCAAATAATTTTCTACCCTTATTACTGTGATAGTCTGCATTAAAATGGCCAAGGAAAATTCCATGTTCATGATGTACGGGTGAATAAAACTGCGTCTGAGTCTGAAGGTCTGGGGAGTTAAATGCTGATGGCCAGCTAATCTCCATCTCTCACTCTCCACTCTCACTCTCGGACTCTCCTGAGTGCTGTAACCAAAAAAGTAGCCTTATGCAACATCAGGCGTTTCTAACAGAGTGTGCACCGTACCCAAGAGGCACACATGACTCAGATAACAATCTACCTCAGTCACAACAGCTAGTGTGAAAAATGTGTCCAACAAACAGCTCAGGGCAAATTGCAGAATTAGTGCTGAGGGGTTGAAAAAGAACAACCAGAGCTGACAAAAGAAACTCTACCCATAGAGATGAAAGTACATATATGTATCCCATGTACATATACTAACTCATATTCAAAATCTTGCCTTAAAATTAAGCTACTCTAAAAAAGATTTAATTCTATGTCAATTTTGAGCATTTTTGTTGGTCGCTTTTTCAATCTGCTGTTAATTGCAAACTCTAATGACCATAGTGTTTAAAACTACTTAATGTAATGTTTGCAGACATGGACCCAAACACACGGACTGAACCCGCAAAAACAGTCAACGAGGCATTCATAGCTGACTCACAGCAGCCATATATTCCAGTGAACAAGCAAAATAATCCAAAATCATGATACCATCAGAGGTAAACAGAACCAAATGAGGAAGGGTCAGTACAATAGAGAAAAAAAGCTTGCTATGCATTACTTCACAAGCACATGCTGGAAACAATGGCCTTTTTATACAGGAAAGGAAGCTAGAGCTCAGGTGATCTTGATCTACTTAAATTCTACTTAAAGACTTCCAACTTCTGTTCCATTTTCTATGTAGTTCTCCTCAGTATGGAAAGCCTTACTGGAAACAAAAGGGTTAAATCTTGTAACAGAAATGTGTCCAACCAGGGCTTTTCCTTATGGCTCAGGAGCTGCACAGAATAAGTACGTGTTAGATTAAAAACCAGTATAGTTGACTGAGGAATCGGCCATTCATGTTTTGATTTACAGTGGATCTTCTGGAACTCTGTGGATATGAGGAGTGTTCTAAACAGGTCTGACTAGTGAGACCAGTAGAAAAACAGCAGTCACAACCCAGTGGGTTCTTTACTGAAAGAGTCAATGTAAAACTGCTACTTACAAGATAAAGTATATGCTGCCATATGTTTTACAAGTTTTAACCTAAATCTGGAATGTCCTTTACAATGTTCAATTGTCCATGGTTTAATCTAGAGCTCAGCACTAACACACTACTAGAATACCTTAGAGGCCTTACAGAAAGTAACATTATTATAAAGATGCTTCTGGACATGTATGGCCTAAACTAAAGGCTTAGCTCCTGATGCTCTAATGTATCCCTCTAAAAATAAAGTCTCTAAATGATTCTTGGGTTCCAGTTCTGGGAAAAACCTTTCAGTGATATATAGCTTGTATATTATGAGGATCTTCTTTCTCTTTCTTTCAAAAGTTTAAAAAGTCTATCTACATCTAATTTACAGAAGACATTCTTTAAAGAACCACCCTTTTTGGCACCTTTACTTTTAAGAATATTATGAAAAGTGATTAGTAAACATTTAAAAAATAGTTGTTCTTCTTCTCCACCCTTTTAGCACATAAAGACACTGTTACACCACAACAACAATGTTAAATTCCAGAGATGAGTTTGTCATATTTCAATCCAATTGATTAATGCTGATTCGTTTAGTGCCGCATCACCATTGTGCTGGATGCTGCAGAGTGGCTTAAACACATTGGATATGGAGCTCATACCTTCTCTCACAGACTCTGCGTCTCGCTGACGGCCTCGCTTTCAATTAAGTAAATTAGCACGAGTGCTATGCGGATTTGTGGGTGGAAAGCAGAGGGGATTATTTCAGGAAAGAGGATGACTCTTGAACTGAAGGAGCTGCTCTTGACATATGAAAGTGAATTTGATGTGTGTTTCATAGTCACATGTCACACTTCTTCCACACAGGACCACACTTCTTCCATGATGGAAAGTCTTTCCATAAAATGGAGCAAGGCAAAGAGCTACAAAGCAGCAAAAAGACCCTTGACAGTTTGCTTATGTTGCCTTCCTTCACTCAGCAGCCCAGGACTGGCACACTGTCACTTACTCCAGCTCCACAGCCTGGCCCACCACTGCACTGACGCTTTACTAAGAGAGAAACAGACACACACAGTGGTGGAGCACACACACAGACAAGGGTGGATGAGAGAGAGTGGGCGACATGCTCCTAATATGTAAAAGGTGTTTGGTTTGAATTTTCTCAGCCTACATGTATTCCTAACATAGTAACATACTAATAAATAAAAATGTATTGTCATATCAGCTAACCCTAGTGTAGTACAGCTAGTGTCTTAGAAAGTAAAACCAACAGAATTTGTTCCCATTTAGAACAGACAAGCCCCCAAGTGGTGCAGCCCTCCCAGCTTAGAAGCATCACGTGGCCGGGTGAGACCTAACTACTGCATAGGAACTGTCTGCAAGTACATTTAAAATGTAAAGTATTTGTATTGTAGGTGCAGTATAACTTATTAAACTATCTTTAAAATGTTATATGTACACTCAGTAGTGCATGTATAAAAACCCCAAGTGTAATAATATGCATAATAACATAAAGTGTCTAAAATTGACCTGCATAAATGACATGCTTTACAGTGGCTTAAGATAAAAACACACTCAAAAGCACAATTAAATGCATTCATTTTTTTTCTCTTTCTGAAGCTTTTAGAGAGGCAGTGTTAAACATATTGTCTTTTAGGGAAATGTTCAGTTTTCTTATTTTATTACTTTTTTTCTACCATTCTTAAACATTATAACCCTGTAGCACAATACGGCATGGCAAATACATGTGTGGCCACTCATGGTTCCAACACCATTGTGAAGTTCGCTGATGACACAGTGGTGCTGGGCTTCATCTCCAACAATGGTGAGACGGCCTACATGGATGCGGTGAAGAACCTGGCATCGTGGTGTCAGGACAACCACTTCCAGCTGAGCGTCTGCAAGACCAATGAGCTGGTGGTGGAGGAGACAGCAGCGAGACTACAAGCCCCTCGTCATCAACGGAGCTCCAGTGGAGAGGGTCCTGTCCTTCAAGTATCTCCTCAGACCTGACATGGACTGCTCACATTCAGGTTCAGTCCTAAAGGCCTAGGCAGTGCCTGTACCATCTCTGACAACTGAGGAAGTTCAGGGTCTCTCCAGTGATCCTCAGGACTTTCTATTCAGGCGCCGTGGAGAACATCCTTAACATCACATGCTGATATGGGAATTGCTGTGTTCAGGATGAAAGCCTCTTTAGTGGCCTCTTCCGCCATGTGGCAGAATGCGTCCCACCCCAGTAACGAACTATTTCAACCTCTGCAACAGGCAGAAGGTTCTGTACTATCATGGCCAAAACAGAGAGACTCAAGAAGAGCTTCTATCGTCAGGCCAACCGAGTCCTAAATCAGAACATTCCCCCTCCTCCCCCCATAGTATTACCCCCTTAAAGGACTGATAAGGGATTGACGATCAGGCATCGTCAGTATCAGAGAGCTGTTCAGTCACTGCCTAGTGACAGTAGCTCTGTTATTCCAATATTGGCAGACATGTGTAATCGCCCACTCTCATTTGAATGGCTTCTGACTCTGAATAAAATAAGATCCTTTATAGCATGCAATCAAATAGAAAAAAAACAGCGAGCTGAACAGAGTGAGATCAGAAACTCCCACACAAAGAGAGAGACGGTGAAGATACACACGGATGTTATTGAAAGCACTGGCAACGAGTCTGTAAAACTGTTGTATGAATGACTGAGTCACTGACTGTAAAGGCTGAGGTTCTCTAAAGCATTCAGGCATAAAGATCATTGTGAGATGGTAGAGCGAGCAGCACTTTGGATCCAACTGTTAAGGTGCAAACCAGTTCATCCATGTGAGACCTGACAGATGAGTTGATAATTCTGCTGATCAAAACTACATGTAATTTATTCAGCCATATCTATTTGCCAGCCCATTCAACTGGCTGAATTATTCCATCCATCCATCCATTATAAAATAATTGATTTCAGCATTTCATTCATTTGATCAGAACTGGTCCTCCTGCTTCCCTCTGTCTCTCTTTGTCTCCCTCTCTCTCACAATCGCTCCTTCTCTCTCGCGCTCTACTGCAGGCTAAGTAATGCGAGTTTCTCTGTCATACCCTCAATCATGTTTTTGCCAAAGGCTAGGTAGTGTTACGGTGCAATTCAATGGATTCATTTTAGCAGAACATAAATGCATTTCACCCTACCATCATTCCACATTGCAGTTCTGTGTTAACGGTGCGTCACGCAGCAGGGAATTCACCTGCACTGATGCTACAGATGTAAGGAACACAGGCATGGCAGGAAAGGCTAATGGAGCAGTGAAGGTGAGGGCAGAGCGAAAAATAAGACGCCAGAGAAGGAAAAAGGGAAGCAGAACGTGCAAAGAAGGCGATGCAAGGGAAAAAGAGAGAGGTTAAAAAGGAAGAGAAGGAACTGCAGTAAGAATCCAGATCCTGTAAGAAGGCCTTCACTAAAATGCAAGTCAAAGTCTTAATAGAAATAACACTATTGATAATAATAAAGAACTTATTTATATGTACTTTCTTATTTGTAACTGAAAAAAATATTAAATTATTTACAATTACTTTAAATTAGTATTTGTCTTAAAGGAAGAAAAGTTCTGCTCAAGGTTCAACCAGATTTATTAAGCACATGTGCTATACACTGTACACTAGCTTATATCCATTGAATTAGCTTAACAGACTCTCACAATGAAACATTTAAACAAAAGAAACTGGCTGGTTAAAAACATGTCTACCGTTACTTATGCAACAAATAAAGTGTGTGTGTGTGTGTGTGTGTGTATGAAAGAGAGATAGAGAGAGAGAGAGAGAGAGAGGGGGAAAGATGGAATGGTAACAATCTCAGTCTGTGGTTGTTGATACTATCAAGGCCAAGGAAACAATTTGAATTTTTAGTTTGAGTTTGTATTTGGGCAAAGGAGGGAGAGTGAGGGAGAGAGACAAGGGATTAGGGAAGAGCAAGAGAGAGAGAGAGAGAGAGAGAGAGACAGAAAGGACAGCAACCTCAGTCAGACAGTGCCGTAGCTGCTGTGTCTTGGAGATGTCATGATTTTTTCAACATGAAAAGCCCATCTGCTTGTCCCTGTGGACTGTCTCTGCCTTTTCCTGCTGCAACGGCTCTCTAATCCCACTGCAGGACAACCAACATCGCATACATAAACACTCATATGAGCACACTCTACAACTCACACACACTTCATGAGCCCAGAATGCACCCAGAAACAGGACCTGCATGAGCTGAGAGGTGTATAAAACACATTAAACTATATATTAACGCAGTATTGACAGTAATGATGATGGCGATGGCACACGCACTGGTTATGATAATGAGTGTGAAAAGTCTGCTTGTATAAAAGTCAAAAAGATAAACTACAGGATATATTGTCATTTTTACAACAGCTAGTTAGGTTACACCTTGCAGTATAGAAGAGAAGGGCATGGTGTTCTTATATCCTCCTGAGACCCGAAGAAAAAAAATGTCTTACAATTTCTTTTCTTTTGTGCTTTTCTATCTATTTGGGCCTAAAAAACACATTACAATTAAAATTTCTTTGAATATATTTTTTGTTTTAATCCCCCAGGTCGATTTCGGTGTGAAAATTTAACGGAATTTAGAAAAAAAGGTGATATTAACCCAAGAGCACGTTCAATTTGATCAAAACAATAAAATTCTGTATCACTCTTCTGTTGCTTATTGCTTGCAAGGACAACGAAACGC
>JBBPCY010000109.1:18563553-18588181 GCA_037974405.1 Brachyalestes nurse
CATGGGGGTGGGGAGTCCCAGACAATTGGCTTCGCTCTCTCTGGGTGGGTAGTGTGGTCTTCCCTCTCCCCTATCTGGCTAGTCTTCTCCTCCAAGCTCCAGTGATGGGGAGTCCTAGTTAATGTGTGGAACTATAGATGACTAAATTGGGCTGAAAGTGGGGGTGCTTAAAAGCATTATTTGATGTGATGCCATGGAAGAAACACCTTTGATTCTCCAAAGAACCTTAATATGGATGGTTCACTTTTGTAATCGCGGTTTAAAGAACTTTCCACATAGCCTAACAAGGCTTTTTATTTGAAGGTGTGTCAAATCTGGCAGGTTTCATTAGATTTACTTGTAAACACCCAAGGCATGCAGCTAATTATGGGACAAAATATTTCAAAAGACCCAAGACTCAACTTGCACTCACACTTCTGGGACTCAACTAGACTTGACTAGGACTTGCATAAACTGTCTCAGGAGCATCTCTGCTCATTTCAAAAACCTGCATGTCCAAGCCAAGAACCCTTTAGAAATATTTGTTTGCTGGAAATCTACAAGGTGATGGAAAAAGTACTGGGTTAGAAGTAAACTCTGCAGGGTGGTAGAGCTTGAAAACAAACACTGTAGGAAATGGAATGTCATGGACCAGGACTGAAATTAAACTGTAGGTATGTCAGGACTTCAGGGGGCAACTTTGGAATTAATACAGGTCAAAAAAAGCGAGAGTTTCTGGATTGATCTCTGTGTAGATGCCATTACAGCAATGTTCCAAAGCGAGATGTCTCTGAGATAGAGGCCAAGGTTGTGTTGGTGGATGTAAACACACTGCTATGTGCGGCACAGTCTGCAGCCTATGGCTTCCATATGGTGTGCACCAGACGCTCAAGTTCATAGTATTGCTCACACATTTAACTCTCTCTCTCTCTCTCACACACACACACACACTCTCACTTTTTCTTTCTCTTGCTGTCTCCATCTCTGTCATCTCAGCTCTTCTCTTGTCAGCACCACTATGTTTGTTTTCAGCATTACAGAATCGCACATGCAGCAAGTCATTAGCACTTTCCTATTTACCGCTAACATCCCAGCCTGTCTAGGCATGTGTTCAATTCACGATGTCCCCAGCTTTCCACATCTGGCTCAGTGGGACCTATATCCAAGATCAAAGCACTCACATATACACACACACACACACACACACACACACACACACACACACAATTCAGAGGTGACCTAACTCTTTTCTGGTTCAGTGATTCACCCTAAGGCCCCTAGAATGTCTCAGTCCAGATACATTATATCTGTCACTGTTTGACTTACAGCTCAACCTGACAGCAGAGTAGAACAGAATATATTAAGCCATACTATCCATTGTAATACTATCCAGATAAAAGCTTCGAAATCTACTCAATGTCTAATTCTTCCGAAACTATTCCATCCCTAGACATGTTTTATGCAATTGTTTCGTTTTTTTATGCTGGGAGATAGTTTTGCTCGATTCTGTGATTTTACTTGCAGATACATTTGTTTCAAGCATTAATTCATATCAATATCATTAATATCATTTTTAGAAAAAAAATAAACATGGCGGCTAGGCTGACATGGTCTTTTGTTATACTTATAACTTTGAGCTTTGAGGGTTATTTGCATCGTTACTTTTTTGTGCATGCTCCCAGTGGTGTTAATATTTTGCAAGTTCCACGCATGCTGGTTAAAGCGGATTGCTCGTACATGCTCCTGAAAACTAAAAAAAAAGTGTCTTACAATTTCATTTTTTTGTGTGATTTTCTATCAATTTGGGCCTAAAAAAAAGAAAAAAGTGTCTTACAACTTCTTTTTTTGTGATTTTCTATCTATTTGGGCCTAAAAAACCTTACAATTTAAATTTCTTTTAATATATTTTTTATTTCAATTTCCCAGCATGTCCACTGTAGAGGACAACAGGACAATTTCCGTGTGAAAATAGAACTGAATTTAGAAAATAAAAAAGTGATATTAACCCAAGAACACGTTCAATTTTAGCATTCAATATCATCTGTTGCTTATTGCTTGCAAGGAGAACGAAACGTGTATTTTAGTTCATCAGTGAATTATAAGTCATAGAACATCCTCTGGACATTTTACGTGAGATGGTCCTTGGAGCATGTTTTCTTTTTGGTTATTCAGAGGAACATTTTGTATTTGCTGCACCTCATGTATGTCTTGCCATACATGTTCCCAGCATGCAAACCCATCACATGACACATCACTGGAAAGCCCAGGATGTCCTCTACAGAACACTGTAGGGCTTGATGGGGTAACTCCAAATACTGAGGGAAGATACAGGTGAACAAAATGTTCACTATAAAGGACATAAATGAATAGGCCGGGCCTCAGGAGGATATGTGCTGTTTCACTGGCATTGTCATTGACCACTAATCTAGTGGCTGAGCTACAGAAACTCCTCATCCTGTACTGTGGAAATAGCCCATTAAAATAAATGACCTGTTACATCAAAAAGGGTTATTTGGACAGACCCTTTTGTTTCCCATCTGTGAGAAACCATTTCAGTAAATGTGATGGATGAGTGTGGAGAACAGTTTAAAAGATTTGAACCTCCACTTGTAAAGGTGTTCAAGCTATTCACCATTTAGGAACCTATTGAGCTATTAGTGAGTAGAATATATAAGCCAGCCTTTCTTTAGTGTGTGATAAGATGGCATGTACAGAAGCCAGGGTGACACTGATGCAGTAAAGCCTCCTTCAGTGCCATGCGCTCCGTGGCCTATAAGAGAAGCAGGATTCGCCACATCAGGGTGTGAAGAGTTTGGTTGCCTGGCAACGGCGGTGGATGTGTTCGGTCAGGTGGAAACGTGACAGGCTTAGACAGAAAAGAGCGAACCTCTCTAATAAAACCTCAACACTGTAGCCCAACCTCTCATTCTCTCCTCTCTCTTTCACATGGAGCTTAAACTCTTGTTCAGTCTTTATAGACTTTTACAGCCCCGTGCAGAAATACACCCTGCCCCTGGAGGTCAAATCTGCAAGCGAATTAAAGGAACACCTCAATCTAGAAAATGAAAGTATTTTAATGATACGCTATGCGCTGGGAAGTCCCAGACTACATATAATTCTGAAAGGAGATTCTTCCTTGATAGGAAGATTTAGTTAAAGACTAAGTCTGCCTGGCAAACTGATCCTAAACGTCCAAAAGTATACAAACATCCAGTGGAAGAGCTGCGGGAGGTAAACCTCAGTAGTGGGCCCTGCCACCACAACTCTCCACAGCCACAGGAACGTATTTTAGGCAGGAGTGGTGCTTTTTAAAATCCAGACAGGAATGTCATTATCACGCTTGGATAACAGCTTATAATGAAATAAGGTAACAATTTTCTAGACTAGACTTATGCAGGCATAAAGCTGCAGATAAGTGAATCAATTAGCATTTTTCTGGAGGCAAAAACATGTAGAAACTGTCCTGACAAGAAAATTGTAACATATTTCTACTGGATCGTTTGCTTTGAGGTGTAAACAGATATCAGACTATAATGTTTCTACTTAATTACTGCCTACATCCTGCTGCCCCTTATGTTTTTCTCTGTGTTTGTGTCCTTAGAGCTTTTCGCTTTCTCATATTACCTTGATCATTTTCACTTAATTCATGACTATTTTTTCATTTTCTTCACCAACATCTATTTTGCAGAATAAATAAATAAATAATCATATTTTGTCAAATAGCCACCACCCAACACTGCAGACTGTCTGAAAAAATCTTTACAGTCATCAGTCTAGTCAGGTTGGGGAAGGAAAGGGTATCGCTCTGATGGGCTACTTTAACAAGGGACCACCTACCAAAGTGGAAGGAGTTCAGCAAGAAGAGAAACTGCCAAGAGAAATCTAACAACCTTCTGTCAAAACTACTTCCATGAGGATTTGAAAATAGGTGAAACGTTCATCTTACTAAATGTGATTTCTGAATGTAATTTAGGCTATTGGAATGTGTCATGAGTCAGGGCAAGATGATCTGCGTTGATCTGTCATGGCCGGCATATTTTCAAGGCTGCATCACTGACCCTGTGCAAATCCAGTTGTCACGGCTCCATTACAGAGTGTCTAAAAGGTCAACTGCTTTAATAGGAAAGACTGGATATCTGTGTACTTACAAAAGAAACGTACAGATAATCATTTTGCTCACGGTGAAACAAGAACTACCTGACACTGCTAGACTGAAAAAAAAATTAATACACTGAAGTAACACTGTACTGTATTATATCTGAATGTTACTCTGTCTGTGCTTAGTAGCCATCAGTAAAGCCATTGATGATTGCTGGTGAAATGAACTGTGCATATCCACCTTTTAACTTCCTCCTAATCTGTATCATTTGCAAAGTAAATGGAATGTCATGTTTTATTATACCCATGATTAGGCATTGCAATGGTGCTGTAGGAATAAATCCTAACCATGCAAACTGTCAAAATAACCTACAAAGGCTAATTTTTATGTGTGAATGATATGTCTCTGTCTCTTTCTTTCTCTCTCTCTCTCTCTCTCTCTCCCTCTCTCCCTCTCTCTCCCTATCTCACAAAAACAAAAATAGTTTATTTGTGAGGCAACTTTTGCATTAATTCACTCAGGCATTCTGTTTGAGGAGCTTACGAAAGCTCTCATGGTCATTTCCACAGGCATTCTTCTTTGATGAATTGTTTGGTGGATGACTTACAGGGTGACAAGTGCAATTTCAAGGATGTCCTTTGAGTAAACGTTAATAACTGCATTGTTTGTTTGTTTTTGCTTCTGTTAATCATAGATAATAAAACTATTTAACAGTGCTAAAGAGTGTCTTTCTTAAGAAGTCTGTATACAGCTTTGGTCTCTAACTATATGGCAGTGCATTACTACAGCATTGTTTTAAGCTGTTTTGATAAATAACTTGCATCCCAGTTTCATCAGGGAGTGCACACAGTGTATCCTAATGAAAAGGAGAGAGAGAGAAAGAGAGAGAGAGAGATAGAGAGAGAATAATGAATAAACAAAATCGATTCCTGAACCCTGAATAAATAATAACAGCATGTGAAAGACATGAGAAAAAGGTGATCTGAATCCATAAAATTGCTCTTGCTACTTACGATCAAATGGCCAAAAAGCTTGTATCTCATTCAAATCTACACAAATGAGTTTCCATTGCACTTTTATGTAAAATTCTAATGCATTTAAACTTAGGCCCTCTTCAGAGAGAGTTACACTGACACTCATGAACTCATGCTTCTATAGAGATCATGCTGTGTTTTAAATACGTGATTAACATTGCTCTGTTATAGACATATCATTAATGCAAGTAATTCTCATGAAGTCAGTGACATTAATGTGATCACAAGAATTTCAACAGTGAAATGTTACACCACTGTGTAACAGGAAATACAAAAAGAGACAAATATTAGTCAAACATCTGTTCAAGGGTGACAATTATTAGCCTATTTACATTTTTCTATTACATTCCCTCAAAACCCATAATATTTGTATCTCATGCTGTCATGAAGCGCACTGGTGCTTCTTTCACAACTGTTCTTTATATATTCTCTGTTCCCAGAGGAAGATTTTTCTGCTCACAACAGTCTTTTCTGTGTCTCATTAGAAATCTTCTTATTTGGAGGATATGGAAGTCTGACATGTTTCTCCTAAACAACCCCCGTTAGGAGGCATAAACAGCAAAAGCCGTTTCCATCAGCTTCTTAGTTTTCTTCTCTTCAACCTAATGGATCTCAAAACTGTCTAGCTTAAATTTCTTTTTTTTCTACATTTTCTTTTGGATCTTATGGTAATCTCAAGATTATTCGAAAAAAATAAAGATCAGTGCATTGAGGGAAAAGAAAGAGCAGTTTAAGATCTTAAACTGGGATCCGACTGAGATTAGAGGAAGGCTCTTTCTTTTGAAGTGTGAGGAGTTCAAGAAGTGTGAGAAAATGGTCAAAATCTCATACTGATGTTAAACTAAGCCAAGTTATGTCTAGGAGAAATAGCCTGGACTTTGAAATTCCTTTGGGTTGTCTTACATTCTGTTTATTTTTACTAATAGAAATCCCACTCCTGTTCTTAAGTTTTATTTTTCTTTTTACAGCTGGAATTTGGCGCTGCTTCTGTCTCTGAGGAAGTTTACGAAATTGCTTTTCGATCGGTTGATCAAGGGAGGACTATTGATCATTTCAATTTGACAGTTTTCCCCATTAAATTATATGGTAGAACTTTCAGCCACAGTAACAGCACCAGCACCCAATGGAGCAAAATACACTGGTTTTGTTTAAATATCTGCTCATAAAGAGCCTTTAAGAGGCTAAAGCACAGGTCAGATATGAAAAGAAAGGCATGTGTCACTGTTATTGCGGTTTATAAAAAATAGGGAGCCTCTGTGAGCTTGTTTTAGGAGCTGAGGCTGCTGTTAGTTAGTTAGCCAGCTGCAAGCCAGCTCAGTTAGCTGATTTGAAGTTATAAAGTGACTGTAATTTAATAAATGAAAAATGTTTATGACTGTTTGTGCCATTAGGGTGTTTTGAAATTAGCTGTTGTCCTTGCTTAGTTGAGGTTTTTATACACCTGATTTTGTCCATCTTTGACTTTATATATGGTTTCACTTGTGCTGTGAACCAAGCCCTACCCTGTGGCTCAGTGGGTAAATTAATTGGTGGACTGAGAGTCTGACAGTTTGAGTCTCTCTCTGGACACAAACATTTTTTATTTTTCCTTAACACAATATACAGCACAGAAACTTCTCTATGTGAGCAGTGGAGCATGGAGCGTAATCACACTTCTTGTGGAAATGCATTCTAATTCTAAATGATTCTTATTTCATTTCACCAGCATCCGTTCCCTTCCTTTAGTAATTGATTTATTTCACTATTCGAATGTCTCTTATTTCTCTCAAACATTTGTTAGAAGTCTGTGTACTTGTCTTGTTTAGTATGTTTAGTATTTCATATGCACTCACTAAGTTGCATTCCTTATATAACTGACAAACTAAAGTGATTTTGATTCCTTTCATCAGAGGTTTTCAAGTTAAATGTTTGGCTGAGAAGTGGATGCAGAACATTTACTTGGTTTACTTGGTCTGTTGTTCTGTTGTTGGTTTGCTGGAGGTTCATGTGTGCTATTTGCTTAATGTCCTTGATCTTTAAGGATTATATTTGGTGAGGTATTTTGCAAATGGCTTATTGCAGATGCACGATGCATTCGAAGCACATTTCTGGGATGACCTTTAGATGAGCAGCAGCAAGTAATGTGTTACTACCTTACACGCTCTATGTTGTCAGCTCTTTGTAGCCGTAAGCCTCTTAGTGCTGGTCTGAGCGGAATGACAGCCTCAACAGTGCTAAAGCCTTTGTTCAGGAGAAGAAGATGGAGCTTCTGTCTGGATATGTCACAGATCCCCTGTACCCCTGCAGATGGGAGCGACAGAACGGAGCCTTTGCTAACGTCATGAACCTTTCTCACACACGCACATGCACGCGCACACACATACACACACACACACACACACACACACACACATACACACACACACACACACACACAGACAAAACACGCCACACAACATCATCATCCCTTGCCTATGCCTGGCTACATCTCCAGCGGGAACACACGGTCAACAACAGCAGACTTGCTGCTCTTGTCCAGCCAGTAAGAAGCTAATCTAGATACCATATAATCACTATGGCAATAAAAGGGTTGAACCTTTCACTTTGGACATTTCTCTGAGGAGTTGTGTGTGTTCTCACACGCAGACAGACACAACCTCCTGGTGCTTTCTCTCAGAAGGAGACCAGATAGAATAACCTTTGGCACAGTCCTGAACATGACTTGATTAAGCAATGTGGATGGAATGCTCAGACACATGCGAACACAAACCTAGAAGTGGTGCTGAGCACGATGGGTGTAGTTTAATAAAGCAAACATATATCTTTCAGCAGTAGCTCACTACATTTGCCTCAGACTATGCTGAATACATTTAAATGTATTGACAAAATTCAGGCTTCATAATGGCTATCAAAAAGTCATTTTGTTCATTTACACAGTTAATGATGCCATAGAATGCCAGAGACCACAGACACATCAAGTAACATCAAGCAACCTGACACAGTTTGAGGATCTTGTTTGGTGATTTAGGAAAGCAGCTTGTACGATGCTTACTGCACACAAGCTTAGGCCCTTTGCAAAACTAAACAAGCGAGCTTCAGACACCAAAATGGCTAACTACAATAAGGCTAAAGGGGGAAATGGTATCAGTTTATGGTTTATTGCTGAACTATCATTTTAATAGCACTATTTCAATCTGAATTTAATGTCATTTTCTATAAAGTGAGTGGAGGTTTATTGACACATAAAACTCTCACTGAAGCGCAAATGCCATAACTGATAACTGATTTAGTGCAGCACAGAAAAACTTGCTTAAAGGAACGTGAAATGAAAGGTGCATGGGTGGATTTAATAGGAGAAAGCTCAGCAAACACATTATCTCAACAAACACATTAAATAACACATTCAGAACTGGGTAAAGAAGACTCTAGTAAAACTGCCATAAAATACGCATGAAGCTTTATATTAAAAGTCCCCACTGTAGCTATGTTGCCCCTGGCCAACGTAGACAAACAGGAAAGCAGATGATGCAGCTGGTCTCCAGAGCAAACGTTTTGAGACAGAAGGTCCTAAACTATTTCCACTTCTTTATGAGATGGGCCCAAGACCATCCTTAATCTGAAATTGCATTCCATTCATCATGTCCTCTCCCTCACGTCAAGCTCTGCTTGTGCTTTTCTCATTCTCATCCCCTGTTCCCATTCATCCATAAACAAAGCAATAAAGCAGTGAGGAACTGTAGGAACCCCAAGAGCCTGAAACAAGTCAAGTCAACACGACTCCACGAACGAGCTCATGCAGTTCTCACCTTTACAAGTAATGCCAAAGCTGTGTGGGTGTGCGTGCGTACGTGTGTGTGCGCACATGTGCTTGTATGTGTTTGCATGTGCTTGTGCGTGTTTGTGTGTGTGTGAACATAGATTAAAGAGCATGTTGTGGTCTTAAGTGAGGGCATCGCTATAGTAACGGGGAATACCCTGTGATGGGAGATATGCTTTAATAGAGACCTTAGCAGCTTGCCAAGTTTCAGCCAACAAGTGAGTAGCATGATCCTCCAACAGCTCTGTATGAGTGCCTCTTATTAACAGAGATAGAGAGAGAGAGAAAGATAGATAGAGAGAGAGAGAGAGAGAGAGAGAGGAAGACAGTCGTGATAGAAAAGATGAAACGATTGTATTCGAGTGACAAGACAAACAACAAGACGAGAGTTTGAGAGTTAAGAAGGACTCATTAAATGATATTTCACTAATATTCTCTCTCTCTCTCTCTCTCTCTCTCTCTCTCTCTCTCTCTCTATCTCTTGCTCTCTTTCTCTCTCTCTGTCTGCATTATTAATGCACCCCTGCAACTGTGTTCAGGCTCTGCAGTAATTATGCTCCTAAAGCCCAGAAAAAGATGGCATGAATCTCTCAGTGTAAACACACAGACACTGCCCCATTGTCTGGTCGAAGCTTACACAACAGTTTTTTGCTGTTTTACTGGATCAGTAGCCATGCTCTTAAACCACAGAGCCACAGAGGAAGATATGAAGCGATGTTAGGCAGCTACTAACAATACAGCACCATTAGGCCTTTTCTAATCAGCACTGCTTTAGCTAATTGCTCGTACTGCAGATCAACGGAACTAATAGATCCGTAGGACGAATGCTTTCCAGATGCAAAAAATGTATTTAATAATATATGTAATATTTATTCATTTAGCAGATACTCTTTAATCAGGAGCGGCTTGTGCAAACAGTGAAAGCCAAATAAATACAAAGTACACAGAGAAGTACGCAGAGCATCCAAGCCCTATCACACACTCTAAAATGTTAAAGTGCCAAAAGTGTTTTGCGGAACAGTGCCTTATAAAACTTCTCTTAGTTCCCTAAAGAACGTTTACAAACATGATTTGAACAAAGAAAAGTGTGAAGAACCTTTTAAAAATGTAAAGTATCTCCACATAATGTAATAAAATTACAGGTAAATACCTAGAGCAGTGCATCCTAAACAAGAACTAGTAAAGGGCCTTTTATCCTCACATTTGTCTTATTCCCCCCAAAGGCCAGTTTTAAGAATTTTTTTATGTTTATGTATCAAAAACACTATTAATTAATTTTTACACAACCATATTCTACCTTTCTTTATGCCATGTACAGGCTGGTTTTGTTACTGTGCCCAACGCATGTAATTTACCTATTCATGTAATTTACCTATGTTCTAATTGGATGCTCTGTATTGCACCTCATTCAAAAAGTGAAACACTTCTTATAACCTCAGTATAAATGAGCTGGGCTAATTCAGACTGAACAGGCAAATATATAAAAACTTGTGACATTAAAAAAACAGCCATTTCAAAACAGATTATATTTGGAAGCTTAGGTTTAATTTATGTACTGCATGTACTGAGGAGTGAGTGTTATGTTTTGAAACTTTTGTAATGCCTACATACAACATCAAACTCTTTTATTTCAAAAAAGTGTTAACATTTTGGTTTTTTACTGTGATACGGGCCCCTTAAAGAACCTTTTAAGCTTGTAACTTGATCTAAATACGAGTTCATGTCTTGGGAACAACTAATTAATTAAGTAACAACAAACATAAATCTTAAGTGCCAGAGACTACTAAAGAAAACTGAAAAAAATTGAAGAGAAATCGAGTTTCCCTAGGCACAGTCTGAAGAAGCAAGTTTTCACAAAGCACTTAAAAAACACTGAACATTTACCTCCTCAGCACTCTTTTGTCTTCTCTCTCTCTCTCTCTCTCTTTCTCTCTCTCTCTCTCTCTCTCTCTCCACACACTGAGAGAGCAGAGCTGCAAGTAATCAAGCTGTCACCATTTATCCTATCATTTCTTTTTAAAGCCAACATCTGCACCATGTCTACTCCTGACAGCCCCTCCAACATGAATTGTCAGAGAAGACAGAGTCTCGCCAAATGGCTGGCAGTAAATTGGATGTGTTGAGCATATGGAGGACAGGTACCCGAACTCCATTGAGCGTAAAGCTTCATGTCATCAGCATGCTGTTTGTACATTTAATATTTACGTGTTACTATACATGTTGTTGCACCTTGGGATTCAATAGATATGAAAGGTAATCATGAGCTTTTATTATGAAATTTTAAAAAAGTGTTTATTTGACTGTGAAAAAGTCACAGCATTGTTGTTTCAAGGCTTCTTTTATTACAGCTGATATACAGCAGAAACAGGCCCTCCAGGTGAAGCTGTTCCGCTCTGGGGCTTTATGTGCTAATGAGTGCTCCTAAACATCTGCAACTAGCAAGATCAGAATAAAACTGCTGTTCATCAAATCTCACGTTCAAAAATGTTTTAAAGGAACAGCTGGACAAATTTTCCCTTTAAACATATTTTCATCAACCAAAACATGTTTAGTGTCAAAAATGTCCCACTTTAGTTTTGCACTGAAGCATCTAGCTAAAGTATTTAACACTATATGGAAAGAAACCGTTATATAATAAGCTATCTTCGAGCTTGCGTACTGTGTGTATTTTCATCCGTTTTGTTCATTTTGTCCAAGTGTGTGTTGATGTATGCATAACGCTGATATATGCTTTCATTGTTTTTATCAGCTGCATTAACCAGATACAGTGGTATAGTGATGTCTGGACCGATGGCATACGGTGTCTACCCCAACACACTGTGAACACAAATACTCTGTAAATAAAGGTAGAAACAAATATATAAACTCAGCAAATAAACAGTAATTGTGCAAAACTGTGTTCTGTAGATTAGTGGTCATCAACTCTGTCCTTGAGTTCTACCTTTCAGAGAAGTCGAGTTCCATTAGTGTTAGGAAAGGGGGAAGGGACACCATGTTAGACGCAGCTGGAGCCAAACACGGCAGGAAAGGAGATCTCCAGGAGAAGGGCTAGTGACCACTTTCTCTTCGAAAATAGATATGTGTTTTGACTAGGGGTGCCTAAACTTTTGTACACAGCTATACATTTAACCAGGTAGCTTAGTACAGGGAGCATGAAAAACTATGGTGATGTAAAATTAAAGAAGGTGGAGAGGAACTATAATTAATGAGAAGGTGCATAGTGACTACACATATCTAGGTGAATGAAGAGGATGACTGGCATGACTTGTGAATTATATTGCAAATGAATGACCAAAGGTCCTAGACAGACATGTGTGTTTGTTTGAAATTAAATCATAGAGAACAAAAGTAAATCAAATAGCCAAAAGTAATACTCACAGATCTCTTTCATTTCACCTTTTCTCATGAATTGATATGGCATTGATATGATAAGTGTGGAGCAAAGTTTATCAAAACTAATGACTGCTGACTGACCAATCAGAATCAAGTGCACGTCCTAAAACCACCACTATTGGAAAAACGTAATTGTACCTGTATTGACACGTCACTGTAGGATCCCCCAATCACACCAGAGATGGCCAGGGGGACATCGTCGTGGATGGCGTAAGACCCGTCCGGGCAGGTGTACTCACTATCATCCACCTTGGTTAGCGAAGCCCGCACAAACTCCAGTGACTGCTCCAGTGCGTAGGTGTCCTTTGAGCATGTGTCCAGGATGTGGGCACCCAGCGTTATGCCAGGCAAGATTCTATCGTCCTGGTTGATCACGTCCAGAGCCAGCAGCATGGCCTCCAGCCTCTGAATACCCCTCTGGGCATTGATTTGGCCACAGTCTTCCATCCCGTCACCCTTCTGGTGCACAGGGAACAGGCCTCCGATGACCAGGTCCCCCTCTATAGTGATCTCCTTCTTGGAAGAGTCAGTGCTGTAGCCGGGAACAGCAAAAGCCTGGGGGCTCCTGGCCAGCAGCAGCAGCAGGAGGAGGAGACGGACAGGCCAGGAGAGTCCATGACCCTGCTGCCGCGGCGACCTCCCAGCCATGGCGTCCGCAGACGAGGGCAGGACTCTCTCAGGCTCTGCTGCTCTCGGTCTGTCCTCTGCTTTCTCCTTTCTGGGACAGCGCTGAGGGCGACAAGTGGGCAGATGGCACAGACACTGTGTTTGTGGTCAGGCACAGGCCAGGCCCAGCATCAGCGCCATCCTCAGCCTGTTGAGTTTCTGCTGAGATCAGAGCCTGCGGATCAAACACAGAGATTTAGAGGCCGTAGTGTAGAAACACAAAGAAGCTTTGTCTAAATGTTTTTTTGTTGCTTTTTTCCCCCCAAGAGGATACTGACTGTGCACTCAGGGATATACCACCTAAGACACGTACCATTCTGAACGATTCAGTGCAGCCTTGACTCATCATATATAACTGAAGGTAAATGTGAAACACTTTATTGTTATGCGAATAAGCAAAGGCAGGTGAACTTGAGCCAGACTGATGAAACACAATTCAGTTCAATTCACATCAGTTCAGAGTATGATTCAGCTGCATGAAGTATCACACAACCAAGCACAATCACTGTTAATTCTCACTTTTAAAAATAACAGAAAAATAACAGGAAAAGCATTTTTAATTACTGTGCACAAAAATAGCTTTTTATTTGAAGACTTACTAAGCCAAAAGTACATAGCTGGCATGTAAAAACTAGTACGTACCACTCATATCTCAGTTTCAGCCACTTTATCTATGCTAACTATCTAGCATAACGTTAAGTAGATCGAGAAAGTAAGCCTCCCACCACAAGCCTAGTAAACATTAACACAGAGCAGGAGGATTTGACAATCTTCTTTTCTTTAACTTAACATCAAACTGCTTTTTTTTTTTTAGATAGATCCTGTCTTTGTTGATTTTGTACCGTGAAAGCACGTACATATGCTCTACTGAGAACATACATTTTATGGCACTGTTTATTTCTGTTTATTTGATCATTCTTCTGAAAAAAATCAAATTTGAGAAAAAATCTATATAAATTATATACATATATAATTCACAATTCATTTAGAAAATCAACAAAGCATCATTTTACTAGAGGTGTTCAAGACAGACAGACAGAAAAGAGTTATGAATTAAACTAAAAGTTGTTTGATTCATAAACTAAACACAGATTATAAATGAAGTGATGCTGCAGTGATTAAATATTGTGTGTAATTCAGCAGCAGCTCTGTATTGAAACGATGATGGGGACGGTATGCTGGGTCCCCACGGCCCCTCTCCCCCGGGCTCCCCGCCAGTTCATCAGGGGTTTTGTTCAGGTCTGTGTGTGTGTGTGTTTGCATATATGTGTGTTTGTGTGTGTGTGTCTGGCTCCATGCCCTAGGGACAGTGTGACTATTGTAGTGTGAAGCTTGCTCGCTTCAGCCTGAACTCATGTAGAACCTCATCATCCAATAGTTCTCAAACCAACAGCTGCTGCACAGACACACTACTACACACACACACATACACACACATAAGTTTAAAAGTGTTACATGCTACAGATGGAACAGAGGCAAAAAAGAAGAAACCTTTTTCAATTAAAGAATTAAAACATGAATTCAGAAATAATTTAAACGTCAAATTTGATTAGAATTTGGAAATTAAATAGAAGAAATCTGGATTTGTCTCGTCCTCACACACATGATAATATCTCACACTGGGAGAGAAGGTGAAACTAGCCTAAAGGTGTAGTCAGTGATGTAATTACTGCGTGTAAACCCACACCCACCTGATGGCTCCTGTGCAGAACTGCCCCTAATATATTTATTCCTCTATGTAATGTAATATATTTGTTCCTCTAATATCATCACAACCATTAACTTTTATATTCCTCTGAAATGAGAGAAAACCAAAATATTATCTTCAGTGACATTATGACTCATGTCATGGTTACTTCTTTCACACACCTGACCAAAGTGCAAATAAAACACAAGCTGCAGTTTGCACACTGCCTGGTTTATCAAAGACCCATACAGGCAAAACAGGTATTAAGGCATTTTACAAAACATTTTTATATTAATCGTAGCTACTTGATGCACAGAAGCAGCTTTAGAAACATCTAGTATCAGACTGTTTGTACACCCTGTAGACTCCACAGATTTTCTTTTCAGTCTAACCTTTTTTTTACTCTAACCATACAAATGTGTTACTAAATGCCTTGCTGTTCCAATAAAGCTAAACAATTCTTAGAAACCTGAAATTGCAAAATGTGTTGTTTTTGTACACTGAATGTATAATTAATGTATAGAAGTTGGAAATAAAATACATCACCACTGCTGTCTTTCATCTGGCAGGGATTGTGTTGCTGTTGCATATTATTCTAGTGCAGCTGTCTGACACGATGGAATCATATCAGTTCAAATCACCACCTTTACAGTGGATCTGAAAACAACAGAGCTTTGCCACTCTTTTTGAATACTGTGCTGATAGTTCTCCCACTACACTCATACATTAGACAGAGAGACTCTGAGCCCTCAGTCAGCCCTGGAGGCACCAGTGAAGACTAGACGTGTTTACAATCAGACAGGATTTGGAGTAAAATGCATGTCATGGCTGTTTTTATTGATTGGCAAACACTTACTGAAAATATGTGATATTTATATAAATGCTCCAGCAGCAACCAGAATTCATCTAGAAAGCTTGTCACATAAGCTTTTATCACAATGTAATATCCATTTTGGCAAATACACTTCAGTAACTCCTAAGAAAGCTCTGAGGGGAATCATTTTGGGGTTCCTCAGTTTGTTTTTGCAGAGGACACAATTTTTGCTATTAAATAGAACTGTTTCATCAAGGTTTTGCAACAAATCACCGAAGTGTGGTTCAGCACTGCACTAAAGGATCCCCCAAACCTTAATCTAGAAGTAGGAACTTTAATGACATATAATCTTTTCATCACATCTTGGGGATTATTGTCTTATTTCAAAGTGCAATAACACAGTATGGAGGGAAGGCAAGAATATTAGAATCTGTAGAGCTGGCATTTAATCTTATTTTTGTGCACCATGCAGTGATCCAAAGCTGAAGATCTCAAGCTATGGATGGGAGCCACAACTGTGTCTCACATCCTTATTTGTCTCTCATCCTTGTATCCTGCTCATCCTTATTTATCAAAACCTGAAAGAAGAAAGAGGTGCTTAACAGTGTTGGTAGTGTTCAGACTGTGGATGCCCCTTTGGTTAAATCTGCATTTAACTAATAGCATCCTGAAAATTATTAGATGATTGTGTAGTTAATGCCTCCATGGCAAAGGAAATGTCTCATTTACTCAGTTTACTCAAATTTTCTCTTTTTTGGTTGTCTAAGTGAAACACATCCTCCACAGAAAACTTTTCTGTTACATTTACTGCACAATTTGTATAGATTTGCTGAGGTTAAAACATAAAATAAACACACTATTTCATGAAATTACATGATCTTTGCAGAGATTGCATTTTATGTTTCAGATTGTCCCAGTATGATAAATTCAGCAAATAAATAGTAACTGTGCATTATCTGCAAAACTGTGTTGTCTGTAGAGGATGTGCACTTTTTTCACAAAATCATAGAAACATGTAACTTTTTTCAATTGTGGTTAGACCAGCTATAAACTAATTTTAAAATCAGTCTTTACCTGAGATCTGTCTGACCTTCTAAGACTTCAAGTTTGTACAGTCTTTCCAGCAAATAATCACATGATACCCAAGGCAATTACAAGACTCATTTAGTCAATGTCCTGGTAAGCCTATTCATTGGATTTCTTCACTGTTGTGGCCCCGTGTTGTTGACCACTGGGATGTTAGAGAACAGGGAGCATCGATGGCATTGACAAAAGCACATAGCAGAGACTAGAAGTAAAACCTCTACATTGGGTTCTACTTCCCAAAAGCTTGCTAAAAATCTGATGACTGATGATCTTTGTGAGGAGATGTGCGGTAAAACCTTCTTAAAAGAAAACATCTCAACCTAATGTAATTGTTCTACACCATTGTTTCTTCTTGTATGGTATATCCGAGCCAAAAACCATTGAGGAATCTTTATTTTTAAAAAGATGGAGAAGAGATTTTGGGTGGTAATTTAAGTTGAGTGCATTTTTCACAGAATATTGTAGTTTTCCAAAATAGGATAGTACCACAAAAGAATCAAAAGATTTATCATAAAAGTAACACCATAGAAAAATGCTTCCCTACAGAACAATTTTACAAGAATCATTTCTTGTAAATGAGTGTGTGTGTGAAGAACTTCCAGTTAAAGGTTTTTTCCTTTTGCCAAAAACCATACAGGAACCATCATTGTTCAGAAGATATATATATATGTGAAGATATATATATAACTGAGTACACTTACCACAAAACAGTGTTTCATCAAATAAAGTAGGATCACACTTAAAAATACAGGGACCAAAAGATTTCTTTGAGGCAATTTCAGCTTGTGTGTGTTGGGGGTGGGGGGCCTAAAAAGGTTTGTGTATGTGAGAACTGCTGCCCTAAAGAAGCTTTCAGGGGACAGTTCTTTACAAATAGTATAGATCATTCCTTTTGTAAATGAGATGAGTAGGCGTGAAGAAACTTTTAAGTTTAAAAAGACTCCACATTCTGTGAAGGCTCTATAGGTTTCTGCTAGAAATGTACATCCTGTCCAAGAAACATTTACAAATTATGAAAGATCTACTGGAAGAAACCGGCTCACAGCTCAAAGTTCATTCTGCCCACTCCACCCCATCATCTTTCCAGGCTGGCTGAGATTCCGCATTCCACTACACTACATACAGCCACTATACATCAGTCCAAATGAGCAGAAGGAGCGAGAGAGGGAGTGAGAGAGAATGTGCGTGAGTCAAAGACAGAGAGAAAGGAAGAGTAAGATATATAAGATGTAGTGTACGTGCTCATCTCTGTGAGACCCATCCTTGCACTCATTAGGGTCTTCTCCCTACCCTTTGTTTCCATGGAAACTTGTCAGGCAAGAAGGAGGGAGAGAGAGGGGAAGAAAAAGAGAGAGAGAGAGATGTGGGGAGTGGATGAGCAGAGGATGAGAGGGCCAATCTGGCCAGTGAACATAGGAGTAGAGTCCAGTGGGGATTGTGAGGTGGCTTGTGAAAATTGCCTATATCTTTTTACAGCATGCGTCTCCTGAATTGCCTCTCTGTAGGGTTAATGCATGCTTCCCATCGGAATTTTAAACGCTATATGAGCCCGATGTGCCTAAAAAATAGACGTATTGGATAAAATCCTATTTAGTAACGCCAATGCCCTTAATGGAGTATTTCTGAAGAGGAATACTTTTTGCCATGCAGCAATTTCTATGTTAATTGCTAAGTAATTGCTATATTAAGACCGTAGTTTGCAGTTTTTACAAAGGGCAATACTGAGAAGAGTTAAATAAATCTCATAGGTCCTATTTTTTTAAATAAATGATTAAATATATTGATATAAGTACAGTATAAGTACAAACCACTCCAAAAGCATGATTTCAAAGAGTAGCATTATGCGAACAACTACGTGCTTTAGAGCATGTTGGTTGATCTCTCGTCTTGCTACATGGACAGGTGTTGCAAGGACAGGGAGTTGATGAAGCTTGTTTTTTATTGTCGGCCACGTACATTTTTATGTTAGGTAGATTTGCTCCTGACAGTATATTTTTCAAATAATCTAGCCTGGATTCCATCATTTATAGTACTTTAGATTATTTCAGCCTTGTAATTAAGATCTAAATTGGCATGAATTTTCCATGCTCTCTCTCTCTCTCTCTCTGTGTTTTCTGCTCCAGCAGATGGCCTTTGTAATTCAAGAGCCTCACCTCTGCCAGCCACCCAGACTGCTCCGACCAGGTAAAGTGAAGACGCAGTGGGAGTGAGAGATGCTGGCAAAGAGGAGTGAGAAGACGGAGGGATGAGAGTGATGAATGAGAAGAAAGACAGGTGCGCCAAGTGTGGCCTGCCCGGGGTGCTAATCTCCGCAGGCATTTTCAGTATCAGTCTGGTGAGGAGAGCGACATTTACATGATAATAACCTCTCTGGAGGAGAGGTCATCTCTATGCAGAGAGAAAGAGGTGGGTGGTGGTTGGGTCGAGTGGGGAGGGGGGCTGTCGGAGATGTAAATGAATAAATGAATGTCAGGCTTCTCCTAAAACAGCATTTCAGTTGACAGAGCAGAAGTCTCTGGCAGCAAGGCTGCTGGAATGTGGAGAGCGTGTGATTTCATTGAGCGTGATTTTAACTCAATGTGCAATCAAAGTGCTGCTCTGCTGTAAACTGTCCCAGAGGCACCAGCCTGTTGCCTTATTACAAATCACCCTCCACTTTAAATTCAATCCTCTCTGCGACAGTACTGACGCCCAAATGTGGGTTCCATTCAGGGCACTTGTACATAAAGCATCGTCATTTGGAAAAAGACCTTGTATCTTCCCAAAATCACAGCTTTATTCCAGGCCATTTTGTTTCATTAGTGAAGCAAGAGAGCAGCACACAGGGTGTAAAATACAGAGATACAAAAGTTTGTTCAGCAATCATGAAAATCATTCATCACTCATCATATTTGGAGAAAAAACAAGGATGGACAAAAATGAAAACAGCTTCTGTCAGTTCAAACAACGTTAAGCTTTCTATGTTGCAGCATTACAGCTGACAAATATCTTTTTGATGTGGAACACGCAGCTACAAGTCCAGCTATAGAGACTTCCAGCACACATAGCTTTCAACTTAACTTACATTAACATTTGTTTTGTTCTTCTAACAGATATTCAAGACTCAAAAGTCATTTGAAGACCAATTGTCACTTTGCATTTTTCCCTTTTTACACCCAAAATATGACTCAGAGCACTTTAATGCTGCAACATCACAAACTTTTCAAAAATAGATAAAAACTCATCTGTAAAAGATTTAGTCGGTTGACCTTTTCAGATGGGGGCATTATAATAAGATGTTAATAAGAGAATGAAGTTAATTGAAATTTAAATGATATCCACCCAGTGGAGAGAAGGCCAGAGTAGCAATTAAAGGACTGTCAGTCACTCTTTCTTTCTCTCTCTCGCTCTGTCTCCCTCTCTAAAAAATTCTATGTATTATTCACGGTAAAAAAAAGTGTCATTCTCAATATAGTCATAAGCAATGTATTTTGGTCAAGTGACACGTTTTGTTGATTTTATAAGTGAAAATAAATACACAACCTGAAAAAGATATGGTCTGTGCGGAAGTTGGCACCTTTTATATTTTCAATTATGTTAAACTCATCAAACAAATCGAAAATATACACTACAGTGAGCAGAAAAATGAGTATTATCATTGAGCACTGTAATGCTTTCACATGATGTTGAGTCACAAGATAACATTGCTCTGTGCAGCTGCATAAAAGTTACGAGTCTTAACATATCTTGGAACAGAGGGCTCCCTCTCTCATTCTCTCACTCTCTGTGTGTCGTTATTAGTGGCTGTGTGATGTGTCAGACAGAGAGATGGATGCTTTAACTGAGCAGCAGCTCTGAGGCTGTGGGCTTTTTCCTGCTGTTCCCCTCCCACACTAACCCTATACATTATTCACACTCCAATCACCAGAGAGCTGCCAGCCGCTCAACACTGGCCTTCCCTCTGCCTTTAACCACATTACAGCAAGCCTCATACGTCCCATTATGGATTTATGTATGCGTGTGCGTTCTCATGCAGCCTGGCTTTTATATTTCTAATTTATAATAATGTACATAATGCAGAAATTCACATATGTTCACACACAGGTGCATGTACATACAGATTTTAAATACAAATCCATCACCATGCTTGGGCTGTCGATACAAAACCTTCAAAGCTTATGAGAAGGATGAAAAAATGTGAAAATGTGAATGTAACAGGATTTTATTTGGAGTGAGTATGGAGTATTTCCATTGGTTAGTTCATCATGAAGTGAGAAGGGCAGCAAGTGTTTATTTCATCACTGTTGTGACAAAACTCCTTTTCTTGCCACCTCTTACAGTGTGTGAACATCTCGTGATAAATTGACGAATAGAAATGACCCAAAACTTACATGAAAAGTTAAAACATTTGTTTTCCTTCACCTAAAAGTACTTAAGTTTTACTGACACAAATGTTTGTAACCTTTGCTTTTTTAATTTACCTTTTGCTTTTTCTCTCTTTGACTCAAAGGCACACAGACAAACTTGCGCACACACACAAACACACACACACACACAAACACACTGTTTTTCCCAAGCTTTAGCAAGTCTGTCCCTTGGGCCCAGTTCAGTCCCAGGGCTCTCCCATTAGTTGCTCATCAGAAATGTGGCAGGAAAACACACCATCTGCTACGGAATGTGCGAGAAGTGTTCTGGAGGACAGGATCAGTGCTACCACCTTAAAACACTGCCTCAGGGTAAATTCAAGCATTTGTTTTTTTATCACAGAGACATTTCCTTCTTCAGTTCGCCTCGGTTGATATTATGACGCTGGGGACATCTTGAAGGGAATTTGCCACATTAAACAGTCATTCATATTTCAGACGCACATCATTTCACCCATTAAAATTGATCATAAACCACTTGGATTAAGAAGATAAAGAACGACTCTGTGGCGTTGAATGAAATAATTGAGCTCCACTGATCATTGACCATAAAATATGAAGTCAGGTCATGTCTTAAAATGCTGCAAGCGTGTAGTACCCACTTATAGTGGCTATTCGACATGGCAGCTGTGAATCATGTGGTAGATTAATAAAGAGCTATAGCCAACTGAGGTAGAAGATGATTAGACACTTGTATGTTTAGATGATAAAACATCTTCCCCTTCTGTTCTGAATGCATGGATGGAGAAACAGAAGTCACAAGTTAGATTTGTTAATAATGTGGGTGTAAAAGCACCTGCTATATCTCTAATGTAATTGCTTTTCAGACACTAAAATACTACTGCAATTCACCTGTAATGAACTGGTCGATAAATAAAGTAATTCCTGCGATAAATAAAGTAAGTCCTTTAAGCCCTCCTGATGTGTGGCTGAGGTGCTTCTCACTAAATTCTGGTTTAAAGTGGCAATCTAATGTGAATAATTAGGTAGGCAGAACATTTAAAACTCTAGCAGTGTTACAGCACTTGATGTAAGCACTGATGTACGTTGTTCTTGATAAGAGCGTCTGCTGAATGCTTATTATTGAAATTATGGTATGTGATCAATCGCTCACAAGGCTGCTGACTAATCTCAGCTGGAGTTAATCTTCTTTCTGCAACACACACACAGAGACCACCTGGACACTTATCTGGATGCCTCAAGCCTCAGTGGCTTAAGCCTCGTAACCTCTGTTGCGAGACAGTTGTCAGGGCAAAAAAGCTGCTTTCACCTCATCAAACCCCTTCAAAACCCCTTCTCCAGAGGGAATTAGTGGTCCAGGTTAAGGCGTCATCAGGAGGCTCTCGCCTCTGCATTGATAACGCTTCAGTGCAGCTCATTTCTCGGAATGGCTGTGTGACTTTCAGATAAGGAGACGTTCTTACACGCAATGTGTGATAAAGCACTTTGGCCAAGCTCAGAGACAAGCTTACACCTAACTCTAGAGAGTGGCTGAATACCACACACACACACACACACACTCTCTCCTCACTATTTCAAATGGGATGCAGGATGAGAGATTCTGCATTAAAGCTGAAGGGGCTTTTAGCATGCAGAACTTCAGAGGAACACAAGAGCATGTTCAGGAGCTTTGGTCGATGCTTCAATTATTCACACTGATCAGAAATCTCTGCCTTTTTCCTGCTGCTGGGTTTTCCGTTATTTTTGCAGTAGTGCTAAATGCTGAACTATTCACATCCTACACTTCCAGCACTATTAACTTGGCCTTCCTTTAACAGGCTCCCAGCGCTGGAATAACAAGAGCGAAACACCTTTTTTTTAGTGGCTCTGCAAAGACCCCAAGCACAAGTAACACCTTCCACTTAGCGAATGCCTACAGTTCAGATGCTGCCATTATCATGTGCAGCATTCATTTATTACTGATAACATCACCAACCATCTAGTCTTTTATTCTACATTATCAAGCTATTAGCATCTAATTATGTGGCTATTTATCAGTACTATCAATACAATCAGTACACTTTCATGGGGCTTTTCATTCCTTTCAAATGAAAATTATGAACAGAAAAAAGTGCAAGAAAATCCTGCAGACTCAGAAAAAGGCAGTAAACCTAGAAACATTAAATATTCAGAGCAGAAGTGAAGCGTTTGGGAACTGTGGTGCCTTCCTGCCCTGCTGAAGCCCACCTAAGCTCTGCTGAAACTCACCGAAGCTCATGTAGAGGGTCTCTGAGAAAGAGAAGGCTCATTAAAAGCCCCTGGCTTCTCTTCAGAGTTTCAGTCTGCCCTGTGTAGCACCACCAGCACGGAGAGCTCCTGCACAGCGGAGTTTCACTGTGCAGAGAATTTTCTCTCGCAAAGCTTCACACCGTGAACAAAGAAATAACTCAGATTAGAGAGGGATTATTTCCTCGCGCTTACTGACACACCCGAAAGCGCGAGAATCTAGCCTGTACTTCCACTCAGTCTGTCCTGTCTGATCACTGGAAAATGATGCTGGTACAGCGAGAGAGAAAAACGTGCAAAAGCTCTAAACTGAGTTTAGAATAGCTGCCAGTGTAAACAGTTTATATCTTATCTGTAGAATCTCCATTGGAGAAGATCGCGCTCCTCCTCACACTGGAAACAGAAACAGATACCTGAACGCGCGACCAGTCCGTTCAGTGTGAGAATGCTGGTTCCCAGTGTTGCTTCACTGGGAATTCTGGCTGTAATAAAGTATATGAGAAAAGAAACACTAAGAGACTCCTACCTGACTTGTCCGGTCACATGTGAAGGGTCCAGGTGGAGGGTTTTCCTCCGGGTCTCCTGCAGGCTGGGACTGACGGACGGATGCGCGCGGGGGGAAGTTTGAGCGTGGCGCTTGGAGCTCTCCGGGGTGCTGAAATCGGTACGTCTATTCACTTCACTCAAGAGGAAAAACACTGACGACTTACTGGAGACCACCCAGTAACACTGCTGTCTAACCTGCCGCTCGCTGTGTGTGTGTTGGGTGGGCTGGGGGGCGTGTAAGTCTAGACTGTCTGTTTCTCCTGCGCGTCTCTGAGATCAGACTAAACTTGAATAGGATGTGATCGGAAGTGAGCTGACTCTCTGTGATATCTCGACCTGCTCGAACCCGGAGCTCTGCCGTGTTTAGTGGAGCTCGCTCTGGACAATCCTCAAGAAGCTCGATTTCTTAAAAAACCCGAACATTTTCGGCTGCCTTATCCAGGGGAGTGGGGGTCGTGTGGCTTCCCTGGCATTTAGTGACTAAGAAAGTTTGTTGAAACATAAAAAGGAAAAATGAAGCACCCTGCAGCGTTATCAGTGTGTGTGTGCGTGTTAGAGATGAGCGCTGTTCTGCCTGTCAGTCCGCGCGCATGCAAATGTGGCCAAATTCTCCAGGCTGCGTGGATTTTGTTAGTTGGCCACACGCTGGCTGTGACAGGGGGGTCGCAGGGGGCTCGGGGGGGGGCGTTGGGGGTTGGTTGGTTGGTCGATGCCGCTCCACTTTGGGACGACAGACAAGTTTCGACTTGAGGCCAGTGATGTGCGCGTGAAGGAGCGTGAGATGTCCCAGGAGGGCAGAGAGAGAAAGAGAGAGAGAGAGAAAGAGAGAGAGAGAGAGAGAGAGAGAAAGAGAGAGAGAGAGAAAGAGAGAGAGAGAGAGAGAGAGAGAGAGAGAGAGA
>JBBPCY010000109.1:18588281-18620096 GCA_037974405.1 Brachyalestes nurse
TTTGATTACTTTTATAGGGAGTAATCAGTAATCAGTAGTTTAATTACTTTTTTAAAGTAACTTGCCCAACACTGGTTGCATTAAAATGAATAGTTACAATTAAACTAAGAAACAATAGCAGTGAACATCTGTAGTTAGGTGCAGATTAAAACTGAATTTATTTCTTTATATCGCTGTAACACTATTTGTACACTGTTTGAAAGCGCCATCTGCCCTTTACATTGTAGTTTTTAAAAGTAGTCAGAATGGCTTTTTATATATTACTATATATTCAACCTAAAGAATGTTGTTTTTTTTATTATTTTGCCATTTTATAATGAAATTGTTGCAGAGTTAGGAGTTTTGTAATGACAGAAATAGTATGGTTTGACATTTCTGAGAATTCATTATACTTCTAGAAGGCCTCTCTATTCTGGCAGCTGACTTTGCAGCTTTGTTAATGTATCTGCCTGAAAAGAAAAGTGCAGAGTGGAAGTAAACTGAGCTGAGCACCTTAGTAAGCACATGTTTCAGCACAGCCTGTGCTAACACAGGCACTTCACTGTAAATATGAATCAGAATCAAAAATTGAGCTGGGCAGTGTCAATGTGTCTTGTTTGAAGAGTATTTACATATATTTCTGTAAACTAAGAATCCTTAATATATTATATTAATCCTTAAGAATATGAACAGTTTAGTGCAAATGTTTGCATACCCCTGCAAATTATGTTTTTGTTCAGTAAAGATAAGTGCACATCCTCCGGATCAGAGGTCCCCAACAACCGGGCCACAGACCAATATCAGTCCATGAGTCATTTGGTACCAGGCTGTACAGAAAGACCAAATATTGTATTGATCTGAAAGATTTTTTATTTTGAAAACAAAAAGCCAATCTCAGTCAAGTGATACAGTACATCAAAAAAATGTAAAAAATTAATAAAAAACAAGCGCACTTTGTTTTTAGTTGTATCTTGAAAATGTTGTCTTACAACATGGTACAAAAAAGGTTGGGGCCCACTGCTCTAGATAGAACACACTTCTACACATTTCATCGTACAATTGCTGTTACAGTACTTGGAAAATACCTAAAATATTAAAGTATAATTTGCATATAAAACTAATGGAATATGTTAAATTCAGCAAACAAGTTTAAATTGTGTGCTAAAATGTGCAGACTTGCCATATTTACATTTGTTTGGTGTAAATGGTATACAGTAAACCCAGAAGGGTTACGTTCCAAGAGCACCCACATGTAGTGAAAAACCACGAATATATGATGTGGTAAAAAACATGCTTTATTATGTAAACCTTAAATATCCCCCCAAATTTGCTCCCAAAACACTTTAATTTCATTTTAAACTCAGCTTAATACTTTATCCTTAAAGAAAATGTAAAGGTAAACCCATATACAAACTTTACAGTTTACACTGAACTGCTGTGATTATAAATTATAAAATGTTCATGATGTTCCCCCTATATAGACTGCACTGTACTTCATGCACTGCCGTTTTTTGGTATGCACTGTCGTTTTCTATGGTATATGCAGGTAAATACAGTGATAAATCATTTTAATTTACAGTAATAAAAATACAGGGCTTTAAGAAGAACAAAACTAAAAACACATTCTCCACATGGGACATTCTGGACTGTGTCTGCCAGAGATGCGTCACAGGACAGCAGCCAATCAGCAGCAAGGAGAAATAAATAATGTTCTTGGCTACTTTCAAACCTCCCGCCTATGAGTACAACTGCCACGCCTCTCGTTCTTGTGCTGGTTGTTTATGTTTGGTCACGGCATAAATAACCAGCACGCAGACGACGGGCCTGGCGGACGATGCCCGGATGTCACAAAAGCAAAAAAATGTGGAGGATTTCTGTGCTTTCCATTTGTGCAGGGGTTGTGCCGCGAACAATTATTAGTTTGGTTCTCAGAAAAAAATCGAGAGAGACTGAAGTTGCGACTACTGAACGACGATTAAGCAGGGTAAGCAGGGGTTTACTGTATACTTATTTTCACTTATCAAACCTTTGCATTTTAGCCCACACTGACCCAAAATACAGCTCTTCCATTCTACCCATTGCACCATTTAAAATGAGTATTTACAAACCTGAGTTGCATTCAGACTCTTTAAAATCCATTTATAAAATCATATCCTGTTACTTACACCACTAACACCACTGTATCCTGTATTAAACAGGAACATCTGGAGACATATTCTGATAATGAAGGCAACCCTGCACATCTGAGAAAACAATACTGTTTTCTGTTGACAAATTACAGCACATGGATGAACTGGCTGCCAGCTAACAGATTGCTCTATGTGTGATCCCAGTACGAGTATGAAAAGCATTTCAGCTGCATGCTGGTGTTTTCTGGAGCTCTATTAAATAAATATATTGTGTGCATGTGTATATAAGCTGAACATTTTTACAAATACATCAATCTTATGCACAGAGAATGATGACAGAATTTTTCTGGCTACCTCATGTATGGTCACATCTAGTGTCAGTTGCTCAGATCCACAACTGGAGGATATGGAACAGTGTTACATATTCAGCATATAACACAGATTATCTGTCAATGTGTTTTTTACAGTTATGTAAAAAAAAATCAACAGACGCAAAGTGTTACTGATGCAAAGCACCGCTCTCCATAACACCCGTTGTTGCCTTCTCCTGTACAACCTAGCTGAAGTATTCTTATGCAACAGCAGCAGGATTCCAGTTTTGCTTACTCATGTAGGGTGCGTTTCAGTCATTTTAAATATACATGAACATTATTAATACATATATATGTGTTTAAAAGATAAACCCTGAGAAGCTGAACATTCTCTTATTTTTTACAGAGCTGTATATGTATGTACAAATTAGTTTGATTCTGGTGATGTGGCTTCATGGCAGTTTCTTCTCTTTCAGTATTACTCACTGGTGCAACGCTATTAAATAATTAGTAAAGAGAATGCTCACTTTACATAACAACCTTTTTAAGGTAAAATATTGTTTTTTTTTGTTTGTTTAGTTATTTAAATTTTTTTACAGTGTACCTGACTGCCATTGCCTCACCTTGTAGAGAATTTATGTTAGTGGACAAATCAGCTATGTTTGTATCTCGCTTTTTAATTGAATCTTAGGTCTTGGTCTGACAGAAAATTCAGTCAGTCATTCAGTTTTCTCTGTTCGCTGTTTAAATATGTGGCTTTAAAAGATAAGTAATCCAAAAGTAAAAGAAGGTTTAGATGTCAGTGTACTGATCCTTTGGAACAGGTTACCAATCGTTTGTTTTACCAGCAGCCCATACATTTAAAGTAACCGAAAACAGTCCAATGCTGTCTACACAAAGAACAATGTCAGATGTGTTTAAGCTTGTACATCACAAGTAGGACAGTTAGGAACATGCCAGGGGAAGATTTGAACGAAAATGTCTCAAAGGGGCAGGTTTAACAGCGTTCCCTTTTAATCTGCTCTATCCTGCCTCAGATAGAAATCTACATAGCCTCGAGATTACAACTTAGACATGCTATTCGTTTATTCACTTGTGCTACTCAAAGCTGTTATTTCATATCCATTTCTTTTAATGTTCTTTAGAAGCCAAGAAACGTTTACTCTCCACTGCTGGGTGGTTAAATATGTTTGAGATTTAAATACTTTTATTTTCTCTAAAGGCCTGTGGATTTTGTACTGCAGCCACTTTCTTCTGTTCTTTTCTTAGAGATTGAACTTTTCCGTGGTGCTTTTAAGTACAGTTGGTGTTCAATTATAGAATCAGGGGTTTTATTGGGCTGTGCCATGTTAGATACACTGCTGTGGCCGGTTGCAGCAAAATGACAAACGTTACATCAGAGAGTAGCGAGCGGGTACTGCCAGGCTTGTAAAGCCTCACAAATCCAACTCACTTCCTGATTTCACACAGCTTTAATGCTGCACAAGCGTGCTTTTAGTCTGAAACTAAAAACGCCTGAAAAAAAGTGGTATTAAATGTAATGACGTCATCATGTGACTCAGTTCAAACCACCTTGTCTACGACATGTTGGTGTGTGTCATAGATGAGAATAACCTAGGTTTAGATTAAGCTATTACATTGCTTGAGGCAATGATTGACCTGAGGATGGCTATTCATCTGCATCGAATTAGGAATGTTCAATTATAAAATAAAATGACAAATATAATTTGTATTATAAAGTAATTCATGGAATTTTGTGCACTTATTAATGCAAATTTCCACTACATTATGATATGAATGTATTTTTTCCTAGCTGAGGTATACACTCTACTTACACCTAACCCTTTCTTAAAACAACTGCTGAGATTCTGCTTTTCATTGAAAGGCCCATATCAGGGAAAAACTCATTTTCTTCGCTTTTTGCAAAGAGTTGTTGTGTTTTAACAAGTTTCAAAACATGCTATTCTCACTCCAGCTAAGCTAAGCTACAAATGTAGCACATTTGTAATTTTTTTTTTTTGTGATGCCATTGCAGTTAACCATACCTGTCTATAGCAGTTTAGCTCTACTCATTCAAATTCAGTTTATGTGTTTTAGTGTGGACGGCATTCTGAATGAGACATTAAAATGAGACGTTAAAAACAGATTTTTGTGTTAAATCTGTGTTAAAGGTAAAGTAACAAAATAGCCTGTTTAATTCTAAAGAATAAAGGAAGGTTGGAAAAAATATATATGTTGCGGGCCCTTTAAGCAATTAGCTAGTAGACTACAAATCTCCTACAGGCTCGGTTTCAATTCATTCATTTCTTATCCATAGTCAGCAACAGCTGCAGAGGCCTGAACCCTCTATTCTTCTGCCAGTCGCCTCTGAAAGTGTCCTTATGTTGCCTTCACAGTGTTCGATGACTCATTGTTCTCTGTGAACAATACGGAGTATAGTGCTTGCAGAACTCAGAGACCAGATCAGAGAGAAGCAAACCACACACACACACACACACACACACACACACACACCCACACACGTACGCACACACTGAATCCACACAAACGTGCACACCTCAGAGACAAGTGAATGTTTTCGCAGCTCTGTCCCTGTGCTGACCCTGAGAGAAAGGCTAGGCTGGGTTATGTCCAGACTGCATGTCCAAAATTAGTTCAACAACAAGCTCATGTGCTAGACTCACAGAGTGCTGCGGAAGGGCACTTGCTTGTTTTGCAGTTTCTGCTCTCAGAGCGTTTGATTAAATGAGGCTATTGGGGGATTAAGAGTATGTGAGCTGGGTGTGTCTGTCAGTAAGACGGTCTGTGCACATGATCGATATGCGATGATGACAGTGTTTTTCTAGAAACTATAGTTACGTTTAAAAAGTGGTGACTTTGATAGAAATAAAAAGGGCTCACAGTGTCTCACTGGCCCAGTGCAGTAGAGTCTGCTTTAATACTTTTGAACAAGAATAAAAAACGCAGTCTAGGTTCTAAGAAGAACCCTTAATTTCCTGTAAGAGATTTTCACACTTAGAGATTAGAGCTTTTTTCAAACAAGATTCTTCAATTAAAACTCCCAAAGTAGCATATTTGCCACCTTTATTTTAAAGATGATTAGCACTTTCGCCTCACGGTGAGATGGTTCAGGTCTGGTCCTGGCCTGGTCCTTTCTGTGTGGAGTTTGCATGTTCTCCCTGCGTAATATGTAGCCGTATGTCTGCAATATAACATTTTTTCCATATTGTGCAGCCTTGATCAGAATATTGCCCTACTGCTGCAATCTTGCCCCTCTAAATTTACCCTGTTCCATTGCTAGTCTGGTGATTAGCTCCATTTATCAGAATAAGCTGATCTTAGGCTCAACTAGGGAACCCAGTTATAATTGTGATGTTGCATCTCATAAATTAAGACAGACCAAACCCGTAATCATGTTATCCCAATAATAGCCGGTTACTCAGTGAATGGCTTATGCAGGCACCAGAACTTTTGATTTGATTTACTTTATAATTACAATGCATATACTGTTTTGATTGCACCATATCATTATAACACTTAGTCTGTGTCAGGTTACTGAATAATGATTATGATGGTGGTTCAAAGGGATTTTATGATATGTAACAGGATCACTATGTTAAAGACTCTGAAGTGTTGGTGTGGGTGGCAATGACAAGTGAGGGTTAGAAGGGAGTGTAAGGAAAGCATGGTAGCAGTATATGAAGAGCACAGCTGCAGGGAAAGTGTGTGTGCTTTTTTTCCTCCTCTTGATCCAGTTTTCAGTCACATGGAGATCTCACTTGTTTTATCTATAGATGTATCTCTGTCCCCCCTCTCTCTCTTTCTTGCTCTCTCCCATCTCCTCCCCGGCTTGAGCTTGAGGCGCAGGTGTTGTTGAGTGCTCTTCATTATGAACTGCGTTCTGCTGAAATAGCCCCCAACCCCCCCAACCCCTCTCTTGGACCACTCTGATAAGTTACTGGCTCATCAGTCTTGCCACTCTAGCTCACCCAGTGCTGCTTGTCTAATGGAGCAGATACACTTGGATGTTTCTCGAGAGCCGGGCTGGAGACACACTCCAAATGCTTACCAAGCACAAGCAGCTTCACTCCAGTGGAAGACATTACAAACTGAAGGCAAGCATCAAGTACTGTAATGGAAATTAATCTGATAGTTCTTTGGATTCTGCTGCTTCATTTCAACACATCATCATGGGACAGTGTGTAAACCAAGGCTCTAGTTCACCCCAAGCTATTACAGATGTTATTTATTAGAAATCAAGTATCATATCAAAATCATATCAAAACTTTGTGGCTTCTTGTTTTCAGTCACATAACATAAAGGGCAACTTTGAAAATACCAGCCATCCTGTACATTGTGTTTATACTGTAGGAACATTTAGTAAAGAAAGAACCAACAGAATGGTCCAAGTGAATTGGAAAACATGATGTACATTATGATTCAAACACTTTTTTTCCAGAAAACCTAGTACTTCGAAAGATTGCACTATAAGTGACAGAAAATCCAGTGATTGCTGAGCAATGACCTCCCAAATCAGTATTTTAATTTAGAATTTACATGTGGCCCAGAAATCTGGTAAAAGCATATGTGTTAGTTAGATTGAAAAGTATCATGAATTATCACACATTCCAGTCAGACAGGTGGCATTCTTTTTGTGAAACACTGAAAATAAACCAATATTATTTTCACCATAGAAAAAAACGAAAACCTTCTACTTTTCAGCAGAAGGAACAAACTGTTCTCAACCGCCAAAGTAAACAACTAAACAAGGTTTTAATCCATGCAATTTTGCACCATTTCTATTGGCCCACCCATCATAAAATGATCACACATCATAAATGACAGCTGGCATTTTCAAATGGTGTGGAAATGGAAAATACAATGCAAGTAAAAGGTTCTGATATGACAGTAACAAAATTGCTAAGTAAAAGCCATCTTGAACACAATGTTCTCACACTAACTGCATATGTTTCCTTAAATATACTCTTCTGTAAAAAAAAAGACATAATTGGTGAATTTGGTTTTCTAAAGAGAAAGATGGGTGGTATAAAGTTGGTGAAGAGTGCAACACAGAACTGGGAATATTTGAGCCATTTCAAAATGAAATAATATTATGATTTCATTTCAGTGATAGCCAGTCTAGGTGGTTGACGGCTCCGAAAATGGCATGGAAATGAAATGAAATGGAGAAGAGTGAAGTGGCTCGTGTCTGATCAAAATGTGATGGCAGCGTCTGGCCTAGGAGATTATACGAGGAAAGGTTTATTTGGCCAGTATCACTGTTGGCTCAGAGAGAGAGAGAAAGAGAGAGAGAGAGAGAGAGAGAGAGAAAGAGAGAGAGAGAAAGAGAGAGAGAGAGAGAGAGAGCGAGAGAAAGAGAGAGAGAGATAGAGAGAGAGAGAGAAAGAGAGAGAGAGAGAAAGAGAGAGAGATAGAAAGAGAGAGAGAGAGAACACGGCACGTTTTCTGACCTTTAACCTCCTCGTGCTAATCGCAGTTCTGGTGGAACCAATGAGAGTCAGTGAGGGTCTAATACGTCAGAGCTCCAGTAAAAGCTGATAAAATATTAAGGACTATACATTATTACTCACCCGACCTTCCACAGCCAACACTGCCTCCAGACCCCTCTTTAGGCACAGTGCTGAGGTACATAAATATGTCCTAGATATCAGTCTGCACTGTCAGTTTTCAGACCATTAATGAACTGGTTACTGTTTATCACTCCTTTACTGTTTTAACTGGAAGTGATCTATTTTATATTGATGGCTAGATCAAAACAAAAAACAAATAAACAATAATTCAATAGTTTTTCTACATGTTAGATCATATTTCTTCAGGGCTTCTCAAAAAGAAATGTGACAAAATCTTTGCCAAATGCAAGCATGCTCTTAAGCATTCCCAAATTATTCTTGGCTTGAATATATGGTTCTAAGGAAGGGTGGGGGAATGCTATGCAAAATGCTTTGGAATTTTTTTTTACCTTTTAAAGGGTTCTTCACACTCATCCACTCTGAAAATAATGTCTCAATTCTCAAGATATTTTGGAGCTGCGTTTTGAAAATACTGAAGTCTTCAAGCATGTCCACATCCCTTCAGTTTAGTTAGACCACAGCTCTTGTGTCTGAGGTTAACATCTGACCAAGCTGTGACCTAAGCATCCCTTCTCACACACAAGCACTGGGTTATTTCAGTCCTACACTTTCTGTGTTTATAAGAAGCCACTGATTATACATTCACAAGGTATGAGCCCCGCTGAGGCTGCCTCTGGCGAAGCGGAGTAAATATTGATTATCAATATTATATCGTCCACTCGGTGGATCAGGGTGAATTGCTACTTCAGAGTTAGTGTGAGCTGTACTGAGGCATTGAGCTGTGTGATTTCATACTGAGACATTCTGCTGTTCACTCAATGACCTGTCCACAACTACTGTACGACTAACAGAAATCAATTAAACCTTCTGTGCAAAGTTGTACAGAACAGGAAAAGCCAACTTTCTGCACAGTCCCTTCTTATCTCTTGTAAAAATGAATAACATTGATCAGGTTTTCTTTAACTTCTATAAAATTCTGAAATAAAAGGTTGTAAAAGATAAATGCGTTCTGAATGTGTGAAATCTTCAGTAAAATCTGGACTAACACAACAGTTGGTGTAATGGCAGAAAATGTTGTAAATTCATGAATGTTAATGTCAATTCTAAAACATTAATTTAAAGTTATGAATTAAAATGCAAAGTTCCCAATATTGGTGTAAAGGTTTAAATGACAGTCATAAATGTTAGTGTACAGCCATAAATGATATCATGAATGTTAGTGTACAACTATAAATGATATTATAAATGTTAGTATACAGCCAAAAAGGATGTCATAAATGTTAGTGTACGGCCAAAAATATTATAAATGTCATAAACACTAGTGTAAGTGTATAAATAATAATGCCAAATATTAGTGTGAAGCATAAATGATCATGTAAAAACATAGTTGTAAATGTTGATTTAAAGACAACATTTAAAGACAATGTAAGACAAGAAAACAATGATTAAGACAAATGATAGTCACAAATGATAGTGTAAAGTTATAAATCATAGTCGTAAATGAAAAAGTGTAAAGTCACAAATGTATAAGAAGTCATAATGTTATAATGTAAAGTATGAATATCAAGTTATGGTGTGTAGACATGAATGATAGTCATCAGTGAGAGGGTGAAGTTATAAGTGATACTGTAAAGTCATAACTGATAGTGTGAAGACAGAAGGCACAGCTACACACACATTTGTTTGCACAAGCTTTATATAGATCCAGACCTTCAGAATTACATTAAAGACACTGATCTCAAGTCAGAGTTTTACAAGAGATATAGAAAAAAATAATTATTGGTATCAAAACAAGGATACACTGTAACTACTGTGTTAAATGGAGACTGAATATCCAGTTGACAGTTAAGACAGAGCTAAAACCAAACCTACACGAGAAAACATTACATCAGCAAGTGGATACACTGTCCTTCTTGTTTGTGGCACATAAATACAGAAACAAAGCATAAAAAGCAAGAGATTCCACTGTTATTATTTTTCTTTTGTTCATGTTTTTTTCTGTCTCAAACTTCTGTCTCATGCAGAAATATGTTTTATAAAGACCTATCATCAAAATGAAATTATTAGCAAGATTAACAGCACACACAGCCAACCTTTACCTTCCTTTAGACCCATATTAAACCAACAGTCAGATAAATATGACAATGAAAACAGTTGATTAATCTGTTTATCAAATTATTTCTGCTTTATCCACAATACATTTTTGATAAATATTAACAGATTCTAAAAGATCATCAGATTATTGTTTGGATAAATATACGTTTATTAGTCAGAATTCAATTGGGGACTGCTAAAAGGTCCATTTTCTTTTTTCTTCTTCTTCTTTTTATATATTTTACACTTCAGAAAAAAAGACAAACCCAGAAAAAGCAGCACAGGCATCGATTACATGGCATGGAGGTACAATACGAAGCTCTAAATGTTTTGTGTTTGGATCCAGTAATCCAAAGACCTTGATTGGGTTGGTTTGTAAAGTAATAGGCTGGTTTGTCCTTTTCCTTTCTTCAAAATGATTTGCAGCTTTCATGATGCATTAAAGATACAATAAGTAGAGTGTTTCAATAAAGCTTGATATAAGATTAAGAAAAATTATTACTCAGCGGCGGTAACTTCAATCATAGACATATTCATAAAACTTGGGGCACGTATGCATTTGTGTTCCATAAACACATAATGAGACTTTTTTAACATACACATAAAAACCCATTTGAGATGTAGTCAAGAACATAGACTGGCTATTTTAGAATGCCTTCCAATCAGTTCTGGTACAATTATTATTAGTCAAAAGGAGTGTTAAATATATATTTTACAACATTTAATCTGTTTAGAAGAGTATTTGACCAAGAACTAGATTGTATTTATGAATTTACAGTGAATGGAAAAATATTACTTATTGTACCTTTAAAATAGTTTTTAGTTGTTTACTTCAAACACTCACATACATACATAAACAGACACAACAACTCATACATACTTCATCCCTTCCTTCTCCCACCCCATCATGCTCTCTCTTCATTGTCTTCCACATGATCCTCCTCTCCATCTTTCCTCTCCTCTGCTTCCTCTATGTCCATGTCCAGCTCTTCAAATGAGGACCCACTCCCCACAGACTCGCTGGAGCCCTTGGTCCCCTGTTCAGCTTCTTCACTCTGTCCGTCTCCCTCGTCCTGACTCTGTTGTTCCACTGGTGGTTCCACCATGGCCTCTCTGCTCTCCTCATCTAACACACCTGCCTCCTGGATCACTGCGCCTCCCTGCGTCCAACAGCTTTCACCTGTAACATCGAAAGGCACCCATTAGACAGACCACCCAGTTTAAGATAAGCAAGCATGGCTTAAGGTTGAGCATGAAGAGTAGTTTTAAAGAACTCTCACCCTAATCTCATTCTGCTACATCTTTAGTACATCACCACAGACAATTTAAGAAATGAATAAAAAATCTAGTCAAAACTAGGGTCTGATGCGGGGCAGCTGGTGGCCTAGTGGTTAAGGAGTTGCCCCTGCGATCAGAAGGTCGTGGGCTCGAATCCCAGGACTGCTACTGGCACCACTGAGATACCCTTGAGCAAGGTACCATACCCACACACACACTGCTCTCCGGGTGCTGCATCCACTGCCTGCGCACTGCTTCACTTGGTGAATGGGCTAAATGCAGACAAAGAATTTTACACTGTTCACACTGTGTGTTGTGGTGTGGGGTGTTCATGCATGACTATAAGGGGCCTTTACTTGCTTGACTAATCATTTTGAGCAGTAATGATGACCTGACAGTTAGCAGCTTTCTTGGCTGCAGTCATGCTGGGATATGGGATACACCTCTTAGTGATAAGATAATATCTTAGAAACCTGCACGATTTTGAACCCTTCAAATGATATTTCCCATTGAAATAAATTACAGCAGTCCTTCAGCAAGATTCTAACACCACGATGATTAGAACTTAAAAAAAAAACCCTAAATCAGCTCTGAACTTTAGCATGATAATAACAGATTAAACAGATATGCTGGAAATTTGTAGCCTCCTAAAATTGCTATTAGTCAAGACAAATGTTCATGGTGATTTTGCAGGATCTACAGTGAAAATAATAATTGTAAGTCATTGGACAGTTCAATTTTATCAGCAAAAATGTATGTAAAAAGATTTTTAGAGATGAATTTCATAAATCTGTCAGTGAAAAGTGTGACATTTGTTTTGTTTTTTTTACTACTTTTCCAAAAGGAAAGATTAATGGTAAAACGTTACCAGTGCAGTGGTGTGGGTGGTGTTTTCACCCTCTCCTGAAAAGTGAAAGTTACCGGAACTTGTTTCTTTTTTACCAGGTTGGTCCAGCGTTTGAAAGTTAACTTCATTGGGAGAACTTTGGTAAGACATTCCCTTACGCTTGTCTTGTCCGAAGGCCTGGACTGTTATAAAGTAATTATTTCAGTTTTTGGATTCATGTTACATAGTCATGCATCTCATGTTTTTCATGGAATTCAGCAACTGCTCATTGGAGGTAGTTTGAGTAAAAGGGTGTGCCGCATTTTCTAATTACAGAGAAATTAATTAAAGGAATTTCCTTTAAACAGCATAGTCCTAGCATAAAAACCTGACACAGTTTTAAATGTAGTTCAGTACAAGGCTTGTGGCCTACTGGTTAAAGGGTTCGAATCCTAGGACTGCTAGTGAAGGTACCGTCCCTACACACTGCTCCCCGGGCACCCCTTATTGGTGGCAGCTCCCTGAATTACTTTGTGAATGTGTTAAATGCAGCGAAAGAATTTAACACTGTGTGGTGTGTTCATGCGTAACTATAGGGGCCTGTTCCAATTAAGAAATAAAAAAAAAAAACCTAAAATTGTCTTCAGTTGCAAAAAAGGCTTGAAAGTAGTTTCGTAAAGAAAGCAGTCCAGCCTTAAATCCTAGGTGTAGCTGTTAGTCTTCAGGGCTTTTAAATGCTGCGTGTTGCAGCTTTAGAGTGTAACAGTCACCTAATAATGATGATGTAGCTGGAGAAAGCTGTGCTGTTATTAAGACACACACCAGGTGAGAACTCTAATTGCCAAGCAGTACTGTAATTAAGCAAGAAAGGCCCTGTGAGACTATATATTGCCAAATATTATCACAAAACATCCCAAAAACCCCAAGGTGTTAGAAATTACAGACACAGAACAGAAAAGAAAGACAGGACACATGTTAATCACCTGTGATTCACCTGGAGAATTCACCCTTAATCAAGAAAAACAGAAGGTACACAAACTGATTCCAGAGCCAATTAAGAGACTGTTTCAAAGGACAAAAGGTAGTTGTGTACATGAAAAAAAGACAACAAAATTGAGGAAAAAGGAGTTGACAAAGTTTCAGCAGTGTTTTGTTCATCCTGTAATATTCTCACATATTTTTCCCCATGACACCCCTTTACAAGTTACTGCATGACATTTACAAGACATCCTACTGATGCAGTTAATCACTGATTCATATAATTCTTCACACTTCACTACGGTTTCCCCTAATCTGTCTCATTAAACCACGCGTATCTGGCCCTGCTGATTAATGATGGGGAATAAGATGACTTGCCTGCAAGCTGATCAAGAAAGCCATATCATACCCGTCTTAGCTAAAGAGCTGCTACATATTTCCAAGATCTGCATCTAGCAATGTACTGAAGAAATATGTGCTGTGATTACAGTTCTTGTACGTTATAAATGCTCAAGAGAGACAGTATGTGGTTAAGCAAACTCCAGGAAGCATATTAAGAGCCTAGGCTGAGTTTTATTGGCTATTAAGATTTCCCTTTGGTCCAGCAACATGAGAATGCTTTGTTATCCACGAGTTAGAAAAACAACCACTGCATCGTGATTTATGTGAGAGAAGTGCATAAGGGTGTGTGTGTGAGTTTTCATACAAGTTTTAGAGCTGACTTTGTAGAAAAGTCAAAGAACAGTAGGAATAACCAATAATGTAAGAACCAACAAACTTGTTTGTTTTCTTGTGCTATATATTTTACTTTTTTAAAACTAAAAGGGAAAACCCTTCTTTCATTACAAGCTACCAAAAAGGTTCTTTGGAGTGATGCCACGGAAGAACCACTTTCAGTTCCCTGAAGAGTCTTTCAGGAGATAATATTAAAGGAATACTTCAGCACTTACATAATTCCCTCTGTTCCATGAGTAGAGTATGGTGAATTACCACAGAAAGAAATGAGTGCTTTGAGTCAGTGTGTAATTAAATGTTCATGTTAAGGTAGGATGTAAGCATGAGTAGGAATTGATTAAAGAAAACAATACACGGAATAAAATAAGGTAACTGGATTTAACACAGAAAAATAAACTGGAAATCATGGGACAGAGGATGCATGGCTCGATGTCAAACGTGGTTCTTTTAAAACTACCAGCTTTTCTTCTTGATTTAAATCTTTTCTCCACCTTTTGTAACAGAATGCTTCTAGCTCAGGAATATTATTTGGTTATCTTGCGACGACAGCCTGTTCAAGAATTAAACACAGTTTTCCAGTAATATTCAGGAGTGAAGACGGTGACTTCCAAAGCCTTTACCATTTTTCACTTGAAGTAGTAGTTAAAGGTGCATTTTTGCATCATTGTAATATTTAACTTCTTTTCTTCTTCAATTTCTTCACTGACTGTGGCCCACTGTTTTTCAGGAATAGTTGATCATTAAAATCCCTTCTTCACTATATTCCCTCTTTTTGGGTGAAGCATTATATATCCATCCTGATGCTGATGGAAAGGTGTTCTTTTATTGAAATATATCTTTTTTCTCCAAACATACTTTTGGTGATTGTAGCTAAAGAGTACTATTTTTGTTTCATCTGATCATAGCACCCAAATGCCTCTGGTTAAGTGTACTTTAAATGTTAAACTTTAAACCTTCTGGCTTGACTTCATAAGTTCTCCTTAGCTTCAATTTCCTAACTGCATATGAAAATATTCAGAAATGCATAAAAAAATTGCCTGTTAATAAGTTTGTTTTATTAAAAAGTGTTGACTTCTTGACTTGACTTCTTTTCACATAAAAAATGAGCATTCAACAATTAACAGCAATATACATATGCAACACTGTGTGTGTGCGTGCGTGTGTGTGTGTGTGTGTGTGTGTGTGTGTGTGTGTGTGTGTGGAGGCTCCTAATTCTACATCCGTCTCTTCTCTGATAGAGAGCGTCGGGTCTGATCTCTTGCCTCATGCTGTCAGTATTACTTCACGGTGAAAGAACTGATCCCTCACCCTCAGTCATCCTGCGTCTCTCGACAAATGAGTTATGGCATCTCAATTAAGCCAAAGCTCTCTCCTCATTGTGCATGAAGGAAGATGGGGAGAAAATAAGCACAGCCACGGTGAGACCTTTTCAAAACTGATTAAGAAAAGTGCTACAGCACACCTTGAGCCTTCCCACCATCTAAACAGGCTTAAATGTCATTCACATGCAATGAATCATCACAGAAGAACCTGAATCGATGCCCTTTTTTATAGCAATAATAAACCCCTGGTAATGGTAAGAGGTGAGGCAAATCAAAGATCAGGAAAAAGTGCCAAATGAGCAGGAGGGAAAAAGACATACTGTCACTGCAGAACCCCTCAACTTTTCATCTAAATATCATTCTGAAGACATGGTCAGGCCAAAACTTCAGGAGGCACAAAATTTATCCCTTAAGTATCTTTTAACCTGAGTCGTCGCATAAAAGCCACACGATAGAGGTCTGCGCTGGACTGTTTTTTTAGTCCTGCTCCCGCAAGGTTTTATTCCGCACCCACCCGCTCCCACTATATATTCACTCTTTGTTCACCTGCTGCCCGCTTAGAATAATTTTCTTTCCGACCCGACCGTTCCCGCTAAATTTTTATCTGTTTCCAGAATCTCACATTTGAAAGAGAGGGATAAAAAAATATATATTTTATTCTTCTTGTCAAGATGCTGTTAATACAGAGTCACGTTTAGTGTTGGACAGAGTTACGTTTAATACGTGCGCTGTGCAGTCCATGCGTGCAGCGCGTGCATAACAGTCATGAGTGCAGGCCATACAGGTGCTGGATAAGATTGAGTAAAGCACAGTAATGCTGTTCAGAAAGGACGTCGGGAACGGTATAATATTAGACCGCCCGCTCCCGTCCAAATTACACCAGAGTTACCCACCGCTACCGTGTTTTGTTTGTACATTTATTCCCACGTAGCAAAAATCTGGTCGGGTGCAGACCTCGACCACATGACCTGTGGTTTTCTTTAAAAACTTCCACAATTTCCTTTGGAATAAAAGAGCATGGAAACAATGTTAAAGTTTCAAAGCATGCCAGCCCCCAGACCACTTGGCCCATATATGGTGGTTTTTGGGTGAAGCCACAAACCAGTGCAGTTACATGTTCAGCCTACATAAGTTTAGTCCCATCTATTCCCACCGAAGTTTCAAATTATAGTGATGCAATAAAAATTTATAAATTAATTTTTACACCGTGCATGTGTGCAGGTAGAAGTTATAAAGTTCTGAGGTAGACATTTATAAGATCCAGCATGTGGCAAATGTTTGCGTTAAGAGTTAGATATACTACATGGACAAAGTTGAAAGGAAACCCCTCTTAGTGACTGAGTGCAGGAGGTTCATCCAGTGCTAACAGGTAAATAAAAACAAACACTTAGTCATGCAATCGCAAGTTGGTTCATGACATTTCTGCTCAGTTAGACCTGCCCCAGTCATCTGCAAGTGTTAAAAAGCAAGGTCTATTTTCTGTTGCAGCCCTTGCTACAAAATTCCAAATTGCCCCTTGGAGCACCATCAGCACAAGAATCTGGGAACTTTATTGGCTGGGTTTCCATGTCCTGCACACAAGCTTAAGGTCTGTGGTGCAATGTATGCTGCCACTGGACTCTGGAGCAGTGAAAATAGGTTTTCTGGAGTGATGAATCTTGCTTCACTATCTGGCAGTCTGATAGATGAACTATCAGAATGCAACTGATAACAGAAAAGTTTGGCTGAAGTGGGATAATGGTCTGTTCTTTATAGCTTGGGGCCAGGGTCCTTAGTTTCTTCATCTTAAAGTAAATGCTTTAGAAACAGGATGCCCAATAAGCACATATAGTTAAGAATCAATATACTTTTGGCCGTACAGTGCATTTTGCCTTTATTGTTTATTAAATCTAAAACTCAGATGGAGAATTCCAGCCCCGTCTGCACATCACACATCTACACAGTCAAATCATGTGCCAGTGTGAGTGAAAGAAGCTAATATCTTTCACTGTTGTTAAAGCATGTATGATACTTGATCGCTGTGTACTTTCAGTGCTTAGCCTTTAGGCCTGAAGTTAATTATTTGTGGCGCTCCTTTATGTCTAACATTGTTAAATACAAACCACTACAGCTTCATGCAGCCCCTTTGTGCAGATTTTGCAAGTAATAAAGAGAAGGTGGAAACAGGTCAAAATGCATTCTGCCTCTTTAAACTCACATAAATGTCGTAAGTGGACCTTGGGAAAAAAGCAGGAAAGTTTGTGAAGAACCTTTTAAAGCACCTAGAGGAGATTAAATTAGACCAGTGCCTGGACTTCCTAGTCCTCGTGAGCTGCCTGAACTTGTTCTGCACTCAGAAGTGCACGATGCTTTTCTTGGTCCTTTTGAGAAGTAGAGCACTGTGAATAGATTTGTTCACAGCTTGGCTTACACCTCACCCCCCTAACCAGCCCCCCAACCACCCAAAAACATCATTGTCACTTCTGCAAAAGGTCACTGGGGAGTGGAGTGTTGCTGAGAGAGTGTCCCTAAGTCACAGGCTCTTTTCAGTTTGCCTAATCACATCCCCTCATCTTAATAACTCAGTCTTTTTCTCATTATCAGTTTCAGCACTAGACAGCTCCTGACCTGCCTCAGACACAGAGGAAAAGGCTATGAAAGATGGACACCAGGGATTATGAGCCATTAAGTCTAAAATTGTCTCATTTTCTGCTTTGACAAGCTGAAATCAATTAAACGAGATTAAAAATGTAAATGAAATGAGCCCTGCAAAAACTCTAACTCATAAACAAATTCGGCCTTTCGCTGAATTACTACCACTGGGGTTTTAGACAGCTTCCTGCTAGGGGAGTAATGACTCATGATTGGATAAGCATTGTGTGTGCCGGACTACGATACAACATATTTTCAATACAGTGGTATAAAAATATTAATTTACCTTTTATTGCTGTGATCAACATTCAATTGCCAAAACAAGATTGCACTGTGTCGTGGAAGCATAATTAACACAAACAAGTTATATTATTTAGAAAAGAAATCAAAGCAAAGTACATGAGCGTGAATGGTTCAGGCTTTTTTCTTACTTCTGCAGTTGTTTTTAGTAGGAATTTATCTCCATATAACACAGTATGTGTTTTTATAAAAGAACAATGGAACAAAACGGAACAAAGCATTTCCAGTTTATGCCTGCATATCCAGTATCACAAGCATAATGTTTTTATGGCAAAAAATATAACTGTATTTTACTTGTTTTGAAACAGAAAGAAAGGTAATATGCATACGTCTCTGATATCTTCCAGTGCAGAATGCTTGGAGCACACCTGAGTGTTTAAACATTCTTCTTTACAAAACTGTTTAAGCTCAGTCAGACTGTGTGGGGGCTGTCAGGGGACTGTGCTCTTCAGGTTACTCCACAGGCTTTCACTCGGATTAAGGTCAGAGCTCTGACAGGGCAGCTCTACCATGTTCAGCTTTTTGTTCTACAGCCCCTGTTGCTCTGGCACAGTGCTGAAGATCACCGCCATGCTGAAGGGTAGCCTTCTTTTCCACACTCTTTTTAGCCCTGTTTGATTTCCTCCAAAAACCTGTCTGTATTTTGCAACACTTCAGTAGAAATGAGGATGGTGTACTAAAGCAACTGTGGATTTGCAGCACTCAGCATCCTTTACCTGTGGTAAAAGCACTGTAATGCTCAGCCATGACTGAGAGCGCAATATGGAGTCAACAGACAATATGGTAAAAATCACCAATGCTCACAAAATATAATCAATCATCCTTCCCCATTCGGGTCAACAAAAACAAGCAGATCGAATCCAGCTCAAATTCAGACATCTGAACACAAACTGAAGGAACAACAAAAATCTGACCTTTTTGTACAAAGGCCTTAACATCGTGTCACAAACCTGCTTAAATCTGCATAGTGACCTAGAAATCTTGAATATTTAATCTTCATTTTACTTGTCAAAATTCAAAATTCCTAAACTTCCAAGCTGTTTATTTCCATGTTTATGAAAATTTTCACAAATTTTCAAAAAGCTTCAATCACTTTACGGAAGAAGACATTCTTACTTTTATTGAATTGGTGTGACAAGTTTTTATCTTGCAAGTTATTTTGGAAGATTTTTTGGGAATTTTGGAATTTTTCATTCATAATGAAATAAATACAAAAACTGAACGCAATAGGGACCTGGCCCTTTTAAATTGTGTAAAAAGAAACAAAACAAAACCAAAAAAAGAACAAAGCTGCAGAAACAAAGTTTTGCTCCCACAGTGATGTTATACTTCATCATTTGCTCTTTTTACCATTAAGCATTGTAAGCACTGCTAGTATGTGTCCCATTACTTACATTCCAACGTACCTTAAAATCACTGGTGTCTAAATAAATGATCGCAATTAGAGAAACATAAACATTTTCTTTTTAATCTTAACATTGATGTAGCACCTGAGCTTTGAGGGATTTTTTTTCCAGGTATTTAAGATATTCAAGTCCCAGGGTCCTGCAAGACAAGCTTTCTGACAAACCTGTGCTACTTTCAGGCATTCGGAGCCAGCTGACTGAAAGTCTTGACAAAGCTGCTAAAGTGAAGCAACCCTGTGCTGGAAAGCCTCTTAGATAACATTTGCCTGAATTAGTTGCTAAATTGGGTCCAATGGGATTATTAACAGAGAATCAGGATTTTTGTTCAGTAAAATCATTCAGAGGAAATAGAACAATTCTAAAGGAGAGGGCTGGATAATTAGAGACAGATGGAGGGGGATCTAGGAGTAAAGGGAGAGAGGGAGAGTGAGGGAGGTCAGTATAAAGAGATAAAATAGGGGCAGAACTTGGGTGATGTTTAGAACACACACAGTTTCTCATCTTTTTACCTTTTTTCCCTCATGTAGTGCAAATACAGTTAACCCAAATGTTTGTGTTACAGGTTGTGAAAAGATGCATTTGAAAGATGATAGCCTGCACATGAACTGCACAAATTATTATTATTACCACCCTATTATTATAATTCAGGAATTAAACGATGCAAAAGATGTATGCCAAAGTCTGGGTGCCCCACAAACGTACATTTTGTGATGTTTGATCTCTGTAGAGGATATGCTAACTTACTACACTACGTCATCCTGTCAAACTATATTATTATAGTAGAATTTAGTTTTTGGTTGCATATGTTTTTTAAGCTTTGAAAAAATGTGTCATTCGTTTTTTCTTTATTTGTGATAGTATTAAAGACAGAAGATCGTATCAGTCTAAATGAATCAAAAATCTCCAGAAACATATCACTGAGCTAATTACCGACAGTAAGTTGATTCTGACTGACTCTATCAGTTATCAATATAATCCATGTAACTAATTTCATATTGTAAGAGTAGAATTCTCTTGTTTTCTGAAATTTTAGTAAAAAAGTTTTAAGTACAGCTTGACAGAAGAATACAAGTTCGAAACCATTCATTTACAAACTGAAATACTATGATACTAGCACAGTACAATTATTAATGCAAGCAGTAAGTACTGACCATGCTGCAAAACTTTGCTATGCCAATGATGCTATTGCATGCAATGCTGTGGAGAAAGACTGTAAGGTCTGTACTGTAGCTGTAAGAATCTCATTATTATAAGTCCCAGCAACCATAGCACTACTTAATGGGCAAATCGAATGTTCTGCAGTTCAAGTTTCCACAGAGATGAGGGAAGGAGGGGGGCTGAGCCGAGAGCTCTGTAATCTCCCAAATGAAGGAGTTTGATTCACAACCTGCACTTGTCAGATCCAGCTGAGCAGCGGTGATTGATGAGCCTCTAATTAAGAGAGGCACACACAGACACACACGCTCAAACACTCACATACTGCACACATGCGGCTCAGTCGAGGATTGCGACCTATTCAAATTGCCTGTACCTTTCTATGGAGATATAAGCAACATGTATAAGCAATATTCAAACACCTGTGTTAGCAAATGGTGCACCTTAAAGTAGCTGAACTCACTAACTGTCTGAATACTTTTGGATATATATGGTTGGTTTCCTAGGCAGGAATTAGGCCTTGTCCTAATAAAGGACTCTGCACAAAGGGTCTCTACTGAAAGAAAAAAAAAGTAGTACAAGACAAGGGTTAATTTGTCTGGGAATCCAACAATGTAATATGTGTATAAAGTGGTGCATGGTTTAGATATCTTGAAGATAAATTAGATAAAGATTAAAATACATAGACAGACCATTCTGACTGTTTAATTAATAGACAGCTTCTGACCTACCCTAGAAAATGAAAAAAAAAACTGCTGTCTATTGAACTCCAGACAGATTTGTAACCTGTCCAAAAGGAAATCCCATGAATGGTGCAAAAAAGGAAAAAAAATAAAGGGAGAGATACAAGCCAAAGAGCATACACTCAAAGGAGGTCAGACATACACACAGATAGGCTGCCAGGCAGGAGAACAGTGAGAGAGAAATAACTTGACTGGTCCCATCAGAAAGCATTCCTGTCATGGCCATTGCCAATCTGTGATTTGTACATGTGTCTTATATATTAAAGGAACACTGCACATTTACCTGTCTCTTTATCATGTCACTGTGACATCATTACGCCATATCACTGAACATAAAGCATTTCACAACAGCGTAACTGTCTCCTCACAGCCACATCAAGCCAGTGTTAGTGACTTCATAATAACACTGTATCCTTAGACACTGTGCCTGTGTTTTCATATGACCTCAAAATGTTCTACCTGTCTCTGCAACTTTGTCATCTTTGTCGTCCTCGTCTTTCTCCTCCTCCTTTGGCTTCTCATCATCCTCCGCTTGCTTCTCCAAGAGTTCAGGTACAAAAAAGCTCTCCTGGCTCTCAAGCGGGCACATGTAGTGGATCACATCTCCCTTACAGATCTCCATGAAAGGATAGGCAGACAGTCTTCTTTCCTAAAAGAAAGGTAGATATGTTCAAAATCTCAACAAATGTTCAACAAATGAGATGTTAAAACTGATAAATCTTATATTTTTATGAAAAATGTACATTCAATTGATGCCAGCAATTTCAAAAAGGCTGAGAGAAACTAGAAAAAAAACAGAAACATTGTGTAACAAAAAACACCTAGTGGAATTTCTCACAACTAATTAGGTTAAATGGCAACAGGTCAACAACATGATTAGGTATAATAAGAACATCCCAGAAAGGCAGAGTCAGTAGTAAAGGTGTTTAGGAAAACCATTCCTCAAAGTAAAACTGCTAGGAAATACATAATATCATTGATTCAGAGATTTTAAACATGAGAAAAACATGTTTTGGAGTAACGACTGCCACCATCCAGAAACTATTTTGCTATTACAGCAAGATGATGCCAAACATTTTTCTGCATGTATTACAACAGCATGGCTTTGTAGTAAAAGTGTCTGGGTCCTAAATTGGTCTAGACCTGGAACACATTGTAAACATCTGACACATCAACAAAAGAATACGACAAAGCAGACCCAGCACTGTTGAGTAGCTAAATTCTTAACAGGACAGCATTTCATTTCCAGCAACTGGTCTGCTCAGTTGTTGCGTTAAAAAAAAGCAGTGATGCAACACAATGGTAAACATACCCGTGCCCCAACTTTTTGTTGGCATCGAAGTTAAGATTAGCATATATTTTCCAAAGAACAATAACATCTCTTTAAACATTTAAGATGTTGTCTTTATTATTTTCAATTAAATACAGAGTCCCAATTTACTTTTGGAAATGGGGTTGATGAAAGTAGATTAGCTCTTGTATATGATACAGTGATAAATAACCAACTGGAAAATTAGTGGCAACACCTGACTGTTTGCATTTTAATAGGTTCAATAAGTTCAATGCTTGTTCATTGCTTTGATTATAAACTAGGGCCATAACAGTGCTTTGCTGAAGACCTTTACTGATGCTCTGGCTCATTAGCATCCCCTGCAGCTCCTTTACTGATCAAATACACAGGTCTTATGACAACTCCACAACTGGACCAGGCAAGATTTTACACCAATTAGGCCACTCTTAACAAGCGCGCCTTGTTAAGCTTGAAACCAGACACCACAGTAACATTATTCAGAGAAAGCAATGCAAAGCAGAGAGCCAACTGGCCTGCTGACAAAATGACAGCAGGCCTACACGTGCCTGCTGGATTTCATCATTACAGTCACCTTTAAGCATCCTTAAAAGCATTTATGTCAGTGTGTTAGACAGAAAGTGGCTACTAATAAAGGATAGCTGAAGTCCAAAAGGTTTCCAACCAAATAACAGGATATTAGTGATGCCATTTACCTTCTATAATGGTATCTAAGCTTATTTGGTCTACAGTGTCTATGCTTTCATTGTAGGTTGCAAATGTCAACATTTTACAGAGATTTATTGTTAAAACCATTGCATTTATCAGCATCAATCCTGTCTTTTAATACAAAATACATCATAAAATATTAATATCTCACAAAATACTTGTAACATGAATGTGAGGCATATGCATATTTAATTTGTTAGCTTAAGATCCACAGAGAGAGCAAGTGGCATGTAAAACATGTGCACATACACAAGCAAGCAAACAAGCCTTGAAGATTGGAGTAGCAATTGTGCTTAAAACTGAGACAAATGGGGAAATGGGCTGGAAAATAGCAGAGCCAGGATGTGACAATACAGCTTGAGCTGCATGATTATTTACAGTCCAAGAAAAGTGTGGTCCCTAATGCCTTATAGATACAAAACTTCTTAAAACTGAAAAACAATAAAAAAGCAAGGCAGGGTGTTTAGAGTCAGTGCATCTTAGCAACTTGAACTGAATATGATGCAACGGTGCCATAATTTAAGGTACTGAAGATGGTCCTTTAAGGAAATATACAGAATAGTGGTATTCAACCTGAGGGCCGTGACTCCCAGTTGGACCAGGGTGGCACTGCAGGCTGCCGTATGTACGTCATTCAATCAGCCAAAAATAATTTAAAACATGATTACTATTAGCAAAAAAAACATATTTAGTGCCAGCTCATTGATTGTTGTGGCAAAATGCATGACTGCTGTAAATAACTTATCTAGCTAGTTATATTTATATATTTAGTTCAAGTTCATGTAAAATACTTTTTCGATCATATGGAATTCATCTATACTGGATAAATGACTCAGAAAGACCATTTTAGTTATTTTTAGGCTACATTATTTACAGTTGTGTTTGTTTACACTTTAAACTGTCCAGTCTGGTTGTAAATGTATAGTATTTTCCCACAATGTAACACACAATCGTCCTATTCCAATTTCTAGTTTTTGTATTTTAAAATGAACTTTCAAATGGTTCTTCACATTCATCATATTTTCACAAACATAAACCAAAAAGTGCTTCCTCTATGGCATCACACAAAGAACCCTTTTGACACCTTTATAAAGGACTGTACAGGTTGTGTGTAGATGATAATTTCATCTCAGTCTGAAATCTATTCTTTCTTAAGAGAAGACTCAGCCTCTTTAATAGACCTATTTCAGTACACCTTGGTGAATTGATTTATGCACTTATCTTGCTTCAGTTTTTTGCACAAAATATGTGGAATTCCTGCTGTATGAAGATGAAGACAGATGAACACCTATGAAGCCTTTTCCCATCTCAGAAAGCAAAGTGTGAAATGCTGCTACACTTCTGGTTCACGCATTGTAAGATAGCAGTTCTGACAGTAAGTCATATGATCACTTTATTCAGCACTTTTTCAGAAGGGCAAGACTTGACTATGTTTAAGCAAGCTAAAGGAATTTGCAGTCTCTGGACAAAGCAACAGAGCCAAAAATTGTAAGGATAGACGCTTAGAATATAAAAACCCTCAAAGATTACACAAGTGACACACTGTCAATACCTGGCAAAATCCTCTGGGCAAATGATGAATAAAGAGCAAAAGAGAATGGATGTATGAGAGGAAAAAAAGAAAGAAAAAATTTGAAAAAAGCTCCAGCCAGCAAGAGTTCAGGAGAAGAAAAGAGAGGGTCAGGCGAGTGAAGATGAGGTAATATTAAGAGACGGAGGGTGAGAAAAGAAGACGAAAAGGAGAGAATAGAAGTGGAGCACTTTACTGATCAGCCAGAACATTAAAACCACCTGCCTAATGTTGGGTAGGTCCTGCTCAAACCAAAAAAATCAGCTCTGACTTTGGCAGCAGATTCCTACAAGTTGTGAGGTAGGCCCTCCATGAATTTGACTATTGTGTCCAGCACATCCCACAGGAACTCTTTGTTATGTTCCTCAAACCATTCCTGAACAATTTTTGCAGTGCAACAGGGTGCATATTACTGCTGAAACAGGTCACTGCCATTATGGAATACCTTCGCCATAAAGGGGTGTACTTGGTCAGCAAAAAGGTTTAGGTAGACAGTACATGCCAAAGTAATATTCATATGAATGCCAGGACCCAAGGTTTCCCTGCAGAACATTGCCTAGAGCACTGCTTGACTTCTTAAGATTAAATATATTTTCTTCCTCAGGTGAGTGACACACATACCTGACCATCTGCTTTAAAAGAAAAAAATTGATTCGTCAGACCAGACCACCTTCTTCCATTAATCCATGCTCCAGTTCTGATGCTCATGTGCCTACTCTAGTTGCTTTCCGAAGTGGATGGGGATTAGCATGGGCACTCTGACCGGTCTGCAACTACGCAGCCCCATGCACAGCAGGCTGCAATGTGCTATGTGTTCAGACACCATTCCATCATAGCCAGCAGTCACGTTTCTCCGGTGGGATTTGACCAGACAGGCTAGCTCTCGCTTCCCACACACATCAATGAGCCTTGGAACTGTTACTGGTTCAGAGGTTGTTGGACCACTTTCAGTTGACACTAACCAGTGTACATATCCCTCACTTCGACAAGTGACACTGTAACAAGATAATCAATGATCATCTGTCAGTGGTTTTAATGATGTGGCTGATCTGGTCGCACTCCCGCACTCACTCTCTCTTGCCCTCTATCTCACTCTCTTTCTCAGCAATGGCTGATTGATTGGTTTTAATCTAATCCTGTGTGAAAGAGCTATGTACTGAGCAGCATGAATCATCTGATACACATAAAGAGTGCGGCCCCCAGAGGCCTACATGCAAATGAAAGCACATCTCCTTGAAGCAGGAGAGATAATGAGTGGGGGCGAAAGAGTGAGAAAGAGAGAAAGGAAGATAGAAGGGAAAGAGACAGACAAAGACAATACATCCCACACTTCCATCTCTGCAGAAAAAAGGGTGTCAAAAGATGAGGGGATGAAAGAGAGAGGAGAATGGAAAAGAAAAATGACTAGTAAACGTATCTGCAAGCAGCGGTTGCTCTCACATAACTACAGGTCATATTTCAAAGTGCGTCCACTCTAAAGCTTTAAGCATTTGTAAAAACATGACTAATGACTTTTGGTTCAGCCTGGTTCAGACGACACTTCTTGAATATGTGTCGGGCTTGATTTCACACTCAGGGTCACATTCAGCACACCTGCCACTTTAACAGATTTGACCTTGCACTTAAGAACATGAACCAGTGAAGTGGTTTGACTTACAAACTGAAACTACATCTGCATTAAATACATGAATTGTGAATTGTCCCTAAGTAACCATGTCATGCAAAATGCACAAGAATGAATGAAATTACATTTCAATTATTATGGATCTAAGAAATTTTTTTTTTTGCGATGTAAGGCAAATAAATTGCAATGAAACATTTGAAATTTGTTCCATCAGAAACTGAATTTTATATTTAGGTTAAAAAAAAAAGTCTGTATATGCTACTCTTCACGTGCAGCATAAAAATTAAATTCATACAATTTATAGTTTTTCTATTTTACCGTTGCCTTATCTGGAACTTTAAGAGGAACTTAAACTTCCAGTGTAGAATTTTCCCTGATTTAGTTCTTCCTCCCTGCCTTATTCTTTCTTTCTAAATTTAGCGTCCTAAAACAGTTTTAGTCTAGCATTTAACTCACCCACTTCTCACACTTGCACACAAAATGGGTGCAAAGGAAATAAAACAGCAACTGTTTCAGAGAGGAGAGCTTAATGCAGCCAGGATGTTTGGGTCAAAGATATATTTTATAACTGATGCAGAATGTTTTACAGGTGAAGGCTTACTATTTATGCTACAGGCTATCAATTCTGAACAGTGTTAGAACATGAGAACGGAATGGAAAGTTTATCATGACTAAAAATGTTTGTGATGTTCTCAGAGCAGAATTTCTTAATTGATCAGTGATTATAGATTGATTACTTTAATCTATAACATTATATAATACTTATTTTATTTAAACATGAGCCAATGATGGTTGTAGTCAGAGAGTGGTAATTTAACTGTTGCTACTGTTTCTTAATGATGAGCTTTCTCAGGTTTGGGTGTTTGGGGGATGCTGTTCAGGGTGGAGTTTGGGTCAGGCTCGGACAGAATATTTGTGTTCACACCAAGATAATGCCCTATTGCCCTAATACAGCTCTGTTTCGCTCAGATTTCAGTATCATTACTCAGTACACAGCTGATATCTAAAGTACTGAAAGGACAAGCAGCAGTCAGGATTAACCAGTTCTCCAGAAAACTCAAATCATTTATCATGTGTATTTACCATGGAAAAAAAGAGAAAAAATAAATTTAATAGAACCAGACCAATTGTAATTGAAAGTGTCCTTCTAGCTTGAGTGATTTTAATTATGGGAAGAGGATCCTTCATTTTCATCACTGATCTTTTCGTTAGACAAGCCTTACCCCTTTGTCAAGGCTACAGGGCAACATGTTACTCAGCCCAGAGAGCTGGCATGACTCCACTTAGCCAGCACTGGAGAGAGTGCAATCAGGCTGTAATGAAACACAGCGGCAGTGTGGAAAGCAGACCGGAGAGGCTGCTGGTGCTCGTCACATCAGTGAACAGCCGTCAGGGCCAGCATGATGCAACATCTACTACCAGCTGATGTGTCAACACCACCAATGGCTGTGGATGAGGTTCTTCAGAGATTGTGGATCTTTTAACGATTCACTGTTTAAAACAAGTTTACATACAGGAATACCATCAAGTTAAACAAAACCAATAAGTAATAGAATTAAAGATTTTGATTAAAATATCCATTAAAGTATGCGCTGAAAACTAAATGTGTCACTCAGTAAATTCTGGGCTGGGTAGGAATGGATGGTTTAGTTTAATATGGAGATGTGGGAGATTATAAATCAGGAATCTCACATGTAAATTACCTGGGGGCTGCTAATCTAGAGGCTGGCTGGAAAAAAAGAAAAGAAAAGAAAAGAATGCACCAATTTAATAAACTTCACTATCACCTGATCTTTTACCACTACTGCTATGAATAGAGTAATTTGCAATATTAATGTTAATAATGTCTTGTAATAATTCTGTTAAAACTGTATTCCTTTTTTTAAAGCTCAAATAAATCCAGATTGAAATTCATTCTTGTCCTTTCTAAATGTCAATGACCTAGGACCAAAAAAAAGGAGTAGGGACATCTTAACTGAAAGTTAATCACGTCACTACAATCACTGGGAGTCATCTCATCAATACACAGAAGCATTATGAAACTACCCCATGAATTATGGAAAATGTAAGCATGAAATTACCATAATGAGTTGATGTTGGTCATCTCTGAGAACCCGTAAATCTGCTCAAATGAAAAGATGATAGTCTGCTTCGTTCTCCACTGTTTCTCAAATGCTTCACTAGAGAAGCTGGCTTCCGAGCGCAGATTACTCCGGGGAATAACTTGTTTGTGTTGACTATGAGCAGAAAAAGATGCAAAAGTTGGCTAAAAGAGGAGGGCTTGTCTCCAAAAACATTGCTGCTTCAACTGTGGTGGTAGTGCTCTCCTGGCTATGAGCCAGACTCTGTCCTCAAGACATGAGTGAGTCAGTGAGCAAGTGAGTGAGTGAGTGAGTCAGAGAGGGAGAGAGAGAGAGAGACACAGACAGAGAAAAAGAGGGCAAAAAAGAGACTGTAACTGACACCAGTGGTCTGAAGAAAAAAAAACAACACTGTAATTACCATCTCAGAGTTTGTTGTGTATCATTACCTCTCACTAAAATCTGTGAGTGTGTGCACTGATGCTGAAACAGATCTTAGTTTGGGACACAAGCCAACATAAACACCAAAGTGGACTGAGAGAAGAATAATGAGATGACGAGGGGGAAAAACAGAGAAAAAATAGCAAAATATCTGCTTAATGTCACGTGTGGCAGATAAAGAAGAAAATTAAACACCATTGATTACTGTTGTAGCATTCATTCTGGCAACAAATGATCACAATGCAGGTGTTTAATAAGTAAAGATATACTGAATTATCACCGAATTGTGGCACAAGTGAGGTGTAAAAAGTGCCTGGAACAAGAAGGCAATGCTAAAAGCCATGCAATGTTTTCTCCCTTGGCCATGTGCTGCCCACAGCTTTTTAATAATCCCAGGTGAAGTAAACAGTATTATTCTGGAGTCTCACCTGATGTTTCACAGAGCAAAACAGTTCTTCTTGGATTTCCCATGCAATGACATTTGGCACAAAGGGAATCCAACCTGGCCTGCTCTAGAGCACAACTCTAAAGATGTTTTTCATCTCTGTCTAGTCAAAAATTACACGTCATGGACAGGACAATCAAGTTATCTTCTCCCCGAGACCATTACGTCTTCTGGAAAACATCAGAGCACAGAGCAGCCTCAAGGTTGTGCATCTTGCTGTGCAATCAAAAGCTGTCAACTTCATAACTTAAGAAATGCTCAGAGAAGAGAAAACCTACCTTGAAGGCATTCCATAACCTCATCTGTCAAGATGGAGAAACGAGACTGAGTGAACTTGTTCTAACCCCAAATAAACATCTACTCTAAATCCAGAGCGAGTTAGGCCGGAGCCCTCACTGACAGTGCAGTGTTGAAGGACCATTTTAGAGACTCTAGGAGTTCACTGAGCATAAAAGCTTTAAAGATTTGAAACAGAAGGTTCCTCAGGCTTCACTGTGCAGCTTCTATTCCTCTGAGACCGCTCTGTTCGGGTTACATTAACACTGAAACGCCAAAGAGGCTGAAACTAAAAATTAATTAATCTATCGACTACTTGATTAATCCTTAAAACTTAAAACTTAAAAGCATGCTGTAATTTGTATTTTAATACCCATTACTTGCAGCTCATGTAGACACAAATGGAGAAGTCATGTAAAAATTCAACAAAATGTATTTAATCGATCCCACATTTACGTTACATGACTTGAAATTGTTAATGTTGAAGTTGATGTTTTGTATATAGTCTTGTTCTGTAAAATGAAAAAAAACCTCCTTTCTATATATATTTCATGTTTTTTGTTGTTGTTGGAAATTGAAACAAATGGAAAAAATCTAAAGTGCAGACAGTCAAGGGATCCAGTAGCAGAAATGACAATAACAAAACCAAGCACAGGGATCAAATAAATGACTTTTAAATGATCAAATAAAATACAGTTTATTATTGGGGCATTTCTTTGACAGAGCAATATCAATTCTTCAGAAAATACAGAAGCCAAAAGCAATGCTCACCAACTCAATTCCTGGAGGTTTACTTTCCTGTAGAGTTTAGTTCCAATCTTTAGTTCTAGCATGCTGCCTCCACTCACCTTACCTAATATTAATGCATCCGATCCGCCAATCAGGGACTTCTGAAAAGATGAATTAGCTGGAGCAGGTGTGGCAGACTATGGATAAAATCTGCAAGAAGGGCTGTGTCCACTGGCATGAAGTGACTTTTTTCCTTCTCACAATCCTACCCATTGTACACTGAAGTGTGATTGATGAGATTCCTCTGTCTTTTCCTTATTATGTTGGTGGATAATGTAAAGACATCAGACTAGCTCCTGAAGCCATTACCAGGGTGAGAGCATCTCTACCTAGATACGCCATAAAAACACCACATACCAGTTGGACAGTGTGTCAAGAGCCCTTATGTTTCTCATCAATATATGATGATTCTATTCAATAAATCTACTAAAATGTTATATTTCTCAGTTGACAGAAACTATTAAGCTTTCTCTGAAGTTTCAGAAGGCCCTTGAGATTCTCCACTGCTGTTCAGACAAGCATAAACTGCAATCAAACACAAAGCAGACATGAAAAAAAATCAGTGAAACTAAGATGTATGACAAAATGACAAAAACAGTAAAAGAAATACTAGAGAAAAAAGAGTGGGACAAGAGAACTAAAGGCCCAAACTGACCACACTTTATTAACCAGCAACTTTCTCTGAATCTTTATCGGTTTTTCTCTCCATCCAACAGTTTCTATAGAGCAAGCTGGCAGAGTTAATGCCATTTTGGTTGATGGTAAAATTCAGTAAGAGCCTGCATGCAATGAATGAGTCTTGAGAGAGGAGGGATAAGAAAACAAAGCTGAAGGAAAGATTCAGAAAGAGATGATGAAGAGGATAGGTAAAAAGAAAGATAGATAAAAAAGAGGGACAAGTCCAAGGACAATGTAACAGGGAGCAGCTTCAGTGCGAGCGGGAACAAAACAAAAAAGGATTTTTAAGAAGGTGAAAGGGGGTAAACAGAAAGAGAGAAAGAAAGAAAAAACACAGACACAGAGACACAGAGAGAGAGAGAGAGAGAGAGAGAGAGAGAGAGAGAGAGAGAGAGAGAGAGAGAGAGAGAGAGAGA
>JBBPCY010000109.1:18627457-18641259 GCA_037974405.1 Brachyalestes nurse
ATAATTCCAAACAACTTAGTCCAACAATGCAATTGAAGCCTAACTTGTGTGTGTGTGTGTGTGTGTGTGTGTGTGGATGTGTGTGTGTGTTACAGTCAGCTCACACGTGCAATGCCCCTGGCCATCGAGGCCACCAGAATACTGAGCCTGGGCTTCCCTTCTTCTCAGATTAGCTCAGGTTAGTACCTCCTGATTCAAGATAATGTTCAACTGTGTCTCATGCCATTTTTCCTGTCGACCTTGAATGGGTTGTCTGATATGTGTTGTCCAATGTGTCCTCTTGTTTCTCTATGTGTTCCCCATGTTTGTGTGTTAAAATCCTAACCTGGCCTCTGAAAATTTAGCTTGCTTGTGCTCTGGATTTTGGAGGAATCAAGCTTCAGGAATCAAGGGTCAGAAACTGTCCACTTGGTTGAAGGACTGGCTGGCCATGTAGGTGAACTATAAGCAGTTACTTAGAATCTGCGCTTGAGAGGCCCCTTTGAGAAACCTGACTGCAGATTAAAGTCCTTTGTTAATGACTGAGGAATGTGTTAGTCATCGTTCAGGTAGCCATTAGCCCCGCCTCCTGCAAAAACCCACCACAGATTGACTTAATGTAGCTCACCCACCTGTAACTATATGAATGCAGACAAACTCTTAACTCTTAACTCTTCCTAGCTTTTTTCCCTCATTTTCTTATTCCCAAGATGCAAAAGGAAAGGTATAGGATGCCAAGTCAAGTCAAGTAGGTTTTGTATTCTAGCAGAAGAGAGTTGTGTTAGCAAAAATGCAGAGGAGGTTACATGTGCAAGAAATGCAGAGCAGAATTAAACAGCAAAAGATATGAATAATTGTGCAAATATAGCAGCAACAGGACGGAGAATGTGCAGAGTAATAAATAGATGCATATTTACACAGGTAATTAAAGTCTGAGTACTTGTGTGTCTAGGGGGAAAGTTTTACTTTCAATTCTGATCTGGTAGCCCGAGGGAAGAAACTGCTTTCCAATCTGGCAGTGGAGGCCCGTATGCTACAGAGCCAAGTGTAAATGTCTGTGACAATGAGGAGAGAGACCCCGATGATCTCTGCTGTCCTCACAATCCTTTGTAGGGTCTTCTGATCTAAAACATTACAATTCCCATACCAGGTTGTGATGCAGCTGCAGAGAATGCTCTGTTTGGTCCCTCTGTAGAACATGGTGAGGATTGGGGTGGAAGGTGCGCTCTCCTCAGTCTCCGCAGGAAGTAGAGACGCTGTTGGGCCTTCTTGGTGATGGAACTGGTGTTGAGGGTCCATATGAGGTTCTCCATGACGTGAACACCAAGGAACTTGGAGCTCTGGATGATCTCCACTGAGGAGTCGCCAGTGCTCAGCGAGGAGTGATCACGTTGCGCCCTCCTGAAGTCAACAACCATCTCATGTTTTATCTGCATTCAGGGACAGGTTTTCAGCTCTGCACCAGTCTGTCAGCCATCACTGCTCCTCTCTGTATGCTGGCTCATCTTTCTTTCTGATCAAAACCACCACAGATGTGTTATCAGCAAACTTGATGATGTTGGACCAGGTGTGTTGAGAGCTGTGAAAACATTAAAATGTGCATAGAGGAGCCACGGCTCAGTGGAACTACTCAGTGGAACTCAACTGAAACTACTAAGTTGAATACTCTTTAGAAGAATAAAAGTTTGCTCTTGTATATCATTGTCCTTTTCTGCACCAAGATTGTATGTTTAAGGTTGCTTCTCTAGAGCTCTAACAGAGTTGAATTAACAGCATGGATCTCTGCCATTAAAAAATTATGAAATCAATATAAAAGAAGCCATAAAAAAGAAGCTTTGTCTCCTTTCTGTAGACCTGCTTTTGTATGACCGAAAAAGCAAATTTCTGAAACTATTTTGATGCGTGCATTTGTCAGAAACATCTTCATTTACTCTGAATGGGTAATTATGGAATGGGGAGTTTGAGTTTTAAAAGGAAGCTGAGGCACAATGCCTTTATAAAATACTCTTTATACACACATGGCTGTTCATATCAGTTATATTGTTAATAAATCTGCCATGTTTACTCCGTTTTGTAAAATCATTAAGCAGGCTTTTGAGCTCTAGAAGAGCAACCTTAAACATACAGTCTTGGAGCCAAAAAGGATGATGATATACAAGAGCAAACTTTTATTCTTCTAAAGAGCATTCAAATTAGTAGTTTCAATAGAGTTCCACTGAGTAGTTCAACTGAGCCGTGGTTCTTTTATGGCAGCCTTTCCCAACCCTGGCCCTGGAGGTTTCCCTGCTCTGCACATTTTAATGTTTTCTCTGCTCTCAACATACCTGGTCCAACTAATCAGCTCATTAATAAGCCTCTCCTGGGTTGAAGTGTGTATAAGAGCAGGGAGAATACTAAAATGTGCTAGACAGAAACCAAGTTGGGCACCACTGCTCTATGAATAGGAATATTTTGGCATGTTTATTTTTAACAGTGCAGCCAAATGTCCTTTACTTCTGGTTCCGTTGAATTCTTGAAACTGAAACTTTCCAAAGCACTATTTCTTGAGAAGTATTTGAAATTCCAGTGAAGCTTCCTCTCAACCAGATGGAGTTTGATGATACGTTCACTTTGGAAACACCACACTAACACTGACAGCCATGCATACTCACCTGCATTTAAAATTAGCATGTAACTGAATTTGCCGATGAAGGGCTAGATGAGTAACATGCCGCGCTCCTGTTTCTGATGTAGGTGAACAGATCATCTCAGGAGACTGAACTTATTCTATCCTTGCTTCTTTACTGATCTTTACAGTATCTTCATACCGTCATTCTAGTTCGTAGACTTAAGACGTGCATAAGTGAAACTTCCCAAAACACGATTTCTGTGGGAAGTATCAGCTAGAGGCAAGCTCCTGTAAGGGTTTCTCTCCACCAGGAAAACTTCCATGACGCATTTCTTTCAGAAATACCACCCCTACACTGACAGAGGAGCATATTCACCTGCAGATGAGTGGGAAACTATGCCCCAAATGCCAAGGCACAGGAAATCACGCTCCATCTGCGTCATATTGGCCAATTTTGTTTTGCAGCGTCAGACTGGAGGTCTGCGAGGAAGATATACAGAGAGAAAGAGTGAGTCAGTGATGCATATAGACTACTGCACGTCATGAGTAAAATTTACTCTCTTAACTGGGGAACAGGAAAGCCATCTAGAGGGAAGTAAAGAGGACAACACTGATACACTGTGGTAAGCAGAAAGCCACTGTGTGTGAGTGTGGTGTCTCAGATGGGTTACGCTCAATATGGCTGAGAGAGAAGGTAATGAGGTGAGACTGGCCACTCAGCATTAAAGTGTGAACCAGTGCTTTTTTAACACACATACACACACACACACACACACTCTTCATCATGCTGTCACTCTGTGTTTGTGCTGACCTGGTCTTGATGTCCATTCGAGGTTATTGCCTTAAAGCACTACTGCTATCAAACTGGCCTTAGCTGAGGAGGGAGGTGAGAACATATTTCAAAGCTGTCAATCTATTGAGGCTCATCACTGCCTGGCCCACAGATACACACTTGAGCACACTGTCACTCACACATACCCCTGCTGGGAGTAGCCAATCAGATTCCAATCACTTCTGATTCCAAATCAAGCCTGGGTTTATGCTTCATAACCCTGGTGCAGAATTCATGACAGCATGAGGTTGAGACTTGTGTTTCGAAAGCAGACAAACAGTTGAAGCATGCTCAGTTGGACCCCAATATAAAGTGATAGCTCGGCTAGAAGCCAATTTTTCACAAATTTCCCCTTAGCCCAAATGTAGTCGCTCAGACAAGAATATTTTGGTGTTCAAAGTTGGCTCTAACCCTTTTTCACAGAAGTAATTTTGTACAAAAATGACCCTTGAGGGTAGCATCCCTGTGACAGCGCTTGTTTCCTGTAAGGTACATCTTTTTTTCTGGCAGTGCAGAAAAAGTAGTGATGTAAGTAATGGAAGCTTTTAGCTATTCTTGATCACACACTTGCCTCACATTGGGTTGAGTTGTTAAAATAAAATTGATGTGGTTTTTATGACAGTGTAATCTGAAAAAAGAAATGGTCAGAAGCGTGATGCACACACAGGCAGGTGAAATGCTGACCTAGATATGGAGCTGTGATTCCCTCCCCCCGACTCAGAACTACAAACATCAATCCAGGCTTGCAGAAAGCTGGAACAGCTGAGAATAAATAACACTGCTCAATATCTACAAGGCCAGGTCCACTCCATCATCGTCGGGATCCTGTCACGTCTGAGCTGACCCCAAAGCTGTCAGACGCTATTGATGACACGGAGCAGAGATGTAAACAATAGAAAAATCACTGCATTGGCAAAGTAGACATATAATTTTAAAACTAAAGGGTTCTCTGGCAATGCCATAGAAGGATCACTTTTGATTGCACTAAAGGACTTTTTATTAGATTTTTTTTTAACATCAGTTTTGCGAATGAGAAAGTGAAGAACATTTAAATGTTTAATGAGCTTCGTTATAATGTGAAGGCTGTAGATCAGGTAAAGGTTTTTCTTTTACTAGAAGCACACTTGTATGCAAAAGATTGGGCATTACATTTATTTTTTTTTAAGTGAAAACAAGTACAAACCCTCTACAATAAACACACTTCTTCACATTTTAACATGTGATTACAATAAAAATACAACATCAAATGGCCTGTGCTAAAGGTATGGCATATATGGCATTTATAATAAATAAATAAAAACTGCAAACCTTTTTTGCAAACAGCTGCATATCTAGGCAAAAGAACATTTAGGAACCTCCTGAGTGTAGGTACATATAGGTGTACAAACACACACACACACACACATACACACACACACACCAGGTCCTGCACAAAAAGCTAAATAAACACACACTTGCTTGGCGATCTGTTATTAAATGACTATAACCGCCATCCCCTGAGGCTTCTCCACTTTCTCTAACATCCCATTGTGTGTGTGTGTGTGTGTGTGATGTACCCATTTGTTTTGCTCCTGTGCGGCAGCGTCTCTGTACCCGCCAGTGCTTTGGTAGAGTAATAGAAGAACCTAGCCAATTTGTCTGTAAAGATTTATTACAGAAAAAAACAGCAACATAATGTTCACACAGACCCTGCAGCCCACTGACTTACTGCAGTGGAAGCACAGCAAGAGGACAGTCAGCCCTCTAGGACTTGAGGAAAATCAGCTGGCACAAAATCTAGGTCAGTATGGAAATGGCCTGGCCGTTTGAATATTATGGCTATGATGGCATTTATAATTGCTGATGCTTTTGCCGAAGGTGGCTTATGGGTGGCAATTATAAAGAAAGTTCTGCTAGAACAACGAGAGGTGAAGTTCAGTTCAAGTCACTTCAATGTAGCACTTTTTAACATTAAGTGTAGGGGGCTCATTATTCCTATTATTATTATTATTATTAGTAGTAGTAGTAGTAGTAGTAGTAGTGGAAGAAGTAGTAGTAGTGTTATAATAATAATAATAATAATAATAATAAGGAGAAGAAGAAGAAAAAGAAGAAGAATTCACAGATTTGTTGTCAAAATGATTATAACATCCACATTTAAATAAAGATGTCACGAACTGTCGCGGCATGTTCGTGCAGGAAGCACAGAGACAGGCTTGATCTTCATCTGCATTTTCGTCAGGCTTTATTCTCAACACGAGGCAAACAAAAACCAACAGGCACGGTAGCTGATACTTCTTCAAAAACAGAATGAACACACACACGACAGAACATTTAACGTGGAACGAAAACCGGACAAAGAAACGGTGAAACAGACATGACTTATAAACCAAACAGAACACAGAACACGTGAAATAATAATTGTCCAAAACTCAACCCAGGTGTAAACAGAAAGTGTCCACATACATAAGGCCAGTTTGGCCTATACCGCTGCCACGCCCCCAGTCAAAATAAGAGTCCCTATGGACTGGGGGCGTGACAACATGTGAGTTTGTCCCAGTCCAAAATACCAAAAGTATATCAATGATAGGGAGTTCCCAAGAATTGTTACTAGGCTTTTAAACTAGGCTTTTCAAACCCACACGTGGGTAGTATTTTTAATTTCAGTTGCATTCTGGTAAGTAGCATTAAACCCAAATTCACACATCAGACTGCCCAATAGTGAAGCGTGATCCAGTAATGTTTCAACTACTGCTGTACTCGACACTCTATTATAGGCTTGTGTGGAGATGGCCAGGCCATGGCAACCCAACTAATCCACAGCACAATTCTTGTGATGTAGCGAGCGATGCAATAAAGGATAAAGGATTTTAACTTGCTACACGCTTCAGCACTCTACTGCCCTGCTCTGTGAGTTTCTGTTATCTACAGCTTAATGGCTGAGATGTTGTTGCTCCTAGATCCTTCTATTTCACAGCAAAAGCACTTCTGCAAATACACAGGAACTAACATGCAGTAAAGACCATGTTCAAAGTCAGTTTGGCTCTTCAGTGCGACCCATTTCAGGAGGAAGAAAATGAGAGGAGGTGAAGAGTATGAAGGATAGAGAGAAGGGGCTGAATGACAGGAGGTGACTTCAGGAGCATCTTAATAGCAAGCGGAAACCCTTTACCCTGTGGCCTCAGACACGCTCCGTTCATCCTCATTCGAACGCGACAACTCCGGCTACCAAAAAGATATCGCCGTCTATTCTTAGCCCGGTCATTTCTCACAAGCATCCCCAGGCAAGACGCAGGCGCAGGAATTAATACACACATGGCTCGCAGTGACAGTTGCTGACGGTCCCTCGAGCCCTTTCTCCCTAGCCTATTTACTCCCATATGCCATCCTCTACACACATACACACACACACACACGCACATGCACACACTCACACAGGAACACTCTCGCCAACACATACACACCCAGATCTGTGAGAACAGAAGCAAACTCCATTTCTCACTTCCAGGGGTGTTCAATTGTGACTGTCCCTCACTGTCACTGGCTCCAGAAGAGTGATGTATTTTTAATCTTTCATCATCACGCCTTTATTCTCAGCCCGCGTCCGCACGGGCATGCCCGAACCACAGACACCTCCCACAGGGCCCACTCTGTACTAAAAAATACACACACTGGAGACGCGTGCTATAAATTGGGATGGACTGCAGGAGAAAAGCAGGGAAAGTGTGTGTGAGCGGGTGAATACACGCAGACGTGGCTGTGAACAAGCAACTGCTATAGCCAGTCTCCACAGCTTTCAAACCAAAATTCTACACTTTCAGGTCAAACTTCTCTCATAAAGTGATTTCAAGACCATTTGAGGCTGTGGCTAATGGTTATTTCTAAAACTGATTAATCCTGTTATCGTCTCACACCTGACGAATCAACTAATTAAATAGTTGGCATCTTCTCTTACCTTGCCATTGCTTACAATTAGACCGGCAAGTGATGCGTAATTCAGTACTTCATTCATTTACTGAATACTGGCCAGTGACTCAACTAATCCATTTTTCCATTATTCTGCCTTTTCTGAAAGTTTACTCTCATCACAGTGCTGCCATCTTTTAAAATCCCAAGGAATACAGAGTAAATTATTCAAAATGTTTGCATGATATTAAAATCGAGTGTTATATTAAGGATTCAGGAAGGAATATTTATACTGAATGAAAAAGCACTTAAAAAGCTGGCATGGTGTGTCGTGCCTGAACATCCCTCCAACATTCTGGTTTATTTTTAAATGGGAAAATTTCTTTCAAACCACAGACTGGTAGCACATCTCTTCTTTTTGCAAAGTTGTTAATAAGAGGTTTGTTCCTTTACTGATTTTGATAGTAAAGAGATGGCAGTACGCAATCATATCGGTTTCTATCGTGTTCCTTTGGCTGGCTATCGACTCTCAAACGGCGATGTGTGGCATGTGCTCATTTAGGAAGCTGCGAATGAGAAGCCATTCACACTTTGGTTTTTATTAATGTAGGACAGCACAAGATGGGCAGTTTTTGTAATACTCTGTGCAAGTGCTGCTGCTACATTCCTGTCCTTTTCTGGCCATTATATATTTTGAAAGAGAGTGAAATGACAAATTGAACCAATCACAGCTTTTACGCATGCTGTGGATCTGGGTTCACTTGAAACGAACCCCAGACCACCTTTTCAGGACGAGGGACTGCTGCTGTGGACTGTTTCAAGGATAAAAAAAGCTCTCAGGCCAAATGGCCCTGGGTTCAGAGAAAAACCGTATCCTTAGACTATTCCTGCCGTGTCTATGATTCACCAAAACATTTTTTAGCTTTAATATGATGATGGGTTGAAGAAAGTGAGATTTTTATTATTTTATTGCATGGTCAGTTGAATAAAAGAATGGACAGAATGAACAATTATAATTGTCAGGTTAGTTTTTGCTCTCAAACTTTCAATCTAAATGTTTTTGACCATAAGAACATACACAGTTTTATTAAGTTGTGTGCACTGACAAACCACATTAGCTTTGAGTTTGGTGAGGGAGACTGGTGATGCTTTTAGAAGCTTGACCCACTATTATTCCAATATTTTGGTATTATTCAAATACTATTTTGATAGAATACATGTAGATTGTGTCCCAAAAACAGTAAGATTTACTTACTTAGAAAGAAAGAACAGATTTTGGTTCTCTGGTATTTTACAGTTTCATCTGTGCAACAAGGGATTTCACCCAGTTTTAGGAACAAAAAGAAAAACCGTGACCAAAAGTGTTTTGCTAGGAACAAAAACAGCACCATAAACATGTGTATCGTTAACTGTTCCAGAACAGAAATGCTCATTTTAAATCTTTGTAACTAGTTAATAACATTATTGATTTCTTCTTGTGAAGCTCATTAGCTCATTATTTATGCCTTACCTCATGCCTTGCGTGATTTCATTCAGTGAATGATTTTACAAGATGTATTTAGCACATCTATGACATTGTTGTAATTAGAAAATAGATTCATGCAGTAATCAATACCTAAAAGCAGACAACAACATTTCAGAATGCCGTCTTGTTTTTTTTCTATATTGTTTGTTCCCTTTTTCATTATTTGCAGGTATTAATGGCAAACAAAAGCCTGTAACAGAAAAACACAAAAACACATAGAGAAGATGGAGAACACATGTATACATGATGGTGAGGGTACATGTGGATGTGACTGTGTAAGAGGGATCAATACACAGAATTTACTAATGAACAGTAATTGTGGGGACCTTGTAAGCAGTCGCTCCTGGATCTTCAGAGCAACTCTACATCGACCGACATCGAGTTAGTGGTAGGTTGGGGGTGGCAGGGTCAGCAGCCAATCAGCATTCATTTGGGACAATCAGTGTTTCTCTGCTTCCCTGAAAAAGTCTAAATTCTGTTCTGGTGCTACTGCAGTTGTGACTGTCCTTGGCATTTAAACCAAGGCTATACATAAAATGCTCCTATATTATAACTGTGTGCAAAACCGGTCTCAAAATCAGACCTGATAAAGTCCATGTGATGTTGAAGCAGGCAGTAGTTGACAATTATTTTAAGCATTTTTTGTGCTTTTTTGAAAATGCATTGTTTCGAAAGTGGAGGACCAAACAGAGAGGACCTGGGTAGGGTCTTCAGAAATGTGTCATTTTTGTTCATCACCAAAGGAGCGGTAGAAGAAAATGTGTCAAGTCATCAGAGTAAACCATTCTTTCAGAACAAGACTGGGAGAAATTGATTCTGTTCACTTAGCTTTAAGCAGCAGTTCATTAGGCTAGCATGATGCCACAATTAGTACTCTTCATTAAGGGTGTTAAATTCAGCCAATAGGCAGCAAATGATGATAGAAGCCCAAATGGATAAAATACATTCTGAGCTCCTTAATTACTGTGGAGAAGTGACAATACGTGACTGCAGATAGAACAGGAAGTGTATTTTGTAGAAGAATCTTTGACAACCCATTTGTGAAAAAGTGTGCATGGGCCCAAGCATCTTGGTACTAATGACCACTCTGATACCTAAACAAACAAATGAAATAGAAAGAAAGAAACAGATGACCCATTCTCCTTTTTCCACTTGCTTTGTACATGAACACTTTATGAGCTCCACTAACCTTTATGCAGTAGGGGCCACACAATTATTAATTTTTTCTAGAAAACTAGTCATTTCAGAAAATAATCGACTAGGTCGCCCTTACCGAATACACACTGAAAACAACCATGTAAAAATGAATATAAACATTTTATCTTAAATAAGACTGATGTTACATTGTCAGTAGTTTGCTGCCAGGGGCTAGAAGCAGATGTTGATTTGGGATAAATCTGAACTGCAGTGTTTTTGTCATGTTTCATTTAAGTCAGTCTGTCTCTGTCTCACATTCTTAGCACACAGACACATACTGCACCGGAATCTCACCCTCCCACTTTTAACCCCCTCACCACTATAACCGGCCCTGTATGCATGTTTCTGTGCACCAGAAGTTTGATGGAAAACATTCATCCATTCCTCTTTTCAAAAGACATTCCTGAACTGGTTTCCTTCATTCCATGCATTTGTTGTTGTGGCCATGTCTCACTGAAAGCATAGCCTGTCACTGGTCATTCTGCATGTCAGTCAAACAAACATATAGCTAGCAAGGCTGTAATTCAACACACTTAGATCTTTCGGGAGAACTGGTTTAAACTCGTACAGTGTTTCCACACTAGTAAAATACTTTGAATTTAGCTAAAAATGGACAATGGCCTTGGCAGCTTCCCATAGGACCTATTAGTGCATCTATATATCAACTAAATCTACCAAAGTTATAGAGTTAGTAGTCTGTAGTACCTCCGTTCTTACTCATTCAACATTAGTCCGCTACTGATTACAGAATTACTGCTTTTGCAAATCTGCAAAACGTTTGGTTGTATATTACAAAAAAGGGCGATTCCAGACTTTTGAAATGGTAGTGGGTAGTATTTTATTCTTCAGCACAACACATGCATTTACCATACAGCCTGAACTACACATACTGCCCTCCTGGAATTTATAGCCTGTATATTATTCACACATATATGTGTGTGTGTGTGTAGACTTATATGGTACCCTGTGACCAGAAAGATGAAATTCCTCCCTCTTTTCTGCTGAATAGCGGGACTCCTGTTTGCCAGCTATGAGCTGCAGCTCTACTTCCATTAAAACACAAATAACATCGCCTGGCACAAAAGCTCACTCACTCTCTCTATGACTGACACACACACAAACATAGACACACACATAGCTCTGAAATCAACTAATTAAAAGTCAATTTGTGCCTGCAACTGGTAGGGAGGCCCTAATCACTTTACACAAAGCTGAAGCTCAAACACGCAAGCATACACACACACACCCACACACATACACACACCCCCATGGGCAAGCCAGCAATTATTCCTAAATTTTATAGACTGACCAGGACACGAGGGACATATAATCTGTTTAAAGCTCTTCTTCTTTCATGTTCTTCCCCATCAGAGACCCCTTCTGACACAACTGAATCTGTCCTTTAGATGGGTGGGGTAGCTCATTTGCATCATTTCACATGGTGCATCATTAAAACAGGACATAGCCAGCATGACCAACAGAGAAGAAAGGCATTCTGTCTGCTCGCTTACTCTTTTAAACATCCACACATGCCATTATTAATCAGAATCACAAACAAATACGGCATCCGAACCTTGCACTGTTACACAGACAAACAGAACATTCATGTGTTCACTTGAGTTTTTTTTCCCCATGATGTTGGATCTTAACACCTTATAACAAACATGTTAATGAGGCTCTTAAACATTGAACATTATCTCATAGGCATACTCGTTAATAAGGAGCAATGAATTGCCAGTGCCTGGCTGTTAAACTCATTACAGAGAACTGGCTTTCTGAGGCGACAGGTTAAAATAGCTTATGCTGTGAATCTCATATCTGGTGTCAGACCAAATACTGTAATAGACTACAAAGGTGATGATGAATGCCATTATAGAACTGAATCAGGCACTCTAAAGGCATGTTAAACCTTTTTCAGCTTGTGCAAGTATAGTCTCTACTGAACTTTTTTCCAGTGGAGTTGATATTAGTTTCTTACTTTGTGTCCCTGGTATTTGTAGTTCCCAAGAAAATGGACGTCACAACAAATAAAAGAAATATATCATTAACATCCAGAGGCAGATAGAGCAGCCCATGCTTTAGTAAAAGTAATGTTACTTTGGTAAAATGATGACTCAAGCAGAAGTAAACAGAGCCCAGCAAAAACTTTCAGAAAAAGCACAAAAAATAGGTTAAAGCACTGAGTAGCTTAAATAACTGCAATGCAACTTGTATTTCCAGAATCTGTCAACAAGGACTGAAATTTGTCTATTTTACTCATTTTAGCATCCATCTGATTTGAAATGTAACATTACAGCTATAAAGTCAGAAGCAAGGTTAGGTTCAAAAGGTTTATACAAAGACAAACACTCAACCCCAGAATGATATGTTTTCAATACCTTCTTTTTTAATACAAACAAGGTAGTTGTGGCTCAAACCATGAGTGTAAGATGCTTGAAGTAGGTGTATTTGCTAACTGCAGGGAGATAGTCAATAAGCTCTGGATTTGTACGTTTACGGCATTTAGCAGACGCTCTTATCCAGAGCGACATACATCAGTGCTTAAAAGTAGTCCACGGCTGTGCTTAACACCTGTAAAACTATACTTAAATCAACAACAGCTTTTAACCAAGATACTGCTGCTTGTAAGATTTCTGCCCTGTTATCCTTATTTTTAATCAGCTTTCTCACTTGTTTCCTTAACTACATGCTCTGCCCCTGGTTTTATCTTTGGATCCACCCTCTTGTCTAGTTCATTGCTAGATGCCCTTGTTTTAAATCCCTTGCTCATTTCCTCTTCCGTCATTTTGGCGTACCTCTCACCTGGTCTGTCACTCCTCCTGTGCTTCATTTGGCCCGACTGTTCCTTGTGTCCTGTGTAGTTTACATCCCTTTTGCTTCCCTTGTGCCTTGTGTATTTGCTCTGGTTTTCTAGTTTGCGTCTTATAGCAGTTGGTTTTGTACTAGTTATTTCTGTTTTCCAGTTAGTAGTCTTTTGTATTGTTTCTTTCTCTACTTAGTTTATGTTTTGTTTCCATTTTCTCCAGTGAATCTCCACCTCAATATGGTCAGCACCTCAACTCGCACCCATTCTGCCTACTCATCTCGATCGACATCACAGACTTTAATAATATTCATACTTTAATTATGAATTTCAAAAACATTCATACATAATTTAGACAGCCAATCAGTCTACATTTTGGATAAAAACATACTTACAGGATTTTTGAGACAGATGAGACAGACTCAGCTCTACCACAGAAGTACTACATTTCCCAACAATCAAAAATGTTAGTTACTTATCACAATCATACTTTAATGGAAGTGAAAACATTTGAAAATACATGTACAAAGCAATCAAAATGTACAGTATTCATTTAAAAGCGTTTGTATTTTTCATACAGGTGGTTGTCATAAAACTAGAATATTTTAGAATATTTGATTTATTTCACTAATTCCATTCAAGAAGTGAAACTTGTAGAATGTATACATTCTTTCCACACAGACTGATATATTTCAAGTGTTTATTTCTTTTAATTTTGATGAAATTCAGAATATTACTTAAGACCAATACAAAGAAAGGATTTTTAGAAATCTTGGCAAACTGAAAAGTATGAACATGAAAAGTATGAGCATGTACAGCACTCAATACTTAGTTGGGGCTCCTTTAGCCTGAATTACTGCAGCAATGCGGCGTGGCATGGAGTGGATCAGCCTGTAGCACTGCTCAGGTGTTATGAGAGCCCAGGTTGCTCTGATAGTGGCCTTCAGCTCTTCTGCATTGTTGGGTCTGGCAT
>JBBPCY010000109.1:18652751-18666326 GCA_037974405.1 Brachyalestes nurse
GAGGAAAAGTATAAAAACACTGCTGTAATCAACACACTCCTCTCACAGTGAGACCAGTTGGATGGTAAAACACTACTTGTTGTCATTTCCTTTATTCCCTCTCCTTTAAAGTTATGATTTAAATGCGAGTATTTTTATTTGGAAATGAGGAGAAATATTGTCAGCGGTTCTTAAAAACAAAGGCAAAGCTGTTAAGTTCAAATACTTGCAGATATAAAAGATAAAAAGTGAGAAACTGAACATTTTTGTAGGGGTCGCTTATCTGTCTACCTATATAAGGCCTTCCTTCCAGCTACTGAGGGTCTAACCAATGGGAGAGCTCGCTTGGTTGTATCTGCTTAGATACTACAGAGAAAAATATCCGACTGGGAGGTTTAGGTCTCCACCTTTCTGTTTTCAACTAAATCTTAGCAACGAAAGAGCAGTATTAATACAAAAACCTCACACCTTAGTGATGGTAAAATCACTGGACAGCCTTCAGTGGAATTACACAGATATTTTAGAAAACATGCATAATTCAATGTATGAATTCATGGTCAGTCAAGGGCCATTCAGAGTGGTTTAACATGAAACGGCTCGACTTTCTTTCTTTCTTTCTCTGATTTTCAGATTTTCTTTTGTGATGATAAAGGTGGGGGCCACAATGTATACAGCGCACATTTGGTTATTATTTTAATGATCAGTGAACCTACATGCGTTTATATTTGTGGTAAAGTAGTGCTAAAAGCGCTGTGTGTATATATCACTGCATTGCGAATAGACTAAAAAATGTGTTTAAGAAATTAAACCTATTCGACTCTGCTCTGGGAGCACCGGTATCAGCAGTTTGGTGATTTTGTTACTCACTAAACTTTGCAGTTGAACCACATTTTGAGCAGGGAACTGTACCGCCCCCTCAGGGCCATGATAGAAATCCAGTGTACTGGAGGATTTAAATGCTTCAGTCGTCTGGTTCCGATCACTTTGAGCAATTCTAACTCGAAATGACTAACATCTTGACATTTTAATTAGAGGAGAATTGTTGGAGTTCCCCTTTAATACAGGATTCAGTTAATGTGGGTGATATTTTCCAATATGGCAAAGCTAGTCAGATTTGGGAACCATCTGTTTTATAAAATGGATAAAATGCACAGTTTAGCTGTTTTGATTCACTGCAGCCAACTGGCTGTTTGCTTAAAAAGCACAAATAACTCTCGAGTCTCTGAGGACTTGGAGTGTGTGTGTGTGTGTGTGTGTGTGTGTGTGTGTGTGTGTGTGTGTATAAATACGTGAATATGTGCATCCTCGCATGTTTCCTCTGTAGCTGTGGACTGTGAGGATGGCATCTTTTCCTGAGCTGGCGCTACGCAGCTGATCCATCAGAAACACACACCTACCCCCATCTGGACACTGTTACCTCCCTCTAAACCTATTTATAATGCTTCATAAAGCTACAGGCCACTTCACTTCCAATAGGAGAAAAGGGTAACAGTGCTGCGAACAGCCTCATGGAGGACTGATTAGATCAGAAGCTCCTGCACGTCTCCAGAGCTCGCTGGCTTTTTCTCCTCCAGGGAGTGTGGCACAGCACCGGAACTTAACCAAGTAATGCTCTGGGAGAAGCTGGTCAGAGAGAAGCAATATTCCCACAGTAATATAACGAGTTTTCAACAATCAATCTTCACCAAAACTAAAGCCAGACTTAATGTGTTCAAAAACACACCAGTCCTAGAGAGTGAGTAGAAGGGAGCGATGAACATGAGTGGAGAAGGACAACGAGGAGAGAGAAAGAAATAAAATATTCACAACAGTGAAGCCAAAACGGTTCTTCAAAGAACCAAATTGAACAGGTTCTTCTACACAGACAAAAATATCAAACTGTTCTTTGAGTTGTCACGGATCAAAGAACCCTTGAAGAACCTCTTTTTAATAAAGAAAGATAGAGATAGATGATAGATGGATAGATAGATAGACAGACAGACAGACAGACAGACAGATAGACAGATGAACAGACAGACAGACATACAGACAGACAGATAGATGATAGATAGATAGATAGATAGATAGATAGATAGACAGACAGATAGATAGACAGATAGATAGACAGATAGATAGACAGATAGATAGATAGATAGATAGACAGATAGATAGATAGACAGATAGATAGATAGATAGATAGATAGATAGATAGAGAGAGAGAGAGAGAGATCATGTCAAAACTAGAGGTGTGAGGGTTTAAACCTGAGCATCCTCAGCATGATTCACTGCATACCAAACAGTCAGCCCATCTGTTTACTGACCGCTCCTTTTGCAACCAGAGAATTAAGCTAAAACAGCTCATTCAAGGCCATATCTAAACCTCCATCAACAGCAGCAATACAACAAAGAGTGGCTACTGTGAAAAAGCACATTACTTTACTTTAATATTCTATTACAGTCAGACAGAAGTCAAGAGGGACACGTGGCTATCCTACTGCTCTCAGGAACAAAGAAAACTGCTCTCCCTGAGCACACTATGCCACAATTCAATAGCTTTCAGCTTCAAAAGCTTCCTTTCAGCACTGTTTCAAAGAGCCTCAATGGAACTGAAAAGCAGGGGTGCACGTCAGGAGAGGCAAACCAGGCAAATGTTTGGGGCTTCCCAAAAACATTTGGGAAAATTGGCCTGATGGCCACTCATATTTTGTGTGCCCATATGACAACCATAAACCCCTTCAAACCTCCCAAAATGGAGCTCTACTGTGTATCAGCAACCCCCCTAAGTGAGAACCCTTCTACCTACCATCAGCTGGATATGCCAAAGGTATCAAAGTTATGCAGTTTTTGAATGTGTTTTGTCCATACATTATTACAACAGCCACATCTGAAGCAGTAAGTGCATTACATTACGCAATCATTCGTTTATTGCAATTGTGAGCAGAGGAGGAGTGTTTTATGTTTTTCCTGTCGTTGAATATACTAAGACAAAATCTCTTCCTATAAAAGATGAATTTCTATGAAAAAGAAATTAAAGTTTAGGCTATGACTCGATGGCAAAAGCTAGAATAATCAGGACTCTACTATGATTTGTCTGGACTCCGTTCTGCTCTCACATGTCATGAGGCTCCTTTTAATACTTGGATAAACCTTTGCAAAACCCACAGACATAAAGAGTCACTAATAACATGTTTGAAAATAAATAAGTAAAAAAAGAAAAATATGGAGATACAAGGTTTCCACCTGGCAACAATAACATGCAATCAAGGCACGAAGGCAGCTCTTCCAAAAGGTTCCAATTTACATTCACCATCATGCCTGCTTGTCAGTCATCACTGTGTGTGTGTGTGTGTGTGTGTGTGTGTACAATAGTGCTTGAACACATCATGTGCAAAGAACATTAGCTGTTTACGATTGTGAAAGTGTATTACAGAGTTCTAATAAAAATTACTGTGAGTTGCTCTTGTTTGATGTTACATATTTACATATTGCTCCTCCTTGGTTGCTAAAATACTCAGACCCAAGTGCATGTGTTATGTTTTGAACAAAATTTGACTTTTTGACCAATGCTCAGTTGACCAAAAGCATTTTTTGACTGAACTGGCTGAATGGATTTTTAAAGGTGCACAGGTGATGGGGCGCCTCGGTGGGCTTCTTTGCTTGGGGCCCCCAGAGAGGATCACCACTGTTGAAAAGGTCTCCTCTTCAAGAGTGGCATATGACAGAATAGAATACTCAAATATAAACATTTACTCTTTGGAAGTGAATAGGAGCAAATGATCATTTCAGGAAGAAAAACATTCTGAGCCCATAGGATTTTTGCACCATCCAAGACACCCATCAACTTGACTGGAAAAATAACTTTATGGATTTTGGATTATTAATGAACCGATTCTAAAGATCTTTGACATCATTATTCACTATAATCAATCAATATCAGATTTGAAAAAACATTCTAAACTGTAACTCAAATAGAATTAACAGCTAGAAAAACGAATCCACTCTGTTTTGGCCAGGCATTTTAAAGCGCACAAGGCAATGACAGCACTTTTTACCTCATCTTGTTTTCTGGCAGAAGTTAAACCTTTGGGGTTCCGTTCCAAGACCGCATTGTTGTGTTTTGGTAAAAAGATTTTTAATAAAAAAGGCCTAATAACGCTTATTTTTATAGAGTACACCCTAAATATGCCCCCAAATATGCTCCCAGAACACTTAAATGTCATTTTTAATATAGAGATGGGCCCGATCCGATATGATATTGGTATCAGGTCCGATATAGCCGTGAATCCGATATCGGATATCGTTAGGACAGCCCTGATGTGCTGGCCCTTAAACTCGATGCTGTAATACGAGATGCGTCACCGCCCCCATACCATGAACCTGCGGCAACTTCAATCTGAGGAAGCCTTGTTTTGAACAAAATGTCACTTGTTTGGAGATACTACAGTTTGGAAATGGCGAAAAGCAAGACGGCTACTTGCAATGTGTGCAAAGCCAGCGTGCCGAGGGGTGGAAGTACGGTTGCGTCATACAATATAACAAATTTAATCAAGCACCTGCAGAGATTTCACGACAAAGAGTACCAGGTAGCAAACAGGTAAAAGACATCAGGCAGCAGACGCTCATTGATGTTTTCCAAAAACGCAACCAGTTTACATAAAAGCGGAAGGAATATCAGAGAAGACTCTTAGCTTTCCCTCAAGACCTCTTTGGGGATCTTTCAAGGGCTATTTTGTGCGTTTTGTTTGCCCTCCCCACCTCTCTCTACCTCTCAAAACACGACGAGGCTACAGCTGAGCATCTCGTAACTCGGCCAGTCCACCTTAAATACAGAAGATGTTAGATTACACTCTGCCCGTGTCTTGTCTCCGAATTCACGTTATTTTAAATTTATTAGTTTTGCACTTTATTTTTTTACACAGTTGTTGCTGCTAATTTAGATGATTCAGCCAAGATTGTTGTGTTTTTGATATTTACAAAATTTTACAGCTGCTACCTTTTTGTGAAATGTGACATAAATAAATTCTTTTGGAATGCCTTTGCATTCAGTGTAGTTGTGTATATTTTTTGCTCTTCTAATAAGTGCTTAGCAGTTTATTTATTCTGTGATGTAACCTTAATAACAAACAACACAAGTTCAACAAAAATAATGCTAATATTAAAGTAAAAAAGATGTATTATATCGAAATCTGTATGGGTATCAGCAGTCGTGTATTGGAATCGGATCGGAACGTGGATCGGCCCATTACTAGTTTAATGCATTACTCTTAAAGAAAATGGTAAACCCGTATTCGCTTCTTTTAATTTAAATTCCCCGCCGAGATATGCAACTCGAAAGGTTGCAACAAAAGTATTGGGACACTACAGGGAAGTGAATGGTTTTCAGAGAATCTCCTGGAGATCTACCGAACAGTGGAGTGCTTTCCCCACCGAGATATGCAACTCGGAAGGCCGCGGGACAAAAGTATTGGGACACCGAGGCAAGGTGAACGGGTACCTTTTCTGAAAACATCCAGAAAAAATATATTTATAGCCACAAAAAAGCAAAAAAGGCGGAGGATATTTGCAGTTTCGCGTTATTGTGGGGATTTCCGCGTAAAACTGTGAGTTTGGTTCTCAAAAAAAATCTGACTGAATCCGCGACTCCTGTTACTGTATACAGCTGTGGCTAGGTGACTATCAAAACTCATACATCGACAAGCTTCTAACCAATTCTGAGTTCCAGGGGAGTGATAGGGAATCTGTGTATTGCAGGATATGTTTTGTCTCTTATTACAGCCATGTATTACAATGCTTTTATCACTGTTAATGGGTGCAAAAAAGGTGCAAAAATGTCTTAATCAAAGAGTTTTCAACAATAGGATCTGCTTCCGATGCTGGTCCTGGATGGCCTCGTGGTTAGGGCGTTGACCCTGCAATCAGAGGATTGGGGTTCGATTGGGGTACCCTCATTGGTGGCAGGCCACTGCTTCACTTGGTGAATGAGTTAAATGCAGAGAAATAATTTCACTGTGTGTTGTACTTGTATGACTATGCATGTGACAAATAAAGAATGTTTGTTTGAAAAGGAACATTAGCATAAAAGAACCAAAAGCCAGGTTCATACTAGAACCTGAAGACCAACAAAACCCTTACTTCCCTTGAATTCCACAGATAAAGAAGAATAAAAGGTTTATGTGTTGGGAGACTGAATGGTAATGGAGGCACTAAGCTGAGATCTGGCTATGAGAAGAACAGATAGGGCACCTTGGGAGATGCTAATGTGATATTTGAGGGCAGATATGATATAATAGGAATAGACAGGACAGTGGAGATGCCACTGCACTGTGTTAACCTTCAATAATAACCATGAAATCAGACATTCAGAAAAAAACATGACATAACTGAGAGAGTCAAAAGTCAAAAATTTATATTCTGAGGGCTGCTTGTTTCAATGCCAGGCCAGAGTTTCTGATACAGCAGTATTCTGTTCAGCAAGATCTCTGAACTTTTTACAACAAGACGTTGTAAAACCTAAGTCAGAAAACAAGCATACCAGCCAAGAAGGCCAAGTGTTCTGAATTAGTGAAGTCTAACATTTAATAGCATATTTCATGTCTATCCAAAAGGGTTTATAATACTTAACCACGAAGGTGTAAATCTTGAACCTTGTTACAATTATGATACTTTAGGAAACAGTTCAATGCAATGAATTTACAATTTTCACCAGTTTTTATACAATATGGAATTCATTGAAAAATACACTGAATATACAGATAAAACTAGAGGAGGTCTGAACACACACAGACAGATAGCGAGAGCAGCCTGCAGTTTCTTGGATGACCTTCTAGAATGTTTGGTGACTTCATGAATGATTTGTTGCCGTGCCCTTGAGGTATTATGGAAGGCAGTAGCTTTTCCATACCCTATTCCAGACTAATATATTTCAACAGGGATGTTTTCTCATTTATTTTCTTTTATCTTTGATCTCATGTATTGATTTTCTGTTGATTAGGTTGTGTCACTCCGATAGTTAACTTGCATGAGGTTAACTGAACTATGAGGTATTGCTGCTCTTGTATTTTCTTGCGCAATCTCTTGCACTCTACATGGTCCTGTCCTGCTCACACTTATGCAGCGCTGTGTCTCTGTTCTTGTTCTGTGTTGCAGTGTGGTCCCAGAGGAATGTTTTGTTTCACTGTGTAATGTGAATATGGCTGAAATGACAAACTCTTGACTTGACTTAAAGCTCATTACCAGGGTAAACCTGGTTAATTTGTTGCTTGAATATCTAAAGAGATGGCCACATTTTCTTAAGAAGCTTGATAGCTGTGCCCATGGGCGTCACTGCCATTCAATCTGAAGGGGACGGGTCCCCTTCACATTTCATAATTATTTGTTTGGACCCCCCCACAATTAAAATAAAATATTAGTTCACCCAGTGCTGTTGAATCTTGAGTCTTTCACGAAATAATCCATTCCATTTCATCGATAGGAGAATACACATACCACTGGAAATCCGAGAGCAGTCTGTCTATGCACTGACGATTCACTTCACTTGCACTGGAGGCAAACTCAGAGCGGTTTTCCAGTGGTATGTGTATTCTCCTATCGATGGAGAATGGATTCTTTCATGAAAGAATCAAGATTCAACAGCGGTTTCCTAACACCCTCACCCCCTAAAAGGACAGAGACTTTGCCCTTGCAGCAACCCCGCCCCCACCCAAACCACACCCCATCCCAAATCCCGCCCATGCCCAAATCCCACCCCCACACGTAGACCTATGTGTCCCCCTCACATTAAAAATGCTTCTGATGCCCCTGGCTGTGCCTCTAAAATAAAGTGTATAAACATTATAAAAATGTTTTGGGTTAGACAACGTCTAAATATTACCATTTGTTTACATATTTACAAGCATCCGCTGTGGCAAATGTGCAATAAAAAGACCAAATTAGTGTAAATACTTCTTTCACCACTCTGTATAGTGTCCTCAGGGATGACAGGCCCTTGGAAAACATGTGCAAAAAAGGCTAAATAAATGCCTCTTATCAGCTTGATTGATTACACTGAAAATATGACAGAGTGCCCTTTCTGTTCCCCAGTAATTCTGCCAATAATTCTGGAGTGCACTGTATGTGCAGACACAGTGGTCCTCAGAGTTAAGAGTCTTGAAGTTCCCTTGATCAAACTACAGTACATTCAGCTGTGCGCTGCTGCCTTTACTCTGCATGTATCCTCATTAATCCCACTGTCCTCTGATTGCCATAACACAGACCACGTTTGCCACTGAGTGATCGAATTATAGCCCGGCATGCCCCCCTGCATGTGTAATCACCAACACTTTCCCACAGAGATCGCTGCACGTTCACAATCAATCAGCAATTGTGATTTAATCAGGCCTGCCTGGGAATTAGCTGCTCACACCGTTGCCATTCCAGTCCATGAGTAACTTTTTGTACGAACCGATATAGACATAAAAGAAAAACCACACTTGTGTGTGAGAATACGAGCTCATACAACTGAACTCACAATGCACACACCTCCTCCAATGTAGTACATAATTCACAATACACATAATGCACTCAAATATAGTGCATCCGCCCACCCAAAGGCACAGAATGAGACTTAAACACAGTAACTATTTTTTTCTCTGAGACACACATGCACACACAAAATGAGCCTCTCTCTGAGCCCTGTGTTTAGAGGAGAAGAACAAAAGCAGCTGATGGCACACAGTAGCAGGCAGACAGTGAGAGCACTACCGTCTGTCTGTTAATCAACACTATTCATCTAGTCAGAAAGCGCACACACACACACACACACACACACACACATATATACACACACACACACACACACCTATATTAACTTAGGGATTCATGAATTCACACTAAGACGTACACACAGAAATGCACACACCCACAAAAACATACAAAAACTCTAGTTTATTGGGTAAACCTACTTTTTTTTTATCAGCTCTACTTACCATACTGATGCACGTTGTAGTTTACAATTACCAAATGATACATCTGTTTCTCTGCATCACTTGTTAGCCCTCTTTACCCTGTTCATCAATGGTCAGGATCATTCTCAGCACTACAGTGACACTGACATGGGAGTAGTGGTTGGTTTGTGTGTGTGTGTGTGTGTGTGTGTGTGTGTGTGTGTGTGTGTGTGTAAGCTAGAACACTTAACTATTCCTGAATTTTCCCCTGACCAAAAGTGCCCCGTCAACAGTGTGCTGTGATCATAAACTGATCATTGATGAAGGCCTAAGTGTCAGCAGGAATAGTGTACCGTGAGAACTATCATCATTAACAGTAGACAGTAAGTGAATGCAGCATTTAGGAAACTCAAGCAGCATCATTTAATCTGATTAACTCATATTAGTGCAACACACTGACGTGCCACTACCATGTCACTACCTGCTGTGCTGAATATTATCCACAACCTGGTCACGTGGGAGTGCTGACCATCAATGAACGATCGCAATCATTTTCTAAGCATATTGTGGACAGATTCAAAAACAGCGTGTGTTGCTGTAATGTAATGCCTGCTTCATCAAACAATGATGTTAAAAACCTACTAAACGAACCCTACAGACATTAGAGTGAATTTGAGTTAGAAGCCTGGTGCTGAAGTGAACTGTGTTTAATTAAAGCATCAGACCCCTATGATTTCCGCTGGTCCTTTTCTCTGCCTCCGACCTTCTCTGCTGGACACCAGGCCTTAAGACTGACTCCCTGTGGTGCACAATTAGAGCTGAAAATGCCAGAGTGCTGGTCCAGAACACAGCCATGCCACTCTTCAGATGGGAATAAGCAGCTTTGTCAGAGTGAAGCAGCCCGCAGCGTGTTTTAGCTTTTAATGACGGTGGTTGGGTTATAGACAGAAAGCGATTCATGTCTTTAAACACCTTTGGTGCTGAAGGGGTCTTGTGCTGCTGTAATTTACAGCACTTGAAATTACATAAAGGGTTTTGAAAAATTTGTCTGGCTTTACATTTGTCACAGTGTATTTGGGAAGGTAGCATTACTCCTGATATCCGCCATACAAATTCTGCATCCAACTTTCGAAGGAAAAAAAATGTGATTCATGTCTCAAGAAGTTTAAACTGCTCCAGAGTCCAGGGGTGGTGGGTTTTACACCACTTTATAACCGATTCTTGGCATTACGCATGTGATCTGAATGCTTCTCAGCCCTGGGAACCAACTCAGTGAGGCTCTTGACAGTTGTGCTGATAGTGTTGAGTGCCCCACACGTGAAGAGTAACATTTTACATAGCAGTTTTTTTTTTTCATGTGCCACAGTTTTTATTGCCTCATCAATTCTAAACTACTATATGATTGTAAATTACTAATTCTAAACTACCATACACTGAACAATATACTAAATAAATAATTCTAAACTACTATATGCTTCACCATCTGCACTTATTAGTATGAGCAAGCCTGAGAGTATGACAGCACAAGTACACACACGCTGATGCAAATCTGCTCAGTCAAGGTGTTCTTGTTGCTGCTGAGTGTTAGATGACAATGTAAACACTTGTAAGCTGTTGGCAGTTAGCTTAGCAACAACAGAGCACAAGATTTTCTCAGTTCAACCTTCTCTAATAATCTTTTTTTTTTTTATCTTTCCTGAGAGAACAAGGCTATTTTCATATTCAGGGCCCCCTGGCCAAGCATGGCCCTGAGACTCCAATCCAAATCCCAAGGGTGGGACCCACCGCCGCAGTGCTTTCATTGTGCGCGTCCCTCGAGGAAGGCCAGGGCTATATTTGGCACGTGCTCACCCATATTTAAAAGCATTATGGCCTTTCATGGCTATAGTGCACATCAATTAGACTACACACTGACTTCTAAGATCTACCCATCGTACCAAAGCTAAAAAAAGAAAGCCAATTAGTTATGACCTGCGGGTCAAAATAAGTGAGCCATGAACCAACACGGACCTAAAAACGTGTCATGTTCTGCTGAGCTCTATAAAAACAGCAGTGCCTTTGTCCTGTTCTACTACAGCACATTTGAATAATTGAAGTATATTCCTTCCAAGTATATTCCATGACCTAAACACAATGACAATTCTTGACACGGCCTGTTTGCTGCATTATTTAGTCAACGATGGGGGTAAAAATAATCAGAATAAAATGCAGGTTTTCTGAAAGAAAGGTAACCAATCAAAGCAGTGGCACAGCAGAACGAGGCAGAAACAGGATGAGTGTGGAGCAGTGGAGGAGGACAAGGCCAGCATGCAGATGGAGAACCCACTTCTTTTCCAGGAAAGTGAGTGGAGATGCGCCGCCCATTGAGGGTAGGGAGAGTTAAGTGGAGCTCTATGAAATTGTCTGTCCAGACGAAACCCAACCAGATGGATGGAAGTTGTCTTTGAAAAATGGAGAAGTCAGTCAAAATAAACAGTGTCTGCTTCCGTGCCAGCCAGACATTGCAAGGGACACACACACAAAACGAGCATGGACACACACGCACACTGCAAAAGCACCATTTATATTCATTTGGAGGGTCTCAGATGTGAAAGCAGTATGTAAACATGGCTTGTGTCCTCAAACAAGCTTCAAGCTGACAAAGACGAATAAAAGGGAGGGGGGGTCTGTTTCAGTCACTGCATGATATTATGTGGCTGCGTTCACTTGATCACAAATAATCTGAACATCTGTTTAAAAACAGGGTTTACAAGCCATTTTGTTGAGTCTATTAAAATGTGTTCTAGCCTTCAGGTGGTTAATGATATGGTGACTATCATTTAACCATAAGTAAATGTAAAAGACATTCTTTTGGTTTCTTCATAAAATGCTACATGTTTCAGAGCAAAACACTATCATTAGACTGTAGTAGACTCGTAGAATGAAGAATGTCTGGAAAAGAATTGCAGCCAGACTGCACTAAGGATGCTGTGAAGCACAGAAGTGGAAATGTCAAAGTCTGGGGCAGTTTTTTGAAAACAGTTTTCTTACAGCATTGATAAGATCATGAACTCAGAAGCATATAAAGACATCTCAGATACAAATCTTCAAAACAAAAAGTCAGCAATGAAACAAATAACAACCAGCTGCTCTCAGAAAGAGGACTTTGCCCAAAATGAAAATTACTGTCTTGTGGTAGTCGGTTAATGGTCTGTTATAAAATAATCAGCAATTAGTATTTGACAAAAACAGCTTTGAGCTTGAGAGAGAGAGAGAGATACACCAGAGGATCTACCTATGAAGAGCAAACAGGTCTACATACACTATATATTACATATGTGTGCATGGGGGAAGGGTGAGAGAGACAATAAGAGAGAGAGAGTGTACCAGAATAAGAGAAAAACCAGGCAGTTTCCTAGGGAGCATTGAGTAAGTATTTCATCTACCCTGAGTGAACTATGGAGCAACTGACAGACAGTTTAAAAGGGATATCCACATTAGATTATTACCAAATGTTCAAATTATTAACATACTATCTTTTGGCAGCTAGTGGGAGAGTAGTTTGGGCGTCGCACCTGCGATCAGAAGGTTGTTGGTTTGAATCCCAGGACTGCTAGTGGCACCTCTGAGGTACCCTTGAGCAAGGTACTGTCCCCACTGTGTTTCTGGATGCCCACTGCTTCACTTGCTGAATGGATCAAATGCAGGGAAAGAATTTCGTGCTGTTCACACTGTGTGCTGTGGTATGTTCACATATGACAAAATGGTCAGGACCAAGGTTTGGTTTAGATTAGATTTTTAGACTTAGGTTTAGATTAGTTTTTTCTAAATGTAAGCATCTGCACTGTCTAAAATGAATCATTAACCAACAAACACATTTAAATATCAATGCAAAAATACAAAGTATCACTCCATGAATACAAGCACCCGAAACTAAACATGCCTTTTTTAAATATTTGCACTTCTACTGCACTTTGATTTTTTTAAATATTGTTTTCTCTATGTATTCTTTTATTCCTTTCATTTCTTCCATTATTTTATTCTTTTGTATTTTATCTTGCATTATTTTGTATTCGATTTCTGTAAAGCACTTTAAATGACCTTTTGTGGATAATAATGTGCTACATAAATAAACTTGAACTTAAACTAACTAACTGATCAGAAAAGAAAGATGAGGCTATGCTTCCATTAAATGTGCCACAGCTCTCTCCTTCACCATTAAAAGTTTTAAAATTCCAAAATTTGGGAGGAATTTCAATTTTTGTGTAAAATTTTATCTGGTAATTTGGATCAATTTAAACTTCATACTATGAGAGAGGAAGTGCAGCCCCCTCTCTCTCTGTCTCACACACACACACACAATTTCTAGCTTCTAGGAGGAGTCTAACTGATCAGAGACATTTCTGTTTAAAAATACTCATTTATTTTCATTAAACAATTACTCACACAGTCTCATCCAACTCTCAGTCCTTTTCACACATACATTCACACAGTCCACCAGAATCCCTCAGTGCTCTATGATGCTATCACACATCTCTACACTGTATTCCTAATTGTGTATATGTGGAAAAAGAGGGAGAGAGAGAGAGAGAGAGAGAGAGAGATACACCAGAGGGTTGATTAAAGATGTAGATCTACCTAAGAAGATCAAACAGGTCTACATACACTATATATTACATATGTGTGCATGGGGGGGGGGGGGGGGTGAAAAGGAGAG
>JBBPCY010000109.1:18689324-18718383 GCA_037974405.1 Brachyalestes nurse
GTATGTATATATATTTATATATATGTGTCTATAAATACTGACCAACTTAACTTGATTTAGTGCAGGGCCCGTATGTGAAAAAAAAATCTAAAATATTTTTAAGTAATATTTTGTGAACGTTTCTGAAGTGTCACATTACAATATTACTCCACCCCCACAAAAACACAATTTGAAATTACTTAACAGGTGTGATTTTAAGGCATGCGCCCAATGCTAATTGGGGGCTACAAGCTTTCAAGACTGATATTAATGCATACTGAGGGAGGGTAAATCGTGAGACACTAAGGTATGGTGTGGCTCTCTATCCACTCACCAGCTGAAGGTGGTGTGCAGGACCTGTAGGATGAAATGATAGGCTGTCCCCATGAGCTGCTCCTCTTTCACATCCACACCTAGAGCATCCACCACACCCTGCTTCTCACTCAAGAGGGCCTGTGGAAGCATGTACACACACGCACGCACGCACGCACGCACGCACGCACAGAACCTTATGGATACCAACATGACATATGACCAGATGCGATCAGCTTTGCTAAGACAGACATAATTAATTATGTTTACTGTGATATATTGGTAAGCACTACAATGTAAGTAAACCTGAAAGTGGTTGTGGCAGTTCTCTAGGTGTGTGCACAGCGTAGGCAGGAGCTGAACGCAGCAAGTTGCCACATCTCTGGCGCTCTTCTGCTGCAAGTGAGAGAAGCCCACCTTCTTGTCTCCCTTCCCCTACACAGCACAGGCCAGAACACAACACACACATCCACCACTGACATTTGGCACACAGATAAACAGGTTCTTGTACTTGGGCAAGTGTGACTGTGCATAAAGGAATGGAGTAAAAACCAAGCTTGGGATTTATAGCAGTGCATGATGAACCTTACATATGTAAGCATGTGTATGTGTCTGTGTTCATACTTTGAGAAACGGGGCTTTCTTGGCTGGAGCAGCAGTCAAACTGAAGTCCAACTTGCGATACATGTCCTCCAGCAGAAACACCAGCTCAGATGGACCCAATTGCACCTCTTCTCTCACCTGTGCACAGTGGCCTGCATCATGTATATCTCACAGTACTCTTAATTACATAATCTTTGCCCTAACTATGTACTTTTTAATCTTCAGATTCCCAATCCCAATTCTGGGGAACCCACACTCTGCACTTTTTTTGCTCTTACCCTCAGCTAGTACACCTGATTAAAATCATTAACCAAATAATAAGCTGTTAGTGTGCTGGGTCAGGTGTTAGAAAAGGGAAAACGCAAATGTGCAGAACATGGACTGACTTTGTACCCAAAAGAATACAATGGAATATATTACACTGACCTTGCTATGGAGCTCCGTATCCAGTATTGATCGAGACAGGAGACCACACTGCAGAACATTCAGAACCTCAATGTCCAGTTCTCTAAAAAACGGCCAGTACGAAGACAGGTTAACCCCAGCTTTGACCTCCTTCTCCTTCTCTGGCTGGTCCTGCCATAACAAACAAATTCAGTTTCCATATGACTTCTCAGTCAATACAGCTGCATAACTGATAAGCCATTATAGCATGGCTAGTTTGTGTGTGTGTGTGTGTGTGTGTGTGTGTCTGGGATTAATTAATTGCTCATGCCTGTTGAGACTCATCCGCCTCAGCAGCCTCCTCTAGTACTCCAGTACTGTCTGCTGAAGAGTTTTTACTGGATGAAGCTTTCCTCTTTTTCCCGCTTGACTCTGAAAACAAACCAGGTGATGTCTGCTTTATATATAGTAACACATTCACACTAAAAGTTCCATACCATTTCTCTATAGCCTTGTAGGATTATTCCTGATGTTTACTCTAGTATGACTTAAGTGGGATTGTTTACACTTCGGTAAACGGAATGTACCAGAGAGACCGTGGGAAAATGAAAAAGACCACCACAGTGAATTCTTAGATGCAACGTATAGATTCACCTTTCTTTCCTTTCTTGGCAGGGGCTGTTGAGAAGGAAGGAGTCATAACTTCTGTGCTATCACAGTCAAAGTTAGCCATAGGAGGAGCATAGCCAGGGCTGGCTGAAACATACATATTACATACATTAATATTTAAAAGTTGACTGAACATGCCTGGTATGTACACCACGCTACAATAACATTGTTGCACGTTGCGACCCCAATACACTTAGTGAAATGCTGATGTGTCATAGTTAAAGATGGATGACCCGGATTATAACAAAATTATTCACACTGTAGAATCACCTTGATTTATTTAAACACCTTACAGGAAAACGCCTTAGAAACATCTCAAATTTGGTGAGAATCCTCCGATATTGTAGCACAAGGGGTTTCTAACAACATGTAATGGACTCCATCATGTTTGTTACCCTGTTCTTAACACACATGGCCACATAATCATCATTCTGTTCTCTAGCCCATGATTACCTGGCTGAAGTGTTTTTGTGGAGCTGGAAAATAATGAACATGTGGACTGGGTGACACGGTACACTGGCCTGAAAGTTTCTTCAATTTTGGTACCTGCCAAGCATGTCTCCAGTAGCGTCTGCAGGTATGTGATGTTCTGAAGACGATTTATTACTTTCATCTTCATCTCTGGGTCCTTCTGTTTGCAAAACGCATTTACCACCTAAACACAGAAAGAGATAGACTTTAAGTTAGTTTTCTGTGATAAATAAACTAACATTTTAACATACTTAATTTTACTGTGTGGAATAAACAACTAAAGAAACTTTCATTTACTAAAATCTCATTTGCATATCCCAAAATGGCAGATGCACTTGCCTCTCTGAACCAGTTGATGGTGTAGAAGAGCAAAGAACAGAGGAACTCCCGCTCCGCTTTAGACAAGCTCTCCACCTTCTCCACCACTTCCATGTCAGTCAGAATCAGAGGACAGCCTGCCATGCCCCCCACCCACACACACACACACAACTCAACTTTTTGAAAGGAGAGGGATATTAGTATTTTGTATAAGTATTTTGAAGTATTTTATATTTAAAATAATATAATTTAAAACCAGCCAATTCTGAAACCTAAATAGAGGGCCCTGAGAATAGGCAGATATTCTTTTTAAGATTCAAGTATTTACACAAGAAAAAACTGGTGCCTTAACACAGACAACATTGTTATTTTCCTAAGAATCCAGCTGTAGATTCCATGTCTACTTCCTCCTCACACACAAAAGCCTTTGTGCTCTGGCAGACAACAGGTACAGCCTCAGCATTTCATTGGACCAGACTAGAAGCCACAGCTCAGGTGCCAGAGCAAGATTCAACCGAGGCTGGCATAATCTGAGAAGCACACTGTTGGCCTCATTTTTACTGGAAATGGTACATTCCATGGCAACCATAAATATAGTCCTGCGAAATCCTGTAGCTCTACTCTAAATTTCTTTTTCCTTTGTATGCACAAGTCTCACTAATTACTTAAGGAAATAGCTGCTGCTGAATGTTTTACAGTGATTTAATAAATAAATAAATTAATTAATAAAAAACAAATATTTTGCAAGTTCCTGCAAATTTAACAGAAGATTTCTCATGACTTTTTCGGAAAAATCCATAACTGGTGGCAAGTTGGTATGAAAGGACTGAAGTAAAGGGGTGAATGAGCTGTACTGAACTGGCAGCTGTTATTAGATGTTGGAATAGATGGTCAGGATCTATTTTGGTTTGTTTGGCATGTTTTCACTTATGCTGTCTTTTATAAAATAATAGCAATCTTGAAGAGGCTATGTTGTGAAGTTTCTAGTGTGTTGGTTGAATGACTTACCCAGCAGAGCATCAATTTCCTCCAGATCACCCTGATGCTGCTCTTCCTCACACAGCCTCAGCAGCCGGAAGAACGATGACAGACAGAGAGGAGACACATGCCTGGAGTGGCAGAGACAGAGAGAGGAAAAGAGAGAGTGAGGGAGGGAGACAGAAAAGAGTGGGCAAGCGAGTGAATTGACGGTATATACACACAAATTAACTATACACTGCTGGTATAGCACTGTTCTAATATCTGTTTCAGGTCAGCCTGTTCGGGTATTAGTTTGAATTCTCTGACCTGCCGTTCTTCTGACCAGCAGTGATTCGGCTGTCTGCTTTGTGCAGCACATCCTGAGCCATCAATGGCAGCAGATTGATGGCAATTCCTCCTTGACTCTCATCTTCATCTAGAATATACATCACTGATGCAGGGAACGGAAATGAACTATACACACACAAACACACACATACAAATAACTGTGAAAACATGTTTACCTTCTCTCATTTTTACCTAACAGCAGGTAGTCTTAGTTGCAATAAAAACTTACACAGGTGTTTAGAGGTTTTCATTTATTCCCTAAGTGCTTTGCTTTGACCTACAGCTCATAGTAATAATTTTATGAATTTAGACATATATTACCAGTAATTAAACAATTATTTATTACCAGTAATTAAACCAATATTTAAATGTAGGTCTGACAACAACATTAATGTCTTTTAATAACAGCACATACATGTTTTCTGATCAACTCACCCTACTATTTCTGGTCCCAGATCTACTACAAAATCCTCCTGGAAATCTTCCAGAACACTTTTTCCAATCCACACCTGACATACCACCGAAGACAAAATCGACACCACATTTGTGTTCATAAGTATAAAAGGAACATTAACTGCTGGGGCGTTTTGGTGAGTCTTTGACATGTAAACAGAATGTCAACAGAACATGAATTTAGGAGTTCTAAAGGTTAATTACATAATAACAGTGGACATAATCTGCATTTCTCTGTATTGCTCTAAATTCTATGCTAAAATGAATTTCATGCCGAATGAAGCACTGGGTCATTGTGCCACTAAAAACAATTGCAAAGATGCAGACGAGAATAAGTGCAAACCTGTACTAGTGGGTCCAGTTTGCAGGTCTGCAGCAGGTTGGCCAGCTCATCATAATATAGAGCAGCAGCCTCAGCTGAGCCCTCGCTGCACGAACGCACTAGCTCCAACATCGCAGTCACCTAACCATTTACACACTCGCCATAAATAATAATGAACACACAAACAGCACAAACACAATATGAATATAAATGTATACAAACATGTGCTGCACCTGTCTGTGTACTTCCTTGGGCAGTGTGCTTTCCTGAGAGTCTGCTTTGTTCCTGCAACAACAGCACAGAAACTATTTTATTGTTCTTGTTTAGTCATGTACGTTTTAATAGTTCCATTTTTTAAACAGACTACCAACATTACCATAGTTGTAGTAGAGTTTGACGCTTCAACAGAATATTGAACTTGAACATGAACTGAAGCTCAAGGGGCACAGAGTATGTTGTTCATCAAGTTAATGTGCAACTGATATAAAACATAAGTGTTTCATTGTAGACTGGGACTGCACCTTTTTGCTCCCATCCTCCCCACCATCATTACGGCACCAATGATGCCAATGCGTTTGTACTTAGGCACTGTACTGGATAACTGCTTACGGATCACTATGTGCATGTCATCCTGCAGACAGAAGGAGAGACAATTAAATAAAGACTTTACCAGTGGGTGGGTAGTTAGGGGAAATGCATGTGTACAGCTCTGACCTGAATATGGCCGCTATGTTTGTCATGCCCAAAAGCCAGAGAGCTTAACAGATGGAAGAGTCTGCGGATCTGCTGAGGACTCAGGTTCTCCATGTAGTCCAAAATACCCTACACACCATGCAGTCCAAAGTTCCAGTAAAAGAAACATAAAACGCATACAATTACTATACATTAAGCACAAGCAATTTACAATTAACCTGAGACCACTGCATTTAGAATATTTATAACGATCACTCACAGTGGGCCTGTATTTCTGAGATTGTATCAAAAATAAGTGAGAATGATCAAAAATGCAAATGACTAAAAATACAGGATAAAAAGCCAAGGCCTTTTTGTGAAGGTCATATCTACAAACTGAGGTACACTTGTTGTTATCCAAGATTCACTGGCACTGTGGGTGGCAGTGACTACCTTAACAAAGACTGCATACTGAGCCATCTCCATGGGTTTCTGGGACACTAGCTCACACAGGAGCTCCAGAGCCACATCCACCTCCCCACTTACACCACTGCACACGTGGGTGACCAGGGAGCCCACCACTTCCTGCACGCACACACAAATGATAAAACAAGTCCATCATATCTTTATAGTATTTAAAGGCCTAAGCAAAATATCACGGTATACATGATATGGTTAGGGGGTTTTAAAATGAACAGGCATTTTATAGGTACTAATAAACTAATAAGTGAGAACGTAGAATGCCACTTTCACCTGTCCCCACCTCTGCCAGAGCAGAGAATATTACCTGCTGGCAATATGAGTCGAAGGCAGTGAAGGCTTGTTTGTACATGTGCCCTCCAAATGGCACTACACAGCAGTCTGGAGAGCGCAGCAGCCCCTGAGCCAAGGTCAGGATGGACGGAAAATATCCACGCATCACCTACACAACAAAACACAAGCAGTTATAGTATGTTACTTACACAATACACTATAGTCATACACACACTTTTAAATTACAGTTGCACACACAATTACACACAAAGAAACACAAACACTGCTGGGATAAATCTAAAGACCAAGAAAGACATGATAGAACCATGTCAATGTCAATCATCCTTCCCATTAAGAAGAATAGTCCAGCTAAAACTAGCAAAATTATTATGTACATTTGCCCAAGATGTGCTGAACACTTTTAAGATATGCCAAAGAATTTGAGGCTGACCTGGGCATAACCCTTGAATGTCTTATTCAGCAGGATTTCCTGAATGAGGCCAGCACGGACTTTAGCCTTTAGCACTCTCTCTGCTCCACGCCGGCTCTGGTTAGCATTAGTGGAGTGGAGAATAAGCAAAACCAACACATCAACCACCTGCAAAATAAAGGGAAAGAGATGCCAAATATCAATAAAATGAAGGATTATGAACGAGAGAAACAATAAAGTAGAATATCCAAACTGAAAATCTGCACCTTGTGATCTTCAGGCTCACTGACATTCTCTATTGCCTGCAGGACAACACACATTACACCATGGTTAGACAGTATCACTTGTAAATTAAAGCAGGGCTTCCCAGTCCTCAGGACCAGGACTGGGAACCTCTGTGTTAATGAAATTCCAACACTCGCTTGTCTGCACAGTCAATTTGCATCATGTGGTTAGCTGTAACGGCTCTGCTCACCTTAAGCCAGGCCTCAGAGATGGTCTTCTGAAAACGCACAGCTGACTTAATGACTTCCAGTACCAAAGCCACACTGTCCTTACTGCTACATGATGGGACACTGGAGTGGAGCACAACAGATGAAAACAAGAGCAAAATGGGGAAAAATAGGTGGCTTAGCTTATAAATAAATAAAAAGAGTGACAGGTCCTAAAGGCCATCTTACGCTGTGGACTTCTTATTCTTCTCAAAACTCTGAGAGGCTTGTAGCATAGAGGACAACACACACTGTTCCAACTCCAGCTTCTTACGTAAATCACACACAACCTTCACACCCACACAATATAAATAAACAAGTAAGTTGATGCACATGCTTTTAGTGTATTTAAGAGCAATCTTTGACACTTGAAAGTTTAGCTGACAGCTTCACTGCTCTGAAAGCTCTGACCTCAGTGGCATCAGAAGCTGAGATGGAGTGCAAGATGAACTTTACTACAACCGGAAGATCCTCCAGTTGCACAGCAGAGACAGTGGACATGACTGCCCGACGCACCTAGTGGACAAAGGCCAAAACAGGTAAAGATAGGAAAAGGTAGGCGAATATACAGCCTAAATTGCAATACAGTTGAAACACTGGTCGTAGAAAAACATGTGATCGTAGCACACATACCTCAGTTAGTAATGCTGAGCTGAGGTTAAGGCTAGACAGTGCATCCAGGATGGGGACAGTGAGTTGGGTGTTTTCCTGGAGTAGTGTACTGCACAGAGTGTGATGACAAAATCTCAGACATGTTCTCACTACCACTATAATCTGCACAAACTTATGGGTGGCCCAATCGATAATACAACAATCAACCAACAGAGCTGGATTTTGCCTACAATTAGAAAAAACACATTAAAAAGGAATAGAACTGTAAGAAATTGGATTGTTCTGACAATCATTACTTGAGCTCTCTGGCCATATCACCATGCTGCGAGTCCTCTAGTATTTCAGGCAAACTGGTGATAATGTCCCGCTGGATCTCAATTGGAGCTACAGACACTAGCTGCATCAGCTTACTGGATAAGTCCTGAATACACAAGGACACAGATACCAAGGACAAATTAACAAACTGAGCATGAGACACTGACTCTGGAACATACCAAGGTGATCTACAGTAGACAACACGGTTAACATGAGTTTTCAATACAGAGATTTATACAATTTCTGTGGTTTACATGTACCATACAAGCGGTTTATGAGCATTTCCAACCTTTCTTTATAATTTAAAATGTAACAGATTCATTTCAGTGTGCCTTTAAGGCTGTGTTACCAGTTTGAAGTAATATAAATCCAATTTTCTGCATCAGTGAAAAAGAACAACAAATGGTACGTTACACACCTTGCAATCCACGACTCGATCAAGCCATTTCAGTTGGTTTATAATGATGCGTGGAATATTGAGGCCATCATCTTCAAAACTGAAACAGAGTCAAACACAACCTGTCAGAGACGACTGCAGAATGCTATTGTGGAGCACCTGTTCACATACCTGATTTAAAGATTGCTCCAAGTCAGGAGTACCCTAGCTGATAAAATGGATGACTGCATAAATCACACTTGCATCATAAATGGGAATGTACCCAAGACATATATTACACCAGATATTTAAAAAACAAATTGTTAATGGCAAATACCTACCCTTCAAACATGAGCTCTGGAAGCTTCTCAAACAAAGTGTTGATCACTGGGGTCTACAAAAAGGAGGAAACCCTATTAATGCTTCTATATTCAAAGATTCGATATACAAATTCTAGTCTGATGCCAAAGTGTCTCAAATTTGTCAATGCTGCACACACACATTAACATAATAGGGAACAGTTAATTTTATTTATAAATACAGAAAAGTGAATAAAATACAGGCATTTTAGCATCGCAAACTCTGCACCACCTAAACATGTAGCTCTTCCAGAGCACAATAAATAGAAATATTTAGAATTATTTATAGAAATATTAGAAATATTTAGAAATATCGGAAAAATCAAGGTATCTGTCTGATAACTTCTGGGCTTCCAAGCCTCAGAGCGATTGGGAAGCCAGGATTCGGACTGAGAACCCACGGTAGTCTTCACAACACCCAAAAATATGTACAGGGATCCTCCACCAAGTAACAGTTAATCAGGAAGGAAAACAATGTCATCATGTCATCCGAGAGGAAAAAAAGAATACAGTTTTACTGGTGTCAGTAAGCCAGAGCAGGCTCGCCTTATAATTCAGTTTGTCCTTTTTCCTTGGTTTCCTGGTCAGCTTCACTGGCCCCTCTCCAGGCCAACATCCCTGAGAGAACTTGTATAGACTGTAAATTACAATCCGAACTCTCCTTACCTGAAGCATCTCTACACCTAGAAGCAGACGCACCAGGGTCTCTTGGAAGGAGCTTGAACTGAAGTCACAAGAATACATACAAAACACAAACACAAAATTACAAATATACAAACTACTAACAAGACTATAAGAACACCATTAGCATTTCAGTGCTACCCATAACCCCACATAAATGTATAATCAATCCTTGGCCCATTGCCTTTATACATTACCTGGCATCTCCATCGCCTGTGGAACGGGGCACACAGGGAAGCAGGCAGTTCCTAAATCGCTCTGGGTCTTCAATATGAGTCTCAAGACCAGATATAAACTCTTGAATTATCTGATGGAGAACCAGGGGAAATAGCAAATCTTAGCATGGTTTATATTATGTTGAAGTATGCTAATAAAATCAAATATCAGGAATTATACACTCACATTAGGATATCTGGGATTCTTTCGTAAAAGCTGTTGTAATCTCTTTTGAAACACAACTTGATCTACAGCTATTTAAAAGAAAAAAAGCAAAAAGTGTTAAAAGGTAATGTATGAGAGTGCTCTGATTCAATGTTTGTGTTTGCTGAGGTTGTGGCAATGTCTGCCACAGCCAACGTCTACGATCAGAATCTTACCAATCTCATTTGACATGCTGCCTAATCTGAAGGTGACTCCGGATTCCCGAAGCATGTGAACAAAAACCGAATCAGGAACCTGATCAGGAGCTGCAGATTTGCTGGGCCGCCCAGTGGACTTGTTTTTCTTGGATTCTGGGTAAATACAACAGGCTCAGGGACTCAATAGTTTGAAGTGTAAAACATGCACACCCCAGCACGTTATTTAGAGGATATACTCTATATGGACGAAAATATTGGGGCGCATGACCATTTCCGCAACAGGGACTTCAAATACATTGCATTAAAATGCATAGACTTTAATAAGGAGTTGGTGTCGCCCTTTGCAGCTATAAAAACGTCCACTTTTCTTGGAAGGCTTTCCAAAAGATTTTGGAGTGGAATTTTGTGACCATTCATTCTGTAGAGCATTTATGATCTCAGGCACTGAAGCTGGACGAGAAGGCCTGGCTCGCAATCTCCGTTCCAACTCATCCCAAATGTGTGGGAAGGAGTTGCGGTCAGGACTGAATTCAACAATTAGGAGCTGTGTCCCAAAATTTTTGTCCATGTAGGTTAGGTATCTTACTGGGTGTCTCGAGCTGGGGGTGCACTTCATCCACAGACACGGAGGATGACCGTTTCTTCTTGCGCAGCATGTTTTTCTAAGGTAGGCTATCCAGTTACCTGTTGGTGGGGCACATGGATAAAATCAAAGTTTCAATTCAAATTGTGCAGCGATATATCTGTTAACATACTAACTTATATGTGTATTTGATATAATAACTGTCTAGTCTGTTAATGATAATCTCGAACTGAAAAAAAAGTTGTTTGCTAGCTTTATAAACAAACGAGCTAGCCAGCCTGTAGGTGTTATTTCTAAACTCTGCTGACACGCTGAAGTATAAACTCTGGCTGGTTAGCAGCGACTGCAGAGAGTTGCATACCAAAATAATAACATTAATAATAATAACTTACTATGTTAGTTATCTTTTGGTCGTGTTGTTTACTTCCAGCTGTGTCAGAAGTCCAGGCTTACTTTTCGAGAAAGGTTCCCGCGTCTGTTTCATAAACAGTAAAGGACCGTGGTACAATTCGTAGTCCAAAAACAAATTTTAGTTGCGTTGCTGTTTTCTGTCTGACTGTTTCCTTATTTCCAATTAAATGGCTGAAAGTCTGTCTGGTTATTTTATTTATTTTACATATACATATATGTGTTTTTATAGACATTAAATATTTTTCGGGGTTCTATGCTTAACAAGGTTTGTAGACGTTCCCTCAAACTTTGGGCCCGTTTCTTAATGGTAGGCGTGGATTATGCAAAACAAAGCATGGTAATTGGTTTTCTGTGGCACTTACAGCCTCTATGCCCCGCCCACTTTATCCCTATCTCAGACACTGTCTCACTTCTTCTGTTAATTTAAGTGAGTGACCTCTGGCAGTTTGGTGTGTCTTGAGTCTATTGAGGGCTTGAAGGTTTCTCTCAGACGCAAGCATGGCTAAAGTGAAGTCATTCTACGATATCACAGCGAAAACGCTGACAGGAGAGGACTTCAAGTTTTCATCTTTGCAGGGTAAAGTTGTCCTGATCGAAAACGTCGCCTCTCTCTGAGGAACGACCACCAGGGATTACACCCAGATGAACGAGCTTCACGATCGCTTCTCACAGAATGGTCTTGTGATTCTGGGAGTACCCTGCAATCAGTTTGGACATCAGGTAAATACCTGTTTGCCACTCTTTCCTCCCCCTTTCTGTTTTCCGATAAGCTGTTAATCTCTCTTCCTCTCTCTAAATGAAACCCGACATGTTCTAATGCAGTTAACGCAGGTAGTGGATAACTGGGAACACGTGCTTAGACACAGTTTTCAGATGATCAATGCAAAAAAAGAAAAAAAGTAGTATGATTTTTCTCATATTTTCATTTTTTCTTCGTCTTTCCTTTTCCTTTATACGACTGATTTTGATGCTTCTGTAAAGTAATCTAAGAATGCAAATATATTATTAATAATAGTAATAAAAATAATAACCTTATTAATAATGTTGTTGTTATATGAAGGTCTAACTGAACATTCTGCCGTAGTGTTGGTAGTTGGCACCATGTGTTCAGCTTTGGTAACCTGATGCCAGATATCAGTCAGGTGTGTCTCCAGAGTGTCCTCAAATGACTTGCCTGATAAACTTCACACACAAAGGCCCATCATGCTAGTCAGGTTAGATGATTCAATATCCTTTCAAACCGTGTCAGGCAACCAGCCTTATGTATTATTCAGAGTTTCTCGTGTTCTTACTAGGGCTGCACAATATATTGTTTGTTAGTCATTACTGTGATATCAGCCTTCAATACTGATATCGCTAAAGGCTGCAACATGCAAATGCTCTAGGTCCGTTACAGTGTGTTCTGATGGACGGAGGTCATGTAATAACAAAAGTCTAATTTTAACCATGAAAGGAGTTGGCGAATCGGTGCATGAATGGATGGGGTTAAACTGCTGTAAGAAGAGACAAGATAACCCCTTATTAGCCCCACAAGTGGGAAATTAGCATTGTTGCGGCAGCAAGTAACGTTAAACAGTACAAAAGAATAAAGTAAGAGTAGCGTAACCAATAGAATAAAAGCTATACAACACAACAATATATAAACCTATATAAATATATATAGCCAGAATATAGAGATATATTTAAACATGAACATACATTTAGAAACATTATTTACCAAGTTTGTCTTTTTTAATTCCAGAAAAGGATTATATGGGTCATTAATAATATCTTGGAAGGCATCACAATCGTTCCTGTTCACACTGGGTAAAATTCTGCAGCTGTACAGCCTGTTATTGTTTATTGATCAGGCCAGTGCTCTCTTTTTTCCAGGAAAACTGCAAAAATGAAGAGATCCTGATGTCCTTAAAATATGTCCGTCCTGGAAATGGCTTTGAACCCAAATTCCAGCTGTTGGAGAAGGTGGAAGTGAATGGGTTAGATGCCCATCCCCTGTTCGTCTTCCTCAAGGAGAAACTGCCATTCCCCAGCGACGAGCCTGTGGCCTTAATGGGTGACCCTAAGTGCATCATCTGGAGTCCTGTCTGCAGGAACGACATTGCTTGGAACTTCGAGAAGTTCCTCATCGGACCAGATGGAGAGCCTTTCAAACGCTACAGCAGAAGATACCTGACCAGCAACATTGAAGGGGACATAAAGAAGCTCCTGAACATCGCCAGCTAAAATGTCTCACCTTCATATGGTTGCTCATCCTCAGTTGCTGGTTGTGCCCTCGTTGTGCCCAGTGCAGCTGTGTTCGGACACTTACTTAATGAAGATGCCCCTGTAAACATGATGTGGAGGGGTGTCAGATGCTGTGTAACAGTCCTAACTGAACAGTTGCATAGAGCCCATGTATGGCACAACAGGCCTTTTGTAAAACAATAAATGTATGTGTACATGCAGAGGTTTGAGGGTTTCTTTTTTACCATCAGGGGATTTAAAGTCTCCGACTACAGGGTTAGCTAAAGTTTCCTGCCTCCTACTTACCACTACTGTTGCTCCAAGAAGTACATTGCATATTAATGTAGGTCTCTGGGTAACTAGTTTATAGTTGCTGAGTCATGTGTACTTGCACCAAAGCTTGTGTTCTGTTGTTCCTGCTGACATTTATGTAGCCTTTAAAGCCTGGATTCCTTTGGAAACTCCCACGATAAACTGGACAACTGAGCTAATCTGACACTATCAGTGCAATCTGCAAACCTGAGATTCCATTCATGCAGTGTCATAACTTCCTAAATCAATTTTTACACCATCAGCCTTTTATATTATATATTAATTTATCAAGACGAATCATCCGACACAGATGGATCTGAATTACTAGGAACAAAATCTCAATGTACAAGTTACAATGTTTTATGACGGCATTGCAATGGCAGCATGATCTTAAAGGGCCCATACACTAGATTTGTGTTGTATTCCATGTCCCTAAAGTTCACTTATATCATTGTGGAGGGTTTATACCTAATTTTCACAAACATTTCTTTCTCCCTCGTCCTGTGCCTTTAAGACCGATATTTAAGGTTTCCATATTTAGTATGGAAACCTTACTTTCATGTTTAAATACCACAAACAAGTAAACAGCACTCCCTACTCAGGCTTCAATTCTTTATTATCTTTTTGATTTAATGAGGTTTTAAAATCCGGGGTTGCACATATTGCCATGATAAATATCAGAACACAAAGAAGTATGTATCCTATTCTGTAGATAGTACATGACTATTTACATCTATGTAACATTTCTCAAAATCAATTTTAAAATGAATGCTATTCTGATAATGTGGCAGGTAAAAAAGTGCATTGGCCAGTATAAGTCTAGTCTCCATGTCATCAGTTTATAGCAGGATATCAAGCATGTACTTGTCACAGCCTGACAGATTGAAAAGATAATAGCATATGGGGACCAACCAACAAATTTCCATGTTGCATGCTGCTATTCCACAGAAGAGAAAAGTACAAGATAGATGATGCATACTGACTGTTTTGGTTAATTCATAACAGGGAGGAAGAACTACGGACAGTTGTCCTCCTAGTATGAAGCATGTTTACATCAGTAAGAAGTTTGCACTGAGCCATTTGACAAGCAAAGTTATGCCACAACCAATAACATGGCAAATTCACCACTGGGTAGCAGATAGGACAGGCTAGCATTGTAGTCTCTGAACGTGTGAAGATTCTTCTATATAGCATCGGCCCCAAGTTTCCAAGGTAGGATGTTCATCCAAGCCAAAAAACTGTAGCATTTCAAGTCTCAAATTTAGCACCACTTTCGAGCAGTGGCTCGATACTCCCCTCTGTCTGCCCTTTAAAGAGAGGAGAACAACCCAAAACTAAAACCCACTGAAAAACCAAAGTAAATAACTTCGCAGTTGTGGTCTCAACTAAAGAAAGCCATGGTGATAAATCTCAAGAGCCTTTTTTCCTGGACAAGCAGGACACGTATGTTTACCAACGTTAAAGTTTAAAAGTAAACCCACTCACACAAGCCCCCTTTTAACAGTTCATGGGGCAGAAAGGCCGCTAGTGCTAATGTATCAGAGAGAGCAGCACAATATTGAAGATCAGCAGTATAATCAACCTCAAGACATAACTTATAGTTCAGCCTATACTGTCTACCCCAGGCCTCAAAGAGAAAACCTTAAAGTGAAGTTTGTAAATGAACTGAAAAAAAATTGCTGCAGTAAAATGAAAGCCTCATGGTTGAACACAACATTGGAGACACTGTCTAGTAAATAAATGAAAGCTTCCTGTCTAGAATGTGGGATTATGGACACACGCATCTGTTCCTCACAAGAGGCACATAATACAAATCACCTTCAGAGAATGAGGGGTGAATGTGCTGGGGGGAAAAAGAAAAATAACACACCTTTGTTTGCATACATTTCTCAGAATTTCTGTCTATAACTAGGCAATTTTCCCTTGTCCTCACACTCTTAAATACCATCGACACGTATACAACTTTGGTTGATACAACACAATGCATTTGGCTTCTTTTTTACTTTTCCTGTGGGTAACAGAAAAGTATGCACTTTCTTTGCAAAATTTTAGGCAACTTAACATTCTTGGCGTCCACCGGGAGGCTGAATATGCATATCATCCTTTGCCTCTTTTTTAAACTAAGGAAATTACTTCAGCAGGCAGCAAGGTCCAGGGAGAAGTCTGTCACGTCACGCTTCAAACAAAAATTTCAAAATCTCTCATTTATTAATTCTCTTCCTTTTTTGTTCTTATTTCACAATTCTTAGCTCTTGGTAGATTTGAGGAGAAAATGAAAGCGGAGAAGACAGGGCCTCCAGTCTTGAAAAATCGCTGAAAAGCTTGGGATGTGCATCTTTGCATCGTTGGTTATTCGTTCTGGTTGCTTTTATTTTAGTGCCTGTCTTTAATGAGCTAATGAGCTTCAGTTGGTGTCCATGTGGTCATCCAGGGACTCAGATGCTCCTCCAAGTGATGCAGAGGGAGCAGACCTGGATGGACCATCTCCATCTCGGCGTTGGTAGAAGAGTACATAGGCTGCTTTAGTCTGAAAAGGAACAAAGATATTTAGATACTTAAAACAGCCCAGCTTCCCAAAAGCATCTTAGCACTGAGGTCACTTTAACGACAAGAAAGTGTTGTTATGCTCCCCAACCTTTCATAACCATCTTTGTGCTACGATGCTTTTGGGAAACTCTTCCCAGATAAAAAAAAAAAAGAGGAGTCAGCAGGAACCCCCACTTGATCTCGTGCAAACCATTACATATTCATGGTTTGGGTGGTACCATGTGTCACATATAGTTAACAAAAAGACAGTGTGGTCAAAATGAGAAAGAGGAAAACAGATGTTTTATCAAATTATAACATCTACAGATAAAGGGAAATAAGTGACAAACTTGGATTTCTTACCACAATCTGATCTTCAGAGGCAGATGAGACACTGCTGTCATCAAAGTAATACCATTTCCCATCCGTCTTATTCTTAGCATGTGCTGTGTCTGCAAGAGGAAGTGAAAAGAGGTCCTAGTTGACTGCACAAATTTGTAATAGATATAAGCACACTTAAAATTCTTCACCAATGAACCAAAGAGACGTTTTACTACAGAGAGCATGATAAAACCTTGGTCACATTCAGAACACGCAGGCCTTTTTCAGCACACGCCCCTTCAAAAGAAACCGTGCAAACACAAGGTACCCAATCAAGTGCCCAGAAGAACAATGGAAGGTTGTAAGGAACAAATAAAAAGCTGTTCAGGAAAAGTTGTCAGCAGATAACAAAACTCTAAAGAACAGAGACAAGTTATAAAAAAAAAGCTGTACAAACAGAATGAGATAAGATGAATAAGTATTAACCAGCCAAGAGCTGTTAGGAAGAATGATTTTACTCAAGGGGAAATAAGAGTTTCATAACCAAGAGGAGGCATTACAGTTTAAATGACTCACAATGGCCTCCACCCATTCCTCCGTAGTGGTTAGAGACGGCGACGAGGTCATAGATGTAGGGACCAGCTTTAGGATCACAGACAAACTCAGACATGTTCAGATCCCTGTTGAACAAAAGAGCCAGCATCAGCACCAGACCAAATATCTTCATTAAACTGATATGCTAAATATAAAGTTGACTATTATGCTTATTTCAATGCAAGCACTCAACCACAACGCTGGTCACGTTTACTCTCAACTGCTAGTTGTCAAGGACTTTTTGTGCTGACTTGTCTCTTGAGTGTTTCAGACCATGCACATGTGATGACTATAAATTGTTGTTACAAATCATTATCTAAACCAACTGAGTGAAAAGGTATACATAAGTAGGAAGTCTATAAAAGTGAATCTGAAAATGTTTAAGATCAAGTAAACAAATAAGACCTGTGTGCATGGTCTCTTTGTTTATGCAAAGTGAAACATGTCAAGACTTGGATGACTATATTCAAATGTCGGTGTCGGTCCTCTAAAGCTCAGGGCTTGCATGCTCCATTTAAGTAGAGATTTATCCAAAGGGTGTAAATATATAAATAATAAGAATTTTATTCATTATTACACTAAACAAATGTGTGGTGAAGCAAGATTCTGCACTGAACATTTTATGACTTTACAGTAGCAACTTTCTCACATCCCTCTCCAACTCAACATGAACAAATGTGTGCGTTTAATGTTTAAACTGTGTTAAAAAATGATAGTGTGAGCTCATTTCCTGGTTATATTTAAGGAAGCCTAAACCTGAGCCAATGGGCTCAAGGCCAAACAAGCTCGCACTGAAACCAAAACTGAACACCACAATCCTCAATGTATTGTTCTGTCTCCTGAACCGAAATGTTTGTCACATACAGCACGTGCAGTCAGAAACCATATGACTACTGAGCATGCTGCCACCTGGTGGTATAGCACTTGTTTGAACTTCTGAGAGATTTTGAGAGATAAAATCTTTTTTTAAACATCATGCATTTAAGAAAAGTTGTTCATGATAATAAACAAAAATAACCTTAAATTTTAAGGTGGACAACCTATCCAGTTAAATGCAGAAAACACTAACCTGATAGGGAAGTCCACTACAGTGTCCAGTTTGTCTCTCCAGCAGCGGTTGTAGGAGAAGCGTTTCAGATGCACCACCAGAATGCGGGGTAGAGACCACAGGTCAAACTTCTTTGTGGCCTGTTGATGCTTCTTACATGTGGGGCAGTACCTGAGGTGTAATCAACTAGTTTATTATTACATCAGCATAACTTTTCGTGAATTCTTCACAGCTACCCTCAGGATATTCCTAGAATACACATAGCATAGAATGCACAAAAGCTCAAGATTTCACTAATAGCATGTTTATCCTCACCAAGGATCATGCTCTCCAAGAGTCTCCATGGTGGTAAACAGCTCAATGCATTCCCTCAAGGCCACCGTAGCCTTTTTCTTCTGAGCCTGCATCATGCTCTCATGCTTCTCATAAGCCTTGAAAGGGAGAAAGCAGAGCTTGCAAAATTCTGAAGATAAGTACATTCACACTTCATTGAAAGTAACAAAGTAAGCTAACCTCTGCCTCCTGGTCGTCATAGCACAGTTTCCTCGTGTCCGAGTCCCAGTCAATAGCTATTGTGGAATGTGCTGTGAAAGAGTTTTGTGGTTTTAGCCATTCAAAAATCAAACGTCTAAAACAAGTGTGATGTAAAACAGGGTTTCTGCTGGTCTCAACATATTAAAGATATTTTAAGCCCATTATGAATTAAATTTAAGCTCGATTTCAAGGCCACACTGAATAAAAGAAAATCTAGGTTTACTTGTTTTCATTGCTATTACATGACTGATGTTTTATGATGATGTGTAAATAATAAAAGCATCTCGGAGTTGTTGTAAATTGTGTTAGTAGTCCCGGGGTAACTATACAATACTGAGTAAGGGCCTGTGTTTTCAGGAAACTTTTTACACAATTAGATTTTATGCTTTTCTGATTTTAAATGTGACTCCAGTGCTTTTACACCAAACATGCACAACTTTAGCAAACTCTTGTAATGGGTTTCATTTTTATTGTTAATAACTGGTGTTCAAGTCAGGACTCGATCAACTTGCAATTACCCAGACAGAATAATGTAAAATCAAGCACTTTAACACATAAAACACAATGTTACTTCACTAAATATAATCTATTTAACACAAACATAAAAACAACGTTTTAGTTCTTAAATTCAGATTTTTAAATGTTAGACTTCTTAAGACTCTGCAGAAACCCTGTAAATAAAAAAAAAATACAAAGATAGTTACGTGTTAGTTTGAGGATGCTGCCTTCACACGGTAAGGGACTGATGTTGGCTGTGCCGTAAGAGTTTACCATGCTGAAAGAAAATAGTTTGGGCCGAGAAGAACAGGCTTTTCCAATACTACCAATAGGTCCATTCTCAGGCTCTGAGCCTTCATCTTCCCCATCCACAGTTTCCGACTGACTGCTTTCTGGATCTGGACTCACCTGGTGGTCCATGGCCTCATCTTCAGCTGTAATATTGCCAAGGAGAAATAGGAGTTAAATTACATGGCAAAAATACAACATGGAGTGTACGGTTATTCCAAAACTCACTAATCACAAAGAAACTTGGCAAATCAATACATTTCAGAAATCATGATGCTTGGTACATGTGTCTTACCATCACACACACCATTGGGGCCATTGCAGGTTTCAGAGTGACTGCTCCCATTGGTAGATCCAGCACTACAGGACGCCCCATCTGACATTGGGCTGCTACAGCTGCTCAGCCCTGCACTGTGATTGGATGCCAAAACTCCACAGTCTGCTGAGTGGCTGCTGTTAGAGGAAGTGGCTGAAGCAGAGGCTCTGCTCTCCGTTAGAGTGCCTTGTGAACGTTTTACATAGCGTCTAAACAAGCAAGATAAAACTTTTCAGTACCTGACCTTTGCTGGATCTGTATCCAGTTCCATTAACTGAGCTTGTTAAATTCAACTGAAAAATGCTAACTGAAAACAGTTAACAACAATTAGAATTAAAGGATGGGTAACACTTTTTGTGATCACCCAAGCACTTACCCAATTCTCTCTAGCACACGCTCATATAGCATGTCTGGGGTGAGGTTGTGACGAGGAACAGTGATAAGGAGCGGCTGCCCAAACAGCATGGTGCCTGAGGAGCCTCCACTGTGCTTCATGTGCCTTTCCCTGAAGTATACTGGCAGATTCATCCGCTCACTGTCCTCCTCCATTACCTCATAGCTACAATGCACACATAAGGTATTAACAGTGGAATTCAATAGCCCAAGAAAACAGCTGTGCTGTGCTGTGAAAACTTACACAAAGATGTCATCTTTTTCCATAATGTGGTTGAGACCGTCATCCCTCCTATAGATTTTGTGGAAACGGTGATTGTAAACATCAGCCACAACCATCTTTGAATAATGGGGGGGAAGACATAAAAATTCAGCTTGTGATTTGATGACTAATCATGTCAAAGCAGGCATGTGAATCATCTTTAAATTGCAGCCTGACTGTGAGAAAAATTGACAGCATGATGTTTAAAATGTGAAAAGAAAAACAGGCATTTCAAAACTCACATTTTCTGCTGGGACTCCAGACAGTTTGGTCAAAGCACTACACAAGTCAGCCACCGTTCCCAGTTTAGGGACCACCACACGAAACTGAGGAGAATAGAGAAATACAGGGAAACCCATTAGGGGCAGGTCTATATAGTAACAACGACAAAGTAACACCACTATTAAACTGCCATTGTTTTGCAGTATTACAGCAGTGATACACAACAAAGTACCAGCTGTAACAGGGACAATGCTAAGCAGTCTTACTTGCATGGGTCTGGACTGAGGGTCGGTGCGAACGAGGAAAACTTCCATGGTTCGGTCCTTTTTCATGGGCAGAGGCAGCGTGAGGTAGCAGAAAGGGTCAAAGGTGACAGACACTTTGGAGCACTCAGGGCAGACTAGGGTTGACTTGAACAGGCCGTGGAAGATATCCACAATGATGGAATCGTTTCGCAGCCGATGGTTAGTCCATGCCTCTTTAGCAACAATCTATTGACAAATCAACCAAAAGAAGTGCATATATTTTATACAACTGAAAATTCCCACCCCTCCCTATTTACAATTGCATCAATACACTTTTACTTTTTTTAAACACACTGACTGCATTGCACATAGATACTGTTTCATTTATTTCAACTCTACTGTTAGTCTTTTAACTGTTTTTAAAAATTACTCAAAACACACAAAGGCACTATGACATATTAAGCCATTAAAACAGAACAACTTTACTGGCTTATACTAATACCTCATCAGGCCGGCCCTCAGCATCTCTCAGGGCCAAGTAAGGCTTCTTTTTGACACGGTTCAGGTCCTCATGCAGTCCATCCAGCAAGAAGGCCAACAGCTCTTGAGAGTCCTGCTGCTGGTACCCTGAGAACTGGGGGGCAAACCGGCCAACCTGCGTCTGTGCACAGATAAAAGTCAGTCTCTAGAACAAGGACTGCAATGGTTGCTTATTTAATGCTTCTAGTTTTTTTTATTATTGAACCACTTGCACATTAACACAAAACGTTTCCATGTAGCTGCTTCGCTCACTTTGAAAGTTCGAGGAGCCACATAGCTGCTTCGACTGAGCCACATCTGTTTGACCAAGTCTGCATACGCCTCAGCAATCTCCCCTCGCATCCCTAATGGATTCTCCCGGTTGATCTCTGCTTCATACTGGTCTTCCAGAAAATATTCCGTCAGGGGTGGGGAATTGCTCAAGCACTGTGAAAGATACATGAGAAATACTGTGAGGGCATGGCATTCACCACTGAATCATTATTGCTAAGATTATTCACTGTTGAGAATATGTTTACAAGATCTAGAAAACATAATTCACTTGTGTCTGTGAGAATAAGCATACATGTGTGCATGTGTACCTGAAGCGCAGAGTTCATGAAGCAGGTGTTGCCCAGATTACTGAGGCCACAGAGGCCAGGCTGTGAGACAGAATCTCTGTAGGATGAACTGTAGGATGAGCTATATGAGTTGTATCCTCCCAACCTACAAAAATGGTCAGCAAAAATGCAGTCATCTTTTCATAATGGAAAACACTGTGGTGGCCACACTTTAATACAAATGTTTCACATCCATGGTCCTGGGGGCACAACGCCTTGCACATTTTACTGCTTGTCGTAAAAGCACAACAGCTCAGTGAGGGGTTGTTAATGAGCTGATGAGCTGAAGCAGGTGCATCGGGAACAGTAAAAATATTCAATTGCGCAGGGCACTGTGCCTCCAGGAACAGGGTCAGGGAACACTGCACTAAGGCGAAGAAAGATTACATTGAAAAAGAAAAAAACAAATGTGCCTGTTCTTGTAAACATAAAATGGGTGCAGTGATACAGAATATCTACAAAGGGGGCTTAAACTCCAAATGTTTGAGAACTGCAGTGTTTAAGAATCGTAAGTGAGAATAGTGATCACAATTCTAGGCCCCCCAAAAAAGTTATCATCACGAAACTGACACTAGCCCCACACAGACTTTCAGTACGGATAGTGAGCGGTGGATGGCTTGCAGTGCTTTTGGTAGAGGACTTATTTCTGTCCTGTCATTTTCCCACCCTCTCTTTTTCTTATAGTGCTCAGCCGATAACAGCTAAAGTATGTGAGTATGGATTAGGACTGGGCTATATGGTTTACAAATAATTGTGATATTTTCAGGCTATATCACAATACATATCTTTATTTTGTGAAAACATACCTGTTACCACCAGATGTACTGTTGTTCAGCATGTATCCAGAATTGCTACTGCTGTCTCCATTGGTCACTGTGGAAGAAATCGTGGCAGACGAATTGGAGGAGTACTTCGGAGAAGTAGAAAAATTCCTAGACGTGGTTGTACTGGACCTAGAAGCAATAAAATTACTTAATTAACAGCACTTCTGAAATCAGCTATGACTAAAGTAAATGCCCAACAATGTAAATCCACATATACTCACTTGGGATGGGAGGTTTGTCTGGGCCATGTGCCGTCTTCATTCTTCCTTTCAATGACAAGTACCTGAAGCGAGATAGCTCTTTATTGCTAAGTAATCAGTCACACCAACTAAATTAGGCAGAGAGTAGAGTGAGGTGAAATGTTAAGAGCTATGAACAGAATCTCAGAATTCTACCTGGCCCTGAAAAAGCCCAGCATCCTGAACAGTGCTGTCTGGCTTGTTCAGCTGCTCATATGTGTTGCTCATGTACTTGTTCCATAGTCGAGTTTCTTTTTCTGATGGGATATCAAAAAGAGACCTCATCTCCTTTTCAATGGTATCTGCAGGGAAAAAATGAAATATTACAATAATTACACCTCTCACATATATCCAAAAACACAAACAAGCAGGACAAGCAGACTCAATCCAAAAAGAATATCAGACATGGTACTAATGTGTTTCTTTACTGTGTCAATAGGCTCATACCAATGGTATCAGCTTTGCTGAAATGGCGGGTAACCACGTTGTCCATGTTGTCATTCTCACACAGGTTCAGCTCCAACAGATAGACTTCCACTTTACAGTGCTTCACAAACATACCATGCTCAACCACCTAGGACAGATCATTAAAAGTAAAACGTGATACACAAGTTTGTGTGTAATGTATGTCTGGATGCAGACATGTTTCAGAAGTCAAGGGGGTAAAGTGGAATATGCATAAAGAGCATGGGACAGAGTACAGAGCTATGACTGATGAGTTCAATTTATGCCAACACTACTAAAATGGCCGAATCATGCCTTAACTTATTTATGAAAGCTTTTCACAACAGAATAAGCATTTCATAAAAGAACACTGCAAAAATGTTAATTTCCACCACATCGCACTGAAGTAGCTGCACAGCCTAAAACTAAAACACATATTGCAATGCTACTGCTCACACTGAAAAAAAAATACTTTATTACAATTAAATCAAACATGTCACAGCTTGAACAAGCTCACAAACTTCACTGCACAGTCGCAATCTGATCATGTAATGCAGTTCCTTGCTGTAACATGCAAACTCTCTCAAAGAGTTCAGTTAGAGCATGACACAAGGAAGAGAGGTCAGTGGCTTTATCAAAAAAGTCCCCAGTCAGAGGAAAAACTCTAACAAAGACGTTTACTCTAAACCTGATCTGAAACCATCGTAGAAGTAAAGTGACCCCTTACAGTCACGCGTGAACACACCACAGCACACAGGGTGAACAATGTGAAATTCTTTCTCTGCATTTAACCCATTCACCAAGTAAAGCAATGGGCTGCCAACAATGAGGGGCACCCTGGGAGCCGTGTGTAGGGATTGTACCTTGCTCAAGGGTAACTCAGTGATTCGAACCCACAACCATCTGATTGCAGGGGCCACGTCCTAACCACTAGGCCCCCAGCTGGTCTGCATGCAAACAGTTTAATTAAAAAATTCAGATGAGGTTGAAATGCTACTTACTCCAGCACTAATGTGAATTTTATGTGAAAGCATTTACTAAAAAATTGATTAAAAGTAAAAACCATTACATGAATACCTCTTCAAGCTTTAAATTCATGTGCATCTGTTTGAACTAAAGCTGCTAGGCTGAAGTGCACCTTCCCATATTATACATGTGTACGAAACCGTGTACACAGGACAGTTTAAAAAAAAAAAAAAATCAAACATAGTTTACATAGCTTTTAAGTCCACCTGAAATCAAAACTGACCATTTTATATATTTAGCTCATGTTCCTGGTCTTTCGTTTCCCAGAATCTCAGTGATTTCCTATGCACAGTTACTTTAAACATGTCAAACTATAATAATGATATCATATTGTTACACCAGCACATGCCAACATGACTTGACTGTGGTTGTGAAGGAAAAAATATTATCAAGACAATATTTCTTCCAAAAATTCTAGACATGTAAAAAAACCCTCATGTTTCATGTACATGTGCAGTTACATTTTAAAAAACAACCTTCAAAAGGGAAAGAAGGAAGTGCTTTACCTTTCTGACGATAGGCCGCTGTCCCTCTAGACAGCCGTACCAACAGACAAGCTTATTCCAAGCTTCTGTGGGCACCAGGACATAGTCTAACTCATCTATAAGATGTTCTTTTAGCGCTTGGGTTTCTTGGTCTGAAACACAAATGCGGTAAAATTATGTATTCCATTAAGACTGTAGCAATTGAAAAAAGAATATGCTTTCAGCAGTGCACTGAAAGTTAAAGGTCCTGGCCCTACCACATCATGAGAACTTTGCTATGCACACAAAGCACATCTTTAGATTTAATGACAGCAATAAAGGAACAATGCTCACAAGGCAGCAGTGATGATAAGCAGCAGGCATATAAATCTGTGTTTGTGTGATTTTATGTTCTCATTTGATAGGTCAAGGAATATCACAACACTACAGGCTACCTACATTTGTGACCTCTTCCACACCACAGGATCTAGGAATTGGTATATTAATAATAATTATGCATGAGAAAGAAACTGGAATTTAATAATTGTTTATTTTATTTTATAATTACCTGAAAAGAGCCCAGAGTTGTCAATGGGTCCTGGGTATAGATTGTGTTCTCCAACATTGTACATATCCCAGCTGTCAAAGCCCACATATTTCTTCCACTGTTTGAACCACCGGCTGTCTATCAGAAACCTACAAAAACACAGACAAAGTGGGCAGAGATTATCAAAAAGAGATCAGAAGACAGCAACAAAACCACACAATAGCCTTTTCAGTTGTTGTTGACTAATGATACACACCTGTTGTCAATCACCTGCAAAAACTGATATGCAAGAAACTCCTTTACATAACCAATATAGAAACTGAAGTAGGAAGTCTTAATCTGCTCTAAAGCAGGAACCTGTTCCACTGCATAAGCTTGTTAGCAAGGATTCCACCAGACCAAGGCATCGGGTCAAAAGTGTTTTATTTGTACTCACTTCACATCATAACAGTTTAATGAATACACCCCTGTTTACCTACCATTACCAAGCAATCAGGTGTCAGACAGGCATAAAACTAAGCAACTCAATACTGACTTGAATGATTGGCCAGTCAGACAGACAGCGTAAGGACAGTCTCTAACAATATAACGAGACACCACGTCGATATAACCTTCCACCACAGCAAACAAGCCCACACTTTACTTATTTAATTCACTGGGGCTGTCTGACTAATGGTATATGGTTTCTTTTAGTCCCAATCAGGACAGTTGCAGTCCCCATGACAAAGCAGTAGCTGGCTACTACGGTTAGCTTGGTTACTAATGATTAAGATGTAGGGTTAACCAGTATCTGGCTGGTTGTGATGTTTTTATGGCAGTGTCCTCCCTTTGGAAAACTTTAACATAAACTAATAATGACCATTGTCGTGTAGATAGGTATACAGCTACCATGCTTACAACCTGTCTACGCAGCTAGCCAGCTGCTTATCAGAAAATTCTGGATGGCTCTACACCCTTTGGCTATCTGAATTTATTTAGGCAGGGTGTGTACAGAAAGTTGGGCCACGCTCCACTTTCAAAAATGGGTGTTTTTAGTAAGGTTGTGTGATCACAGTACAACCGAGCAGCTTCTCAAGAGAATGTTCTGACAGATACCGGTAACCTTGGCTACGCTAACATTAGCTAACGAGACTGTCTGCGAATGCTAGGCACACCTGAAAAAAAATAATTAATTGTAGTTAAGGCACTACATCTTGCAACAGCACTTACATTAAATGCTGAGAAGGTAAAGGAGTGACAGTGGAACATATTAAGCCAGCTAGTTATTTAGCAAGCCCAGCTTGCTGTTGTAGCTAACAGTGTGAAGCAGTAGGCCCGTTGCTAAATAAGCAGACTGGCTAAGTTTGATCCAGTGTAAAGCCAGAGCTTACCATTCGTCCCCCTTTCGGAGCGTGGTTTTCAGTAGTGCTCCGATGGTCTGCTTCTGGCTCTCGATAGAAGGTAGTGGCGCTTGAGCCGACCCCGGCTCCGCGTCAGGGTCTGAAGCGTTGCCCGACTCGGGTCCGCCTCCCTCCGCCATCGTGCCGAGAGTGAGTCCGGCTGCTCGGTGAGAGGGCTAGCCTGAGTGGCTAAGCTAGCAAACGCAGCGTACCAGCACCAGCCCTAAGTTGTGCAAACTGCAGATACACACAGTAAGCAGTAGGGGGCACCCTAAAGCACTGTTCCGCACCCCAATGTTTTGTGACTCGAGACAGAAACTGTGATACATTATATTACAGTGAAGTGTCCATTTCTCATTGTGAACTATGATAAATTCTTTCTCTGAATTTAACCCTTTCACCAACCCTTTTCCTGGGCAGCCAGGAACACAGCGCTCAGGGAGCAGTGTGTGGGGTCGGTACTTTACTTAAGGGTTACCGTAGTGGTGCCACTGGCAGTCCTGGGAATCAAACCCATGACCTTCTGATCGCAGGGGCCACCAGCTGTCCCTTACATTACATTACATTCATTTGGCACATGCTTTTATCCAAAGTGACTTACAATAAGAGGAAACATTTAAGTTTCAGGACAGTGTGAGAACCAGAGTACTAAGTGCAAAAGTTTTTATGTAGGGAATAGAGCAAGAACATTCTCTCTGAACATATGAGTGTTTACGAGGTTTTTGAAGCTAGAGAGAGATTCTGCTGCTCTGGTCAGCTTAGACAGCTCATTCCATCTCTGGGGAACCACAGATGAGAAGAGTCTGGACTGGGTTTGTAGTGAATGTATGGATGGCAGAGTTAAGTTAGCTGGGTGCACACACACATGTCACTCTGTAGGCAAGAGTTAGTGACTTGAATTTAACTTTGGCTGCCATGGGTAGCCAGTAAAGGTCAGTCAAGATACAAAACTTAAGAGGAATAAACGAAAACCATTTTAACTAGTAGCGAGCTGGCTGGTGGCCTCATGGTTAGGGAGTTGCCCCTGCAATCAAAAGGTTGGGGCTTTGAATCCCAGGACTGCCAGTGTAACCACTGGGGTACCCTTGAGCAAAGCACGGTCCCCACACACTGCTTCCCAGGTGCCCCCGTTGGCGGTAGCCGACTGCTTCACTTGGTGTTAAATGCAGAGAAAGAATTTTACATTATTCACTGTGCTGTGGTGTGTTCACCCACGACTATAAGGAGCCAATTTACTTTTCAGCTGACATTCATGACAAAAAATATATTATGTAATGCTGTCAGAACACTGTGGACCTTTTACTGCTCTATTGTTGTAAAAGTCTTTTTGAATAATATTGTCTACAGACTCCCAGGGACCTGAATAATGTTCAGGGACTCAAGAACCAGACCCATCACCATGACAACGGAGCATCTCTGGTAGTGCTCCTGTTTAGTACATTCATTTCTGAGGCTGGAGCTTGGAGCCTAGTGCTGTGCTGAAAAACACTCTTGTCTTGGTTTAAATCTGCACACAAAAGAAGCCTTGCAAAAGGTCTGATGGGTCTGACCATCCAGACAGCCCCACAATGTACAATCAAGTTTGGGCTAGGGGCAGCTTACTTCCAGTAAGGGGCAATCTTAATACTTTAGTATACGGACAGCCCTGATCTCAACCCCATCCAATACCTTTGGGATGAACTGGAACAGAGATTCAGTGCCTGACCTCATTAATGCTCATTAAACACTCCAAACTATTGTGCAAAGCCTCTCAAAAAGAGTGGAAGCTGTTACAGCTGCAACAGGGGGACCAGCTCCACATTAAAGTCTATGTATTTGAATGCAATGACATTAAAGTCCCTGTTGGTGTACAGGCCAGACGTCCCAATACTTGTGTCCATATAGTGTAGCTTTGTCCATCTCAGAAGGACAAATAATCTAGTACTCTATGGCTGATAACACAGGTCAACAAAATCGTAATCATCAGAAACCACAACACACTTTTCTAAACCAGTTTTTCATGCTGATTTCAGATCTGCTTTCAGTCCTTTTAGTCACATCAACTTTTTGAATTATGAGTAATATTAGATTTGCAATAGACTTGAATGCAGTTTTTATTAAACCGCAGGCACCAATCAAGTAACTGTTTCAATATT
>JBBPCY010000109.1:18725449-18740897 GCA_037974405.1 Brachyalestes nurse
AGATATGGGGATAGAGATAGAGGGGGAGAGAGAGAGAGAGAGAGAGAGAGAGAGAGAGAGAGAGAGAGAGAGAATTATATAGTACTTTATATTAATTGTTGTTGACACTACTGACACATTACTACCTAATTCTAGTTCCTACCTCCTTCAACCTGCTGCTGTATTTTATTTCACTATTAACTATTATTACTATCAGTAATAACAGTATTACTATTACTATTATATGTATCTGTATTTGTATCCACTCTACTTATTTTATTGTTAATTATTTTATTTCAATGCAATGCTGTATATGCTCAGCCATGCCTGTAAATCTCTGTAATTTGAACTGAGAGAAAAGAGAGACAGGAAGTGTGTGTGGTCACTAACAAAGAGCACAAAATGGCCCCAGAGTTACTTAAAGGGCCCATAAATAGTTTATTGTGTGTAAATATTGTTAAAACTTACCATTAAAACATACTACCCCTCACTGTTCAATTAAGATAGAAAAAAACAACTCATATTCTGGTTGTTTTTGTTTAATAAATAATACACAAATGTATTATGCAGCCTTCCTTGGAGGAATTTTGAGGTTACACATTTATTTCTGTGCCATACATCATTACATTGTGGTCTTCTTAAAATAAATAAGTGTGAAGTGTCCTTTTGTCATACGTGAGCACACTGTGAACAGTAAAATTCTTCCTCTGCATTTAACCCATTCAAGTGAAGCAGTGGGCAAACAGGGACATGGTGCCTGGGGAGCAGTGTGTGGTACCTTACTCAAGTGTACCTCAAAGGTGCCACTAGTAGTTCTGGGATTGGAACCCACAACCTTTCCGGACACAGGGCCAACTCCCTAACCACTAGGCCACTAGCTGCCCCAGATCCTTAAGCCAGTTGGTTCAGTTTGGTTTAAATTGCATCATTAGTAAGAATTTCATCTGTAAGTCAGTGGGAAATGGAAGAGTGATTAATCCACTGCGTTCAGTTTGTTTAACTGTTAAAGTCGGTCAAAAACATTTTAACATTTAAGATAAAAAAAACTATCAAGAATTGTTATTCAGAGGCTTTTATTGAAACATCAATCTTTTGCTCAGGGTAGTGTTCTTTTCTTCCAATCAAATATAATGATTGTGAGGCAGACTTTGCTATGTGCAGTAAACAATGCTTTAAAGTGTAGGCAGAACACTCCGTGTTGTAATACTCACTTTTTTCTGTAATACAGAAAAATGTTAATAATAATAATGCTAAAATCCCTACCAATAAGAACGTTCTCGCTCTAACATTACAAAAGACAATTTTGTTGAAAAGAAAGAAAAAAAAACGAAGCCACTGAAAGAACTGTATCCCGGTAGTGCATCCAAACCAAAGCTTACAATGATGTGAAATGGGTAAGACATAGACATCTCTTCTTTGCAAATCCAGGCAAAGTTTACCTAAATAACTGGATATGTTTGTTACAGACACGCACACAACCACACACCCACACACACACATACACCCCTCTAACCTCTGAAACTCAAAAAGGTTTTATTTACAACGGATCAATTAACAGTCTCCATGGCATGACACTGTGGTTACCTGATCACACATACACTGGCACTGGTTTAAAAATCATAGTTTGACAAAGCCAACACATGCTGCATATGTCCATGTCACTGGGTTCAGCCAGTTCCAGAACATTAACAATTTGTGCTTTTAACCATCAGAAACACGATTAAAAACGCAACAAGAAATGTACTGGCTGAAGAAATGGAGATAAATAGATGTCCCATGACACAAAAAGGGAGAAGCACATTCCCATGCTGGGAGATCATGCTGCCAATTATTTTCCCCTGGGAAAAATGATGTTTATGCAAATGTTTGAGAGGCAGAGCATTGATTGTGTCCATGTGATAAAACATTTTTTATATTTATATATTTAAAAAACGGTAAAGACCAGAGGTTGTGTCAGTCTCATGTGATTGTTGAGAACTTTTCTAGAAGAGCAGAGCACCCATACTGCCTACTTCACTCTGTTCCTTAACAAAGATCTCAAAATACTGGTAAATGATTGTGACTGCCAATAAGATTCCTGTTCCTGAACCAATGGCTCCCAGGAAATCAGCCATAACGGAGAGACCACCTATGCACAGTCCTCCAAATGCTGCAGCTGTGGGGATGTACCTATAAGAGAACAAAACAAAAAGAAAAAGTTAATTCTATGTTTCTTTAGTTTACTACAGCCCAAAACAGCATTGTTCAATTAAGGGGAATGAGTGTGTCTTACCTGTTGAGTTCATGAACCATGGAAGTCTCTCTGTGTCCCCTCATTACCATCTGCTGTTCCTTTAGCTGTTTTGCCACCTATAATTCAGAAACACATTGGACACACCATTACAAATACAAAAAATTAGCTGGTGTACAAAAGTTATGACTAGGCTTTAGATAGTGTTTCCAACTGAGTGCAAATCAACAACTATTCTGTCTAAAGGTCTTTGATGATTAATTTATTGTAGTTTAGGACACAGTTTTCATGGGTTCAAAAAGAAGACATACAAATACTAAACTGTGAAACGGAAACCAACATCACAATATACTTACAAATGACCTCAATTAACTCAAGGGAAGGGGAAAAAAATTCACTCACATCCTTGGCAGAAGATCCAGAAACCTCAATCCAGGTCTTTGAGAAAAAGGCACAGGACCCTAACATGAAGACAATGTAGATGACAGCATGGACTGGGTCTTCAAGGACAGAGCCAAATGACTCGGGAGGAGAGAGGTAGTAGCACAGACCTCCTACAGGGTAAGCACGAGCTGGCCCTCCACTTGTGGTGTCCTGTTAAAACACGGCCTTCAATGTCATTACAATGCTTGAGACAAACATGTCAAATCCAGTCAGCATCATTTGTGTAGTCTGAACAGCAATGTCCCACTAAATCTGACTCTTACCAAGCCACATTTGTAGATCAGTTCATTTAGATTGTATGTGTTTTTCCATCATTTGGCAGCAGTTCAGAATGTGCACCAAGAAAGCCAGTGTTGCATCTCATAACAGTTTAAACAGAGATTTTTTTAAGACTTTTAGATAACAGTCTTGCTCTGTTGTAAGTTTAGATTTGAACTTAAAGCCCATCTCAGAATAACATCTTACTGTCATTGTGTGGACAATTTAAGCTGATTATAAGGTCATGTTTTGTTCATATTCTATTTATGACAAAGTAGAATACTAGCATGATGATTATTGTTGCGGATCCAAATCAGATCTGAGCTCATAAATACATCTGGTTCAAGTTTTCCCTGCCCCTAACTAGTCAGAATACTTACAAGTCCATTGTAACTATGGCAACCAGTGTGGATTTGTGAGCAAATATTACCACAATCTGGCCATACAATTCTGATTTGGTCACTTGTAACTCATCCAAGTATAAAAGATAGATTTACAATTCTGCTTTTTCCATGCAGTGTGACTGAAGTCTTATACACCTTTATTACAAGTAAAAAAATGACTAGTGAGAATAGTTGCTAGGAAACCAAAACTGATTACTTACAGACCAGGTTCCCAGTAAGTTAACTAGGAAGTTTCCACTGAAGCGTGTAGAGAGCATCTGAGAGATGACGTAGAGGTTGGACACCAGTGCAGACTGTAGGATGATGGGAATGTTGGAGGTGTAGAAGAGCTTAATAGGATATGTGTTGTACTGACCACGATAACGTGCAGACTTAATGGGCAAATCAACTCTGAAGCCCTGAGGGAGAAGCACAGAAATTAGTTTATTCCCATAATTTAGTTAGCAATTGCAGTGATTTGAACTAATTTGAAAATTTAGATAAAGTTTTAAATCGTTATTCTACAATTCACAAGGTCATAAATGATATAGAGAAACAAACAAACTGCTCTTTATAACTGCAAACCACAAAGTGCACCTTGGTAAAAGGAGCTGATAAAATGGTAGATACAAGATGGGAGTTCCTAATAAAGCAGCTTGTCAGTGTAGCTGAAGCAGCCACCTACTAACCTGGAAATATATGACCACAGCGAAGACAAAGACTGTTGCGATAAGGTTCATGAGGTTGGGCAGGTTCTGCCTGTAGAAAGCTTCTCTCAGAGCTCGTACTTTATCAGTACGTGTGGCAAGCAAATGGAACAAAGCAATGATGGCTCCCTCAAACTCAGTACCTGCAAGAAGATGACACATAAATTACAGCTTTAACAGTAAAATACTGCGCAGTTACATTTAAAGGTTATCACTGTACACCAGTTTGACCGACAAATGCAAGTTTGACTTTGATAAGACAAGGTCAAACAAACAGATCACTGTTTCAGCTCACAAACAGAAAAGGACAGCCATAATGAACACTTTTAAATAACAAATATTTGAGCTAATACACACGCTTGTTCATTTTGCAGGTTCGTTAGACACTATATAGGAGGACAAGGGTGCATACCTCTGCCTGTGTTGACTGTAGTTGGGCTGAAGGCTTTCCATACAATGGTCTCACAGATGTTGGTGGCAATGAAGAGAGAAATCCCAGAGCCCAAACCATAGCCCTTTTGGAGCAACTCATCTAGCAGCAGAACTATCAGACCAGCTACAAACAACTACAGACAGAACACATATTAAAGACAATTACATAAAAAAACACGCCAAAAATAAACATAAGAACACAGTCTAAAAATATCTGTGTACTGTACCCTGAAATAATTCTTTTCTTTTAGAAAAGCATCAGAATCAGCTTTCAGAAACAGCATACTGATTACTAGCTAGAAGGTTTTCATAACAACAGTGTTCATTTAGCAAAATAAGTCTGATGAGTTAAATATTGTCACATTGTCGGAAGACAAAGAAAACTGCGAAGCTTATCTGAGCAGTATGTAAGAAGCTACTTCTGAAGGAAATCAGTGCCAAGTAGAGCACAGCTAAAAAAATGTTTTTACCTGAATGATGATGAGCAGACAGATCCCAGCACCCATTTCTGAGGGGTCTCCATACATGCCAGTCATCACATAGACAATAGCCTGACCAATGGTGATGATCATTCCAAACACTGTCAGCAAAATAAGCAAGAGAGAACAAACTCCTATTCAGTCCCATCTAATCCTCCATGACAAATTTTATAATGACGGCACTGAATGTCCTGAGAACCAAGTGTTTTTTTTTTTATAACTGTGTCTGCAAGAAGTAAATACATACATTTCTGAGCTCCATTGAACAGAGCTCTGTCCTTCGGAGTGTCTCCGACCTCAATAATTTTAGCTCCAGCCAGCAGCTGCATGATCAGACCAGAAGTAACGATGGGAGAGATACCCAGCTCCATCAGAGTACCTGTAACATAAATATACACCATAAAAATAAAGCTAAAGTCAATGTATTCTACTATACCAAAAAAACTGCAAGCAAGTTTATAACACAGTATACATAACATGGAAAAAAGCAGTCACACACTGATAAGAGTGGAGCATCTAAAGTCCACAGAGTTTTTTGAAGTTGTGTACAATCTGCTGTGTTTATTTGGTGATATTAACACGACACTGAGTGGGCCATTTTCTCTACACTGTGGAAGGCATATGGTAAGCGCACCTCTGTTGGAAGCAAGAATAACTCTCATCCAGTAGAAAGGATCTGCAGAGTCTGATGACATGATCCCAAAGAGGGGAATCTAAGGATAAAGAACAATTTAGTGATTTAACACAGCCTTTACTGTACATGGCCAGTGAAGGTTTGATATGAAAGCTTAAACATACACATGTAGTACCTAGGCCTCATTTGCATTGATAACACATGAGAATCAAGGTAATGCAAACATACCTGGCAGCACACCAAAAAGATGAATAGTGTGATGGCTGTCCATAGCACCTTCTCTCTAAACTGAATCTGTACCAAAATAAAGAAGTGGTTACATTGGAGCAAAACAGCGACATGACACTGATGAAATAAACCACAGGACAAGAAAAAAGGACCATACCCGCCTCTCTGGTTTCTGGATCTCAGGTAATACCGCACAAAAGGGTTTTATCACCTCCAAAAATTTAACTGCAAAAGATTGCGATAGAACAAAAGCATGTGAGACCACTGTAGGAGAACATTTCCATTCATCAGTTTCACGGACTCTCCCTGTTTCCTCCAGAGTTTGAGCTGCTTTCTGCAAGGAGATTCCCAAGACTTCTCATGCAACGTCATCACTCCAGTCCAGCTCTCTGACTGAGGCACCAAACTTGCTCCTTTTCAAAATCAGACTTTAAGGTCTTAAAAGTAGCGGCAAATGGAGATGTTGTTACTTAAAGTTAACTTGCATGAATATCACTGGGTCTCCTCGTCAGACAGCCAGCTAGCTACCATACTCTGCCCTATTCAATACATTTCTAGACTTAAGTGAATGGCTAGTGTAGATACACCAAAAACAAGACTGCTGGTAATCATATTAACGTCAATTAAAACTGTAACAAAGAAAAACGTAAACATTAGCAAGGCAGCAACGAATCTGTTAGCTAGCTAGCTAGCCAATAGCAGTCACTGCGTCTTTCTAGAGACTTTTAAAGCTTCCAGAACTTAAACAGTACATGATAAAACGTCTGGACAACATTTTCTGACCAAAGAAACAGATAAAGCTCTAATGAAAACTGCCTGGTAAGATAATTTACTAATGAGGTTAGGCAGCTAACCGGCTAGCCAGGCAGCTCCTCTAAGTGAGAAGCACAAAGAGGCCTGCCAGTAAAACTGTACTGGTTCTGCAAACTAGTGCAGAGTTTCAGACTGGTGAGAAACCTATGTGAAACAAAAAACATGAAGATAAAAATGCAAAACTCACTAGCCATGGTGTGCTCTGTCGGATTACAGCCCCAGAGTAGCGGATCAGCAGAGTCTGTGTGGCATCAGCCTGCTCTGAGAGAGAGAGAGAGAGAGAGAGCGAGAGAGAACGAGCGAGCGAGAGAGAGAGGAGAGAGAGAGAGAGACTCTCCAACGACACGTCATCTATCCCATCTCTGATACACGTCAGTTCATACTACTGTTTCTCCTCAGCTCAAACAAAACTGGGCAAAGTTTGGAGCACATCTGGAATCGTGCTGCTACACACAGCAGGGTTACATTGTTACAGTGTTAAACAGTTACATTGTTACACTAATGTTCTTGTTATTGTTATTGTGTTGTGCTGTTGTTTAACTAATTGGCTAAGCTGTTGCATGGCACTGACTGTGACTTCTTCCCCGAGGACAATGTGCTAAAACCAGACAAAATTTGTGTGTGTGTGTGTGCGTGTGTGCGTGTGTGTTAATGAGTTAGTTATGTGTATGATTCTATGTTATATGATTCAATGATGTCAAAATTGGTATATTTATATATATATATATATATTTCGCATCTACACCCCCTCCCCGGGACAACAGCCGAGACGTCGAGCCCTGCGCCCCGCCATGCATATAAGCTAGTTATGAGTTATGTTAATGAATGTACCTGAATTATTACATACAAAAGACGGAAATATTTTTTGAGTCGACACTGACAATAGTAGACTAGTGGCTTGCTTTACCACTGTGACTAAATGCACTAAATACAATCAGTATTTTTTGAAGGTTTTATGTACTTTACCAACACTAATTAATGAAGAAAAAATCCACCCAAAACTAGGGTCGTAGAGGTATTACTGGATATAACCACAAGGGGGCATCACTGTCCTACAAAACCCTTTAATTCACTTTCTAGTTATTTGTCCCCAGAAGGTTTGCAAATAATCCCATTGCTCCAACATAAAAGTGTAACTTTACAAGCTTGTACAAACTCAATATACAATACAAGATTCACTATAAATTTAGTAGTGAATGTTGACTGTATAGTAAACGTGGATATATAGTAGAGTATACCTTTAATGAGTATTGCACGGTTTGGTATATGGTTAGTATTGAATATGCAACCTTTGAGCTACACTAGCATGACACATTAATGCATTATATAAAGCATGTCCTTTTGTTCAGTGAGATGTTCTCATTTGACCTTCAATTCAACACTGACATTTGAACTGTGTAATCATGGGTCTGGTGTGTGATGATGCGTACTGGTTTGACATACTTGACCATTGACCCATGTGACCCTACTTTCATTCACACCAACTCAGGCATGCAGAGACACACAAACACACTGCACACGGGGTCTGTAGAGACTCAGGCTCCACATTGTCCCATTTCCCCTTCCAGTCCTAACAAACTGGCTCCTGTGTGCAAACTGTGTGCTCCTGTATTTACAAAAATACAGTCTTTCACTGAGGTTAAGGTTACTGTTTGGGTTATGTGTAGATGTATTACCAAGCTACAGTAATACACAAGTCAACCTAAGTCCTTACAAATTGTGTGTGTGTATATGTGTTTATTAAGTCATGGGTATTTGCTTGCCCACTGGTCTTCAGTAAAGAGTGATTTTCCAGTCTGGTTTAAAGTCACTCAGTAAAAACACAATACTGCCAAATCATATATATTTTTTTTAGATATTAATGTGGAATATAACATGCATATGACAGTCAAATAAATGAGCAAATTAATAGCAAACCACCAGTGTGAAGTATATATACAGTACAGAAATGTATTTTTTGCATATGTATGTTTTGCGTATGCTTTTGTTATGTAATTGTTGTCACTTGGTATCTTGAACAAGGAAAACTTTCATTACATCACAGTAATGTAACTGGAAACAAATACGTAAACATATAAATAAATTCAAATGTAAATGTGAAAACAAGGGATACATTACAAAAACTAAAAGTACAGAAAGTTAAACAATTAGGTCTGAGAGGTCCAAACAGATACTGCACAAACCACAATCCTGCCTCTCTCTTCCCTCCTCATATCACCTGCTCTTAAACTCGTCAATGGATGAAAGAGGAAAAAATTAATTCTGTGTGAATTCTAAACCCCTTATTTCATATGTATTCATCAGAAGACGCCATCTGAGAGAAAACAGGTGAAAGAAGAGATGACACAAGCAAAGTCAGGGATAACGGGTTGCCTGGCCCATCCTCTTAACAGATATAAAAGATGAAACTACCTTGAAACTACACCTTTAGCATACCTGTGTCTGTCCTCAGAGGTGTGTGTGAACGGGGCAGAAGTGTCATGGTGTATGATGAAGAGAAAACTGTCCAAGTGAGTCCTTTTAAATTCTGTATTATTCTTTTTGGCTTATTTTTTCCCAAACTTAGAAATGCATTCGACACTCAGAATGTATCTATTAATAAAGAAATATTATGAATCTTCTTAAATTAATGAAACCTTGTTGAATTTGGGATCATTTAAGAAATTAAAAGATTGTAAATGTTGTCCTGTGTATTTTGACGTAATACTCTGTCAGTTATATTGATGCATCAGTAAACATTTCTTCTGAAATCCGAGTGGGATACACAGTAATGGAGCATAGCTGCGAGGATTTATTTGCGCACCTCAGAGAGTTCAGGTACTAATGTTGGATGGTTAGTTCTGGATCATTTGTGAGGTACTGAATGGAGCTCCAGCACTGCAGAGAACACACTTCCATGCTCCACAGACCAGTGTTGGGGGTCTTTATATTCCTCAATGCCTTTAATTCCCTTAACCATGGGAATTGTGTTTTTCATATGTGCTCTTATTTATTATAGACAAATGTAAAGGGTCTAGAGTTGACATAGCTTTATAGGTTTGTTTGTAACCCTTCACTGTGTATGAATGGGTGTGAAACCTCAACAAAAAAACAACAATTTGAGTTGGCATCTGCTATGACGACAATCAGAGCCATATGCTTTACCCCACAGCTTTACCCAGTAATCAGCAGACATACACAGAGTGTGGAGTGTGGGAGACTGATTACAGAAGCAGTGTGCGTACTGTAAATTGTATTTGTTCCAGAACGTTTTCCCTCCTTATTTTTAGAGGTGACTAAAATAACAGAAGTAAGCTCAGAACATGGAGCCTTGAAGTGAGTCAGTCAGTCTGCACACACATTAATCAGTGGAGCAGAAGACTCTTCAGTGAACACTGCTGAGAGGACTAAAGGCTCAGAAAAAAAAACCCAAAATATTACAGTCAAAAAATAACAAAATCAAACTACTGCTTTATTAGCAGCCGTGAAAATACACAATTCTTGTATTTCTAAAATCATTTGGATTATACGTATAGACCTTCACTGAACAAAGAGTCAGACGCCTTTTTCATATGTTATGTTGTGCTTTAATATCCAATATAACTTCATCACACTGGCTTATTGGTTTATAGCCTCATTAAAAATGCACAAGTGTATAAATACATAAGAGACAGATGACAGACAGACACACAGATTGTATGTTTAGTTCCACAATTGTGAAAAATCTGCACCCAACCAACCCCAGTGCCCACCCGAATACAAAACATATAAAAAGACTGACAAACTTTTTCATCAGAATACAATAATGATCATAATGAAAGATGAGTAATTTATAATATAAATTGGAATGATGTAGCACACTTTTACGACTGTGCCATCTCAAGGCGTTAAACAAGAACAAAAATGAAATGCAATAAAAGCAATTATGAAAATAAAATAAAATGAGAAGTATTAATTAGCTAAACAATAAAACACGTCTAAAAAGTCTGCGTTATTTCATGTGAAGAATAGAAAACTGTTGTGCTTTAATCATCCAGTCCAATCTAAAAGGCCCTCCCACCAATGACCCTTCCTGACCTGGATTAGTTAACTGTTAAAAAACAAACATGACTGAACTTCTTACAACACCTGCCCCATTAGATCAATAACTGGATCTTGTAGTGTCTACAATGATGGCCTATTAACTTTTATACCATTCTGATTAGGCTTAAATGGTATAATGAAGTCATTGTGACTTGTATGTCATGTCTGACACCAGTTTACCTTGCCTATCCACTTCCCCTCATCCACGGTGCCTTTGGATTACATGGGTTCCGAGCTGCCCACCGGCCTCCAGCCAAACTCCCAGCATCCCCAGTTCTCTCCTCACACTCTCCTATTGGCTAGTACTGCAGGATGAGCGCATCAGTTATGTAAAGCTGTAATCACTGACTCAGTTACGGGTTTCACACTGCCTTCAGGGGACAGCTGGCTGCACTGGACCGGCTCTGTTACTGGAGAGAATATCCAAATTAAAAAGGAGGAAGAGAGATTGAGATTAGGATGAGGAGTGTTATGGTAAAACTGCATTTTTTAAAACAAGATGAAAGCAGCATAGCACGCACACGATGGTTCACTGCCGTCACTTTGTTTCAGGGCAACAAAGCATCCCTTGGTGTGTGAGACAAAAGATTTCAACTAGAAGATGACTCAGAAGCTATTCTGAGAGCAAATGCATATTAAAGATGAATAAAATAACCCGCTGTGTTCATTTGCTTCTGCACTGCAAAAATGATATTGCAGATAATTAAACTCATCAAATGTAGGCAGAACATTAGATTTTTTTATTGTAAGATTGGTAGAGATTCGTTATTCATCTCACTTTTTTCTAGATATTGTACATTTTTGCTATTGTTGGTATTGTTGGTATACAGAGAAATAACCTTAATCTGAAATCACTAGACTTTCACTTCATTTATGTATGTAAAATATCTATAAATAAGAAACTGTATTAACCATATGTAGACATATTAATTTCCTTGAAATAGTTAATAATAACAATGTTAAATGTTATACTGATCAGATTTAGAGATGATCTTGCATTATTTTACAAATAAAAGTACAGTATTTATTCTTTTAGTTGGCTTGGTTTGCTCAGTAAAAGCCTTAATCCTAAACATGGAGCAACAAAATTACTTCTAACTAATACTTATGTAAACAGACAATATGCCTAACAGTGCTCCTGTTAAACTAATTGAGAGATTGAGTTTAACATGTGTTGACAGTGGGCGCTGTCATGACAGGCAGCGCTATATGGGAGAGATATTTACGTCAGAGAGGCCGTTATATAAGTTTCTAATTCTTACTCGGCCTGGTTGTCTCTTTCTCTCTTGTTGTGGTCAGTACTGAGGGGTATTCATGACTCATGGCTAGGCACTGTCAGGGTCTGTCTATGTTTCAGCTCCGGTCAAGAGCGGCTGGATCCTCTTCATTCCAGGAGTGCTTATCGACCTCAGTGGCTTTTCATGCAGACATTGCACCGCAACATTGTCAGCTTTTCTTAAGACAAATATATGTCCTAAAGTTTGTAAACACCTGCTCTTCCAGCCTTTCTTCTGAAATAAAAAGTGCTAACATGGAGTCTTTGCTCTGCTGTAGTAACAGCCTCTACTCCACTGGTAAGGCTTTAGATGTTGAAACATTGCTACGAGGATTTGACCTCATTCAGCCACAAGTGAGGCCAGGTACTGATGTACGATGATTAGTTCTGAAGGACAATAACCTCAAAAACAAATTTTCATCAAACTTAAAGGTGCATTTTGGGGAAATTTCCATAAATTATTAAATGTCATCTATTCTAACTATTAAGGAATTGTATAAAATCTCTACATATCAACGTAAGAAACAATGTACTGACTTCTTCTGCCTTGAACACCTTACAACATCATCAAGCAGAGGTGGCCCAGGGTCAGTACAGTTTGGTAATTCCCCAACTTAAACAAACTTGTTAAACCTGGCAGTTCCCAACTAAGTCAAATGAGGTTGTGTTTTAACCAGGGAAATCACTAAACTGTTCTGGACACCGACCCTCCAGTGTGACAGTGAGAGCAGCATCATAGACTACAGTCACCACACTGTAAATTATACCTTGGCAAGTGAAAACAGTATGCAAATCTATGAAATTTCTCGTGATGCATTTGCCATAAGAATATTATTATTATTATAAGATTATTTTTTTAGAAATCTTTTACAAATATGCTTTTTGGTAGCTATTTTTTTAATACATAAAACAAGCAAAACTGTCACAATAAAATAAAACAGTTTCACTAGAGAAAATGCTTTAAAGGCAAACAAAACCTAGAAATAAGGTAAATATTCTTAAAATATTTAATCACATTCTTATACCTGATTCTTATAATACAAACACTAAAGTCTCAGCATTAAATTAGACTGATTTGACGTTTGATGACTGCACATGTTTTTTTCAGTGTAGGTGATAAAGGCAATAATCTAAATGGTGAAAAAGACATTCGAGGATATTAAGTGTACTTTTTTTTTTGGTGTCCTGCAAACCCTTCTCAAGCAGTGTTTGTGAAGAACATGTGAGGCGGACGTCTGTTAACTTCTCTATTTCCAGATTCACATGGGGACCTGCCTTGCATGTAAACTCAACACAGCAGAGGAAGCGACAGAACCAGGCAGTCTTGACCACTACCAGGAGGACATGGGAAGCTGCAATCTTGTGGTTAGACTTGCACATCATTACCTCAGAATTGCAGGTTGTTTAATTTCCAGACTAAAGTAAATTGCACCCACCATTAAAAAAAATTACAAGATGTGCTATACACTGCTATTATTCTATATAAGAAATTAGAAGTGCACAGAGATTGATTTGTAACATATGTTTAGAGAACAGAATATTTTGTGGCTCCTGTAAGTACAATTTATGAACAGCAGCTCTTTTGAACAGTGTTTATGTACTAACATTATTAAACTCAAGATAAAAAGGTGGCTGGTATAGTGTAGTGGATATCACTGATACCTTTCAACCAGGTGTGTGGAGTTTCATTCATACCCTGGGCAAAGCACTATACTAATAAGAGACTTTGGCCAAGACTCTTAATACTACATTTGATTATTCTTGAGATACAAAGAAAATTGTAAGGATAAAAGTGTCTGCCACAGGATGTGATCGTAAACAAGAGTAGTCTGGTTTCCAACAGGAACTGACATTGCAACTACACACACACTGCTCAGGTTGACACACAGGTATTACATAATGGAAGTTCTCAGTTTCTACATTATTGCACTGGGAGCCATTCGTACAAACAAGTGAAAGGATGATTGTACAGCTGTGATATGAACTGCTAAATGTTAACAGGGCGTTCATCTTTGCTTTATTGCAGTAACAGCCTCTCCTCTACTGTGGAGGCTTTAGACGTTGGGATATGTGTGGTCAGGTACTGATGTTGGATGATTAGTGCTGGAAGACAATAATCTTGAAATTGCTCTGGTTTGACACACAGGTATTACATCATAATAATAAGTTCTCAGTTTGTACATTATTGCACTGGGTGTCATTTGTGCAAACAAAAGGATGATCGTACAGCTGTGATATGAACTGCCCAGCAAAACTGAATACACACTGGCCCACTTTCTCCAGTTTCATCAATGAGTGCCTTCAGCAGAGCTAAAAGCTAAGAGATTTATCCCGGGAGAAGACTCCACAAACCGGCATCTGGACATAAACTCATCTAGTGAGATTCTGATCTGATCAAGAGATCCAGGGGATTTGGTTAAACACACCCACTTGCTCTCTCTGTTTGTATAACCTACTGTAGAGTTGGTCATCTGTCACCCTAGGTACATGGTGAATTTACCCTCTGTCAAAGCAACCAGCACTCTTTCTCATTGTCTCGCTCATACACATACATACACACATACACACACACACACACACACACACACACACATATATATATATATATATATACTTTTATATGTGTGTATGTGTGTGAGAGAGAAAATGAGAAAGAGTGCTCTCTGAGGAGATCTCCAGAGCCAGAAGCAAAATGTAATTCAAAGGCCGACTGACGAAGGAGGAAAGAAAACAAAGGCCACAGAAGGAAACACAGCAAATTCACTCTCTTTCAGTGTCTTAAAGGCCAAGCCAAGAGGAAGCTTACAGTTGTATGCTGGAGCTCATCCCAGATGGACAAACACTCAAGACAGTGGAGACACACAGACAAATACATTCACACACACAGACCTACAGCCAATTCAACATTCCCAGTTCGCCTAACATACAGGACTGTGAGAGAAAACCGGAGCACCAAGAGTAAATTACATGCAAACTCAAAATACAGAATGACCTGGGCCACGCTTGCTGGGAATCAAACCCAGGACCAGGAAAGACCATGTGAAGATAAACCCATATTCACCTTTAATTTACAGTAATAAAAATGCATGGCTTTAAACAAGAGAAACATTGAGACGATCCACGGGGGAGATTCTGGTCTGGAGCGCCACAGACGCTTCAATAGGCAGCAGCAAGGAGAAATAAATAATCAGATTCAGAAAACTATTTAAACCTGGAGAAAAATGCTTAAAGACCGTTAGCATTACCAGTTAGCATTAGCAGCGTGCAGCAAGCCAAAACAAAGACTCGTACACAAAAGAAACGCTGAAATAACTCTCTCTACCCACATGTTTAGACTGGGCACAGCTTACTAATACTAAATAAACTGAGATAACTGTATAAAATTGGGGAACAAATGTTTAAAACACTAAAATAGGAAGACAAGACATGGAGCAGACGCACACACACAGGGGCGTAGCACCAAATTCTGGGCCCTATGCACAAGCAGTGGCCATGGGCCCCCGTAAGCTCGAGGTTCACAACT
>JBBPCY010000109.1:18740997-18790343 GCA_037974405.1 Brachyalestes nurse
GCATAACGTTCTCGGATTGGCTACTTTTAAACCTCCCGTTCAATGGTATTTTACCATTTCAAGACACACTTTCTATACTTATAGTTATATTTAATATGGAAATGTAGCTGAATTTATGTTTATATTTGTTACAAAAGTAGTAAATTATATTTTTCTTGATAATTTAGCTCTAAAATGCTAAAAAGAATATATATATATATAGCCACAAAAAAGCCAAAATAATTGCAGGATATTTGTAGTTTCCGCATTATTGTGGAGATTTCCACATATTGTGGACAATTCGGTTCTCAGAGAAAATCTGCGTGTGACTGAATCCGTGACTTCTGATCCGCATAAAACTGGGGGATTACTGTATACAGTTACCCTGTCCTGCCAGCTCAGAAAAAACTTACCGGAAAGAAGGTGAGTGATGAGAAAAGAATCAGGTCGCATCAAGAAACAGAGATAATAATCATTAATAATCTGATAAACTGATACTTATGAAGGCCATTAAGCAGTTTGGTTTCAGCTTTCCACAACCAACAGGAAGTGGGCTCAGTATTCATTAAAAATGTAAAAAAAATGTTCAGTGTCACATTTGGGATAAGGTTTTAGGGAACATCACAAATAATGTCCTAATCACAGTACGGACATGTAAGTATAATATAGTATGATCTCATAAGGGAGAGTATAAAGGTATGTATATCTCAGAACTTTGCAAGACAACATTCTTGGAATGTTAAAAATGAAATGAATTTGGGGTGGAAATGAATCTGCTGCAACATTCCTGGAATATTTTCAGAACTTGTTAGCTATTTAGCTAGGTGTGCTTAATATTTTGAAACCTTAACATAAAGTTAGCCAAAGTTATGAGAACATTCCTTGACATCTGGGTAACACCCAACAAGGTTTCACACACACCCTTACGCACACAACCTGAGACAGGGGCACCCAAATTTTCACACTGAGACATATACATATACAGTGAGTATACAACCAGTGAATATACAGTACAGTACTAGGCAAAAATCGAATACACCTGAGTAATTTTATTTAAAACCTGGTTAGCTGGAGACTATGTGCTTTTAAAAGCTCATATTAGAATATATACAAATAATACCATAAATAATGTTTTTGTGTATGTCTATCCGATTGCTTAATCATTCCCAGATCTCTCCTTGTGGAAGACTAGTATTACATTACATTATAGTTCTCATAAAATACCTTAAATACCTGATTTGGCTCAATCAATATTTACCATACTCACATTTCCCCATTCTCTTTCATCTCTGGAATCCAGGGCTGTGTCTTATATAAGCACATGTAAAAACATAAATGTGCGTGTGTGTGTGTGTGTGTGTGTGTGTGGAAGGGTGTCTCTGTGAGCACTGAGACCACAAAGTACAAAGAGACAAAAGTAATTGAGCAACTCCAGAGCAAACTATTCTGGTTCACAATGAGAACAAAGCCAGTAGGTCTCACAGGACGAACAAATGACACGGGACCAAAATAGAGCAACACTTTAAAATGAACCAGTGATTATAATGGAAGACAAAAGGCCATTCGTGATCTATTCCAGTACAGAGATATACTCACTTGATCTATTTCATGGGGGTTAATTAACGTATGTAGGACAACACGAGTTACAGCATCAGGGGAGGGAAAAAAAGAAGGGGAAAAAAGCTCTGCTCTGTTGCCATAGAGACTTTTCCTCTGTTACGAAACAGGTCTACTTTCCGCAGCAACCTGAGACCGAACAAAGATGCTGTGCAAACACACACTTCATCTTACACACGCATGCACAGACACTAACACTAGCAGAATCAGATCAACCACCAAATGCTCAGAAAGGCCCACTGACCATTCCCGAAATATGGTTACATCAGATGAGGGAGGGGCCAGAGCAGCCCAGCAAAGCCATAGAGTCTAAATCTCTAAAGCAAACATGCACTATTTAACCTCACCCTCGTGTAAGCCCAACCAAAAACACATTAGCTGCAGTCTCATGTGCCCTATGGAAGGCTTAAGCCTTTTGCAGCAGCTGCTCAATAGCACGAGAGCTTTCTAGCTTTCACTCCTCCAATGACGGACATAGTGGATCAGCGATGAAAATACAGGGGGATAGAAGAATTATTTGAGGTTAGCAGAAGCAGAAGCTCTTTCGGGCAATGTTAATGTATACAAACAATGAATGCACTGTTCACTAAAGGCCTAAACATATAAGATCATATATGCATATAAGAACAACTCTGCAGTGCATTAGTAACTTGTCAAAGGTAGAAATATGATTGGTTCAAAAAATGCATCCAAAAGTATCCAGTAGAATCAGTTACTTAAAGGCGCACACTTTGTTGACACTGGTGTATAACAGCTTGTATAATCTCCGTAGCAAAACACTGTCAGTAAAATTTAAACCCTCTGGATCAGTACATGAGCCTGAAATCACCTTGCCAAGCATCGACTAGAGGGGATTACACCCCCAGCACTGGACTACAGCAGTGCATCTCATTCTCTGTAGAGTCCCATCCATTAACCTCAGGATAAACTGGAGCACCGTCTGTGATCCAACATCAGTACCTCATCTTACAAATGCTCTGGTGGTCGAATGCAATCAAATCCATACAGCAATGAGAAAAAATAACTGTAGGTGCAAGAGGAGACTGTAGGTGTAAGAGGTGAGCAGAACATGGAAGAGAGAAAAGTACTTGCTATTGAGTTCATTTGTATTTTTTCACTTTTTCATCATTAAAAATACCACTTAAAATATTTTTCTGTTTAGTTTGGTTTAACTTAGCCTACGCTGGTTAATGCAGATATGTAGTAGTGATATTTTCATTCAGGTGAATTCTCTGATGTAATACGGATGCTACAGTGGAAACTGGCCTCACAGGCATCAGTCATCTCTGTTCTCCCTGCTGAAATAGTCATACTCGACCAGGAAAAAGTCTAATATGGAGTGGGGGCATGCCATTTTAACACTTCATGATGTTTTAGACATATCCAGGACAAGAAGCAGAGATGTGAATGATTTCATAATTAGAAAAGCTGCAGAATGTCAAGACCGATATTTTAAATTGACAGCTTGATATTTTGCTGTCAGAACAAATCCTGAAATAGCACCTTGACAGGAGAAGGAACAAACTGTCAGTTTCTTGTATTTCTGAAGTTAGATTAACACATGCTCTATAGAGAGCAAGTGTAAATAATGTTTTTTTTTCTTGTGCTAAGATAAACCTTTATTAGTCCCACAAGTAGGAAATTTGCTTTGTAAAATTTGCTTTGCTTTATAAAATGTACACTATACAATCTAGAAACATAAAAAGGATAGTTTACTATCCTGGGAACAAAATAACATAACTATTGTATGGATTACATTTAGTGCTTGTTTTTAGTGTTTTTTTTTTAATCTTTATGTTAACCATCAGCATCCATCAGCAAATTAATAGCAACCAAGCATTAAAATGTGCAAATGTGAGTTCTCTGAAGAGGATGTGGGCTTTTTCACTTCACCAAAACCTGGAGCAGCCAAATATTTGCATACACATCAGGTAATTTAGATTTTTTTTAGATTCTATAAATAAATAATGTTTATGCAAGGTTCAGACAGTGACAAATTAAGAAGTATTCAAAGCAGGTAACATTATTGTAGATAATTACTTTTTTGAATTTGACTTTTTTTCCTAAGCTCTGGTTGGTCTGACGTTTGCATTACTACTGATTTAATATGAGACTTGAATTAAAATATAACTCAAAGGTCACTGACTCTTCCACAGGGTTCCTTGTCATACATTCTCTGGTCACCACTTAATGTTGCTAATTAATCTATCTACCAGACACATGAGATCTCATTACTAAACAATGTTATCTGACACTTTGGGTGAGGTTGACCTCTTCCAATTTGGGAAGATTTACTAAGTGCTTCAGTTTTGGCCAGACATGAAGCCTCTGGTTACCTAAGCCATGGCTGTGTCAAAGAATTTGGACCCAATTGCATAGCGAAAAATGACACTGGCAATTGCGGCTAATTACCCGTTTTTTTATCCGTGACAGCTACATCTTTGACATGACAGGATCCCAGTTGTAATGAGGTAACCATCCTCAAATAGTTTCCAGGCTAATCAACTGTGGAATTCATTAATCCTTCATTACTGCTCTGGCAGCAGCTACAGCATGCTCTCTCACACCTCCAGGACATGAGGGCCAGAGCACTTGGCTGGCACAGCTAACTGTGGCTACACAACAAACTACTGGAAATGTGGGCCGAAATCACAAGACAACCAGAGAATGCACCAGTGACATAACATCGGCTCTCTTCTAAAGCTGCAGGCAACAGGGCTGAAGAGGAATAAGAGATCACACACTGGTATCAGTAGAGCTTTTAATCCCTTTGTAATGTTTTTCATTACAAAGGAGTTAGATTCTTGTATTGCTGTAACAATTCGGTTGACAGCACTGATGTATTTTGAATTTGTTTTCGATGGGTAAACACAATATCTCTGGATTAGCATTATAAAGGCTATGAAAATATGGCTCATAAAAAGAGCAAAGCTTACTCTGAAATGCTGTAGCCTAATTTCTATAAGAAATAAAACCACGACAGTCAGCATTTAACAAAAAGCTTTTTTATTTGACCTCCAACATACTGTTGATAACACAGATATATAAGAGAGGTATCTCAACATGTCAAATAACAATATTTATTAATATCATTATTATAACTAACATGGAATGTCATCTTTTCGTCTTAATTCTTGTTTTTAATTTTTTAGTTTATTTAAGAAATAAAGTATGTCAAATAAATAAAGCTCTATTCGAGTCTCTGTATGTCTCTATGTAATTGAATATAGTCGTCTCTTCAATGGAAAAAAGGCGCGAGGGTGGTCATTTCTGAGTGACGTTGAGTCTTTTCTTTGTGCTCCTTTTGCTCTGAGTCCAGTGCAAGAGCAAATAAAATCTTGAGTGCAAGTTCAGGCTCTAGACCCGTCCAGGAATGGGGTTGGGACTGGAATAAGTTTGTTATTTCTCATAGTTTTTTTTGTAAGTCCGTTAACAAAAAGTGGGACATACAAGCGTGAAGTATACCATGAGGAAGCCTACTGGTCATTGACTAAAGTAAACAAAGCGCTGCCATGTCAATGTTAGCCTCTTCAACCCTTTTTAATCCTCTGTGCACACAAAAACAGCAAAGCCCCAAATGGACCTGCCGAGTTCATAGCCACATTAATTGTGGCTGAAGGGATTGGGGGGGGGAGAAAAAGATAAACAAAAATCAACAAAAGACTGACACTGGTAGACTCCCCCTCCTTCCAAGCCCACAGTCTGTGATGTGGTTATCATCCATCACAAGACAAAAATACGAGAGAAGCAGCAACAGGGCGTTCAGTCTGTGCTGTGGTCATCTAGCTGCGAAATTATAGTGATGAGGTTCTGCAGACCAAAAATGTAACCGCTGTCCTTGCCCTCATGAACCACGCTGTCCTCCCTGTAGTGTTTGCATGTGGTGTGGGCAAAGTCAATCATGCGCACGTCCACTGAGTGTCCTGGGTCCATCCTGGTGCTCCGACAACTCACAACCGAGTTACTGCTGCTTCCAGCACTACTGCTGATGGCACTGCTGCTACTGCTAGCACCACTGCTACCTCCAGCCCCTCCAGCACTGCAAGGAAATCCAAATGCACCTCCCTCCTCTTCCTCTTCTTCCTCCTCCTCATCCTCCTCCTCCTCCTCTTCTTCCTCCTCTTCATCTGAAAGACCTTCTTCAGGGGAGCGACGGGAGCGGGGAGGATCTCCATCATAGATGATAAGGAGGGAGCTGGAGTAGAAGCGGTAGCTCTCACATGCCTCTAGAGCTGCCTGCAGCTCATGCAGTTTCCGTAGGACCGGTGACAGGAGCTCATGTCTCAGCCGTCGGCCATTGTGGAAAAACTGGAACAGGGCCTCCTTGAAGCCAGACAGGGTCAGCTTGCGGCCATGGTACTTGTTCATGAACATGAGCTGGCCCGAGTCAGACTGATAGACCTGTATAGTACAAAAAGGCAACATCCAGATGAAACATTTACATAAACATGTTTTTGCAAATTTAGGGCATCAGCAGAGTATACAGAAGGAGGGACAAAGGAGCACCTTGAATTCACCATTATAGCGCAGAAGCCTACCTGCATGCCGCAGAGACGGACTCCAATGGTTGCCGATGTGCTCTGCTGGCACTTGCGAATCTGCACTGCTTTCTTCTCCTCAGAAGCATCATCCCCATGCTGCCGTGTGCCCATTTTCAGATCCAAGACACACGGGACCTTGTGACGCCAAGTCAGGTTCTCCAGCAGGATAAACTCTGGGAGGGGGCTAGGTCAAGGGAAACACGGACTCAAGCACTGGCGCTTACAAAGCCAGCCAACTTCGATTTCATTTGAAATTCAGAAACATATCTACAGTATAATCAGTCTTTTTCAATGCCATAGTTAGCATGTAACAATGCGGCTTACACTTTTCAGACTTCCTTTTACAGGTTTAAGCCATACAGCAAAACCCCCTTTTCAACATCAAAGCTTTAAACACATTCACAGCGACAGATACATCAATACAATGCAGTAATTCTGTGTAGAGGAATTGCAGTTGTAGGATACTGTACTGGTTGCGGTGCTTGGCATTTTCCTTCATTCTCTGCAGGTGTTGCTGGTGGCATTTGAGGCTCCAGGGATTGTGTTTAAACTGTGGTACAGCAGCGTTGCTTCTCTCCAAGCTGTAGTAGAGCACCTCGGCCTGCTGGAACCACTCTAGCTCCTCCTCACGTTTTAGACTGCACAACATGGAGAAAGATTTTTAAAAAATGGCCACGATTTAAAAAGAGACGTGTCTTGATAACTTACAGACTTTAATTAAGAAAAGATAATTATGGTTTACACTAACCAATCTCATTATGATTTGACAAAAGTCTCCCCAAGACAAAAAAAAAAAAAAATACATGGCATTCCACAGAATTTGAATCATAAAGGACAAATAATGAACCCTGACATCTTTGCAGCCGTTAAAAAAACTGCCAGTGTCAAACATGTAAAGACACTATAAGCACTCAATTTTTTCAGTGCTTGACGAATTCTAAACAGCTGTGTCCTACGACATAAAGATAATTTCCTTCCACCAGAAAGAAAATGCTGTCATCTGACTGCCATCACAGAAGCCTAAAATTATTTTTCTTTCAAGAACTTATACTACTACTAAACTGGTTAACTGGAGCTGGAAAAGTACCAGAATGGAAAAGCTTGACTTAAAGCTGCAGAGACAAATGAGACCGAGGTCATTGCGAGATCCGATTCAAGGCACCAAGCGGTGCTTTCATTATATAACCTCTAGCCTTGACCCTACTACAAGACAAAGACACGCACACAAGCTTCCAGGAGGTGGAGGCACATCTGCTTGTCCCAGCTTGGTACTCTGTGGACAACTGTTTTATCATAAGGATGATGGGGAAGGTGAACAGTCACACACTTATGTCAGCTGGACATGAGTGCCATGATGAAGAAAAGCAGGACAGTGACCTAGACTGTCCTAAGTCACAATAACTCAAGACTTTAGTGATTGTGCTAATATGAAACTTCCACTGTAAAACTGATCTGGTACTTTCACTGTCTTGAGACCAGTAAGAGGGAAAGACATGCAAAAAGAATGAGCAAATGCTTATGGAAATGTGCTATGCCAACATGTAACGTGAAGTGTGTTTCTGTATACAATGAAGTATAACGTCAGCACCTCTTGTCTTTGTCCTTGCGTGTGTGTCTGGTTCTGTCCTTGCTGTAGCCGTCATTGTCCAGCAGCATCTTATTGGACCACTTCATCTTGTACTTGGGTTCCACATCAGCTGAGGGGTCCACATTCTCCAGATCCCCCAGTTCACTGAGTAACGGATAGGCGATGAGACACAGATTTCCTTCCTCATCCTCCTCAAAGCTTACTGATACCACCCCTGCAGATAGATAAAGCAAAAGAAAGACAAAGCGAGAGAAGAAAAAGTTACTTTTAAGCACCAGGGAGGACACCCACTTCATCTTATTAGAACATAGTCAAGAGTTCCCAGCTCAAAAATAGGTGGTCTGGGAAATCTTCAGCATCTCTTACCCACTGTACTCTTTTTTGTTCCTAAAATTTTCCAGCGTTTTACAAAAGTTGCACAGCCTTCTCCTAACCTGATAGAGATCAGACAGATCCGCAACAAACAGAGAACAGGAGAGAGATACGTGCAGAAAGCAGAGTAACAGAGAAAGAGAAGGAGGGTGAAAGACAGGAACAAAGAGCAAAGGCAGGGGAGAAGGGCAAAAGAACAACACCGGCCACAATATAGATGTGGTTTCACTGTATCTGAACGAGCAAACACATTCAACGGAACCAAAAAGCAGTAAGACATCCAGATCACTAAGACCAGACACAAGGATTAAGACAAATTCGTTGGATTAAGACAAATTTATTTTTCAAAAAAAACTTTAATTGAAAGTATGCATCAAATGCACCTTCCACAGCATTTATACACCAGACATAGAGACATAACTTTACAAAATGTACTTTTCAAACAGAACATTCCAGTACTGGGAAAAAAGAAACAGGCACAAATGAACTGTAACACATTTACAGTAACACAAAGAACTGGAGAAGGTGATTATTTTTTAAAGTCTCTTAAGAATCCCTGAGAGGTGACTTGTTAGCCAAATCCCTTTTCCAGTTCATAGAGGCTCCTTGACTTCAAACCATCTTTTCTATCCAGTCCAATAATTTCACCTTCTGTTCCATGATTTACATGTGAATTAGTGGTGTGTGTGTGTGTGTGTGTGTGTGTGAGAGAGAGAAACAGAGAGAGAGAGAGATACAGAGTAGTACAAGCAAAATACAGATGCACAGTTGACTATACCCTTAGAAGAACAAAGTAGGGCAAACCTTCCACAAATCATTACAAAAGATCAATACTGCAATTAGAGACACGTGCTAAATATCTAATCACTTTCAACAGATGTTGATAAAATGTACAATAACAGGAAAAGAATCAAGGAACTGAAAAGAGTAATGAAAGTGTTAGGATACATTATAGTCAGCACCTTCTGACTTTCAATACAGAGAGATCTCTGGTCCCTAAGTCAGAATGTGCATGGATAAATGAACATGTCAAAATGGGTTGCCTAAATGTTGTGCTGTCGTTATTAGACAATCTGACAAAAACTGAAAAAGAGGGTAGTTACAGTTGTAGTTCTTGCAATCTTCTTGATCCAGGAAATCCAAGAGGGACATCTCTGAGAGTCATCTTGTCCCATCGGAGTCCGAGCTTATTAACCGTGACTAGAATTAGCTTCAAGACATCGTTTTTAAAAAGAAGACTACAGATTATGTTACCCCGCTTCAAGATTCGATATCAAAAACACAAGCCTAACAGTACTGATCAGTATTGGCTGATTCGGGGACCCATTTCACTACTTTTAAAGTATTAAAGTAAAAAAAATCCTGAATCTTTAGAGGCCATGTGCATGGCACAGTATTTAGCACACCTGATCACCATCATATTCTCAGCTAAAGATCGTGTCGTGATCGACCCCATTCACCCTGCTTCAAGCTTCAACTTCAAATGCAAGCCTAACTGTATTGAGCATCAGTATTCAGTACTGGCTACCGGATACAGTACTGGAATCTTAGAGGCCATCTAGATGGCACAGTATCCGATCATATCCTCAGCTGAAAATCTTTTCGTGATAGACCCCATTCACATGTCCAATAAATATAATAAATAAATAACTAGACAGATCCATAAACACTGTGCAGTGCAGATGGTGTGTAACAGTGACGCCTAACGGACATTTTCATTATCACACTCAATGCACCTGGTTTTCTTTCACGAGGCTGCTAAAGCTTTAAGAGGGGCTTTCAGTTTACCATAAAAAAGAAAAAATCTACACCACTCCACCGCAAGAGAGAACGAGGAACACAAGAGAGCGAGAAAGGGCTGCTGAAATGAATACTAGGAGGTAAAAAAGGAAAAAAGAGAGAAAGAGGGCGCCAGCTATCCAGCTAGCCGTTGTCACCTACCTCGGTACTGCGGGGTGAATTTACGCATAGCCGCGGGTAGGCTCTTGTAGAACTGGTGCTCCCGGGGGATGAGGGGCTTGCAGATGGTCTGCTCTCCGAAGCGCAGTACGCATGAGTGCCCCCCGACCTGATGCACGAAGGGCTCAAGCAAAACCCCTTTGCCCACGTAGAGCTGCTGCTGCTCGTCCTCCATCCCCTCGATGGCTGGGCTCATCCTCCGCCAGCATTAAGGCTTTCCACTCGGCCCCCGACGCTCAGACGCGGTTGGAACCGACCACAGGAGGAGGAGAAAGGAGAAAGAGACAGAAAGAAAGAGGGAGAGTGAAAAAGGAGAGAGGGTGCCTTTTGTTTTGCTCGTTTAAAGAGACGAGCAAGGACGGCACAAGAGAAAACAGGAAGGAGGAAGGCTTGAGAGAAAAAAGAGAGTGAGAAAGACTTTTAGATCCCCCTTTTTCCCTAGACGGCACCTAGGTCGTTTTTCAGAGCTTTATAAGTTATTTTTTTTAATGTAGAGAGTAAATAAAACGCCTGTAAAGCCGTTGGCAGCAGTACTAACGTCTCTGTATTCGAGGGCTCGAGGCTTGGTGACGTTCGACTGAGGCGCAGACTTGCGTTCGACAAATAAAAACGTAACTGCCCGAGCCGTGGCCCCACCCCTGGGGCAAGACGGACCAATCAGAACTTAAGAAGGGACGTTGGGTGGCAACCAGCTGAAGAGCTGCAGGCAAACAAAGGGAGCTAGAGAGAAAGAGGAAGAGGATGGGGGAGGGGAGGAGGAAAAAAACAGCATAAAAAGAGGGAGGGAGAGAGAGGGGGCTTCAGCTGTTTTTCTAGTCAGACATGGAGGTGCGCTGGGGGTGGGGGCAGAGGAGCTGTTAAAAGGCAGAGAAAGGCAGAAGGACAGGTGTTAAGAAGGGAAACACGGCTGGGTATGCTAACAGCCCGTTGAACACCAGAGGGTTCACTGGAGTGGTGATATTTAGAGCTGCGGACTGGACCAGCTGGGGCAAGCTACTGGGCCGGTGGTTAGGGATCTGCCCCTGCAATCGGAAGGTTGTGGGCTAGAATCCCAAGACTGTCAGTGGCTGTGGTGTGTTCATGTATGACTAATGGACACTACATATACAGTAGCTTTCATAACTAATGAGATAAACACTGACTTGAGTTTCACTACAAGACCATGTTGGAGACATCTGACAAAGTATGAAAAGTAGCCAAGAGAGAAATACAGAAAAAAACTGAGAGAACTATAGATGGATAAAGAGAAAAGCCCATAGATTAGTAAGTCAAGTCGATTAATTGTCATTTCTACAATGTACACAGTACACAGTGAAACGAAACAATGTTCCTCCAGGACCATGGTGCAACACAAAGAACATAAAACAAACACCACAACTGCAGACCGGACTAAACACACAGAATGCAGAGAGAGAGAGAGCAAGAAAAACACGAGCAGCAAAATAGGACAAGACAACATTAAGTGCAGTTGATGTTTGAATGAATGCAGTATTATACTGTATTCTAGCTACAGAGTTATTAGGTAGATGTGCAAAAATGCAGAATGGAGGTAGACAGAAAAAAACTGCAAATAATAGCAGGAGCAGGACAGAGAATGCAGTATATTATATATAGAAGGGTAATTACAGTGGCACTTAGGGTGTACGTTGTTTAAGCCAGAACAGTTCGGTGTGCATATAAATTGTGCTAGGAGAAGGAAGAAGTTCCGTTCAAGAAGTTTATGTCTGTGTGTTTGTGTGTGGGTACAGTAGTGTGGAGGTTACAGCTACAGCTCTTAACCTTACAGCTCTTTCAGTTGTCTTTTGTCGATTTTTTTATGTATTCCTTTATTTCTTCCACTATTGTATTCTATTTTATCCTTTCATTTTATTTTGTATTCTATCCTGTGATGCACATTGAATGACCTTCTGTGTATGATAATGTACTGTATAAATAAACTTGCTATATAAATAATCTTGAACTTAAATTAGAAAATCTAAAGAATTCACATAAAGTTCTGATGCATGTCTGGTAAGGTGTGAACCACAGATAAACCAGAGGGAGAATATGGATACATGAAGGATGGTGTTGGCTGGGTGTTGTTGACCATAGGTGACCGGCTTGTCTTTAATCTCTCTAATCCAGTACGCTGGAATTCACCAGTGGAAAAATGGGCCACAGGAAAGAGGAAAGAGTCGCCACTTTACCTGGCAGCTTGGCCAAAACCTGCCATGGCTGTCAGACATGGTAAGAAACATTTTAGGCTATTGTAACCTTAGCATAAAGGTTTTTTGTTGCTAATCCCTCACTAACAATGCCACTGACAAATAGTAATCTTAAGCAGCACTACAAGGAAGTTTACAGATGTCTCTAATATACTGCATCATTAATATTAATATTAAATAAAACCAATTTCACAATCACAACAGAATGATCTAACATCCAAAATGAGTGTTTATGGTGGCTGCTAAAGAAAAATATTTTCTGCAGATAGTACTATAAAAGCAGGTGCTGATGAATGCTGATGAAAGACTTTTTAATCTTTTAATAATAATATACAAATTGCAGTTGACTACATCAACAATATACAAAAGAATATTTCAGTCCCTCCCCAAAAAACACCTCACCACTCAACCACACTATCACTCCTTTTGAATAAGATACATCTGTACCCTAGCTTTCAGTGTATAAACAAAGAATGATAACAGCTACTCCAGTGGAAATTTGCATTTTTATATATTTTTTATATAAGTAGTCAAAGCTGTTGATCATGTTATCAAACTGAGTGTAACATTTATAATAATAATACAATTAGTAGTTCTCCAGCCAAATTAAATAATATAATCAGGTCTGAAACAACAGATTTGCTACCATACTCTTGCTTCACCTGCTGTACTCACTGGTTTTCTGGGAGATGTGCAGATCATGTCAGTCCTTTTATGAAGCCAAATGATAATGTAATCAACATCACATAAGTAAGATTAAATGATTTTTTGGTTGCAATCCGTTCAGGTGTATCAAAGCAGTAAAGCTGAACAAATGCTGTGTTTCCTTTTTATAAGTGCATCTTTAGTTTTGCATGTATTCACAGACAGAAGGCAGAATAGCAGGGAGTCACAGAGAGGAACGGGAACAGGGAACAGGAACTGTTCCAACAGTTTGGAACATCAGCTTGATCCGTCAAGAAAAACGACAGAGGAGAGGACATAGTCTCTGAATGAGTATTCTCAATACCACTATTCATACAAGTTGGACATGAAGCAGCCCGGTCACTGGTGATGAGGATGTAATAAAAGGACAGAACGTACTGTCCTTGACCTTGATGATGGCTTCGGTGTCTTTGTCCGACTTAACATGTGCATTAAAGTGAGTTCACTCAGGTCGTGCCAAGGTAGCACTCAACCCCTCTTAATTCAATCCTGCCACGGAGCCACAGAGTGAGACGGAGACTGCAGGAGTACCAGTCGCTCTGTAACCCAATAAGAGACTGGCGCAAAAGGGTTAGCCTGGAGCTCATGAATGAGAATGGGTTTGAATGTGATACTCTGGGTTAAACCTTAGAGAAACTTTAAGGGTTAATGATGCAAAACTAGGGCTGGAATCCTCAAGCTACTAGGAGCTAATTGTGTCTATATATGTGCGTGGACTGTGTGTTCTAAATGTATCTAAACTCTAAAATAAAGCTGCTAAAATAAAGCAAAAAAGGCTCATTGGAGCTTTGCAACAGCTGCATTTGCAGTTTAAAGAACCAAACAAGTTTGTTAATAAATTATTTTTGTAAACGAGATGTGTGACCATACCAGTTAAATCACTCACCCCTTGAACCATTCATCTAAGCAAACAATCATTTAGGAATGTTTACTTTTATACAAGCATACAGTACTGTGCAAATGTCTTAGGAACCTGTGTAAATTGTCCAAAGCCATTTTTCTCAGTGTGAGATAACGGGACTTTCTGAAAAAAAAAAATAGATGACATTTTGGGATCTGGTAAGGAGAACACAGTTTTGGCTCCAGATTTCTCCTGGTTGCCTCCACTCATTGCTTTTTGAGACTGCATCATCTGCTCACATGATTTAATTTAATGAACCACTAGTTGAGTCAAACCAGGTTGCTGACAGAAACTACAGTACTGAGATTCCACAAGGAACACATTGATATACTTTACATAAAATCACTGTTAAGTGTACAATGTTAGCTGTATTTTTTCTTTTGCATTTTATGCAGTATATCAGGAAATATTCATGTGAAAAAATGCTCACTGCTCATCTGAACAGTTTTTAATTGATTATCGCAGGTGCCTAAGGCATTGGCACAGTGCAGTATGTCTTGTCCTCTTCATATGCTGTATGTTGCACATTTTTTTGTGTGTTGCATACGTATGATGTGTGTAGTATGTATTAAAGGACGCACGTGCACATTTCCAAGACATGTAACCTGAGTCTCTTTTACGCATAGGTGTGTTAATGAGAACCAATGTTAGTGCTGGAAGGTCAGAGGGGCCACAGGCAGACATTACCAAAACACAAATGGAATACTGTAGCGTGAGTGTAGCCTTTGTTGGATGTAATAGACAGACAGCTCGACTTCGTCCACGTGAGAGTAAAGGCATGAGTGGTAAGGATGGATTAGCATGGTATAAATTTGAAGGTGATGAATGACTTACAGACAGAGGAGAGGAGATAAGAGGGTCAGAGCAAAAGGGGAGAGACAAGTACTCAGAGCATGCAGATAATCAGCTGCCTTTTCCTACACATCACAAACAAACAGAGATGTACAGAGGTGCATGTAAGCACAAAACACTCATGCCCCATTTAGATTTAGACATTTTTTATTGATTATTAATTAAAAAGTTATCTATTAAATAAATTATGGTATTCATTCATTCTTTCATTTCATGACTACATAAAAAAAATTACAGCTAACTTCAAATGTTTGTTCTTAGACAATTAATAATTTGCAGTTTGCAATATATGTATTCAAACAAGAACTATATAACAACACACACATGTAGTTTAAGCACAACAATGAGATCATATTCTAAGGTTACTAAAACAAGTTATATATATATATATACATGGAATATGAATGCTGGCCAATTGCCAGATGGTCTTAATCCCTACTGCATTAAGCACTGGGCAGTAGTGGTGGAAAATGGGACGCACGCGTCATCTCCTGACCAGACAGCTCAGAGCAAATCCTGAGTAGATCACTGAGTAATACATAAACTATAAATACCATCTACAATCAGACACACAGTCTAATAATACACCTGCATTCCTAACAGAGACACACACAAAAGCCCAAAGATAGACGGGCATATGTACACACAGACAGATTTAAAGGTGTGCAGTCACAGATAAGCATAAGAGGGTATGTGTGCAAATAAGGCATGCCAGAGTTTAATCTTTACTTAATACATCATCAGTGGAATCATCAAAAAGACTTGCATGTCAGAAACTAGATCTTTATCTGCTATTCAATATGCTCGATAAAATACACTGCTAATATTCTCACTGTTAATAGTCTAGGACATCTAGAGTGTACAAGATGAACATTGCATTATAACCACATAACCATTAACTTCGAACACATTTCGTACATAGACTTCCATCCTCAGTAACAGATCTACAAAGCTGCCATAGCCAGCTACTTAACACCAATGCTATTTCATCAAAACAGCTCATGCACTAACAGTGATAAGCTATGGTAGTAATATCATCAGAGAAAGTCAAGTTGGTTAGCTTCTGGAAGATGGAATTTGGAGGAACTGCAATATGTCAGCCTATTAGAAGAGAAGTGATACTTCAAGGTTAGATAAGAGGATGTTAATGTGCAATTTAATTGTTGAAATTTTATGTTTAAAATCTTTCTACTCAGCTCTAAGATTCCACATAGCTCTGATTATGTACCACACAAGTTGATATGGCTCAGAAAAATAGACATTTTATTTCAAAACATGAGGTTGTAACATGAGATTGCAAAGTAGCATGTCCTTGTCCAAAAGAGTAAATGGCAACACTTTATTTGCATGGCACACTTTTGATGCATTGTGCATAGTTGACTTATCTTTAACTTATATTTAATAAAACATATTTTCAATTCACCTTGTCCCTATCCCTTATCCCTTAACCTTAAGTCCAACTAAAAACGTAACCCTAACTTTAACCTTGGTCCTACTTCAGGGCAGATGAGCTAAGACAATATATAAACCTGAACGTCCCTAAATAAAACTTTCTTCATAAATCTTTAACTGCAAAAGACAGAAAACTAAACTCTCAGAAGAGGCTGAGGGGTTACTGGCGATACAGTTATAAATTCCGATACATTTTGTCTGGATTTTTAATACTGTACTGAGTTTTTACTGCATCACATCTTTGTCTGTTTATCTATGTGGATAAAAATGTCAGAATATTAGCATGTGGCAGCCCAGACCATCCTAAGTGATTCAGTTCTGCTTCCTTTTGACCTTGTGCACCCACAATCTAAAAGCATTTCATTACCTGAAACGAATGCCAACACACACCTTTAGCCACATTACAAAAACAATCCATCATCTCTAACAAAGGCATTGCTCAACGCATACTGACGTGTCACGCAAATCCACCTTAAATGTCAACACATTTGACTTTCTTGCATTTATTTTGCTGACAGGTGAGAGAGGGAGGGAGGGAGTGAGGGAGGGAGTGAGGGAGGGAGGGAGGGAGGGAGGGAGGGAGAGAGGGAGGGAGGGAGGGAGGGAGGGAGGGAGAAGGGGAAAGAGAGAGCAAAACGTAAATACAACAAGAAGAGCAGAGGATGGAGAAAAAAATCAACACAGATTGTCTTACACTGATATAGTGCACCCAGCATTCACTCATGTGAGCGTGCATATATTAATCTGTTGGAATATCCTCTGCCTACAAATAACCCTCTCTCTGAATACATGTTTGAAGAATGTGACATACTGTATATATACACGCTTATGTATGTGGACAGCTACACAAGCGCACACACACACACACACTTCTGTACTTAACACTGCCATCACTCCTGGACAAAAGCCTGAGTTTCCTCTGACTGTTCTAACTCCACCTCATCACATCATTCTACATCCTGCTGAGACAAGCAGACCGTTTATCTCTAGAGACAAGCAAGTTGGGTGTGCACACTTGTGTACAAGAGGTCACACTCAGTAGTTACTTGAGTTTCTGCTATAGAGCTGCTGTTTGTGTATGTGTGAGTTTTATATATTTATATAGAGAGAGACCGTATGTGTTCATGCTGAATTTATATGGTTCCCAACCTAAGAGTTGCTCATGAACAGTGGCCTGATTGCCAGTAGTGGAAGCAGGACAGTTGCACTAGGGCCTGTATCGCTGGGCCCTAACGTCTTCACTGGACCCTTTACATATAAACTTATGCAATTTTACACTCAGGAACAGGGATGGCAGGGATATTGGATGGAAGAGATAAAAAAATTAAATCAGTAGTTCACACTCTATAGCACCAAATGAAAGCCCCTTCAAATCATTACCAAAAGACTGAAAACCAGCAATATACATAGAAAAATGATCTTATGTGAATGTCTATTTAAAGGACCTATTAGTCAGAGACAATGAAATATTTTAAACGGAGAGATTCTGGGAGAAGGAGCTGAGTAATTTCCCCTTAAAAATACAAAATCATTATTAATTTCCTGCATTTCTACATTTTCTTTACATCAACAGTATGTCACATCATAACATACTAAATTCACCAACATCTCCTAATTAAGTATTAATTCCGTATTGACTTCAGACCTTTTAGTGCTTGTTTTCATGTGCTATAAAACAAGACGTTACCACCTGCAACATGCATTATTTTTGTGCTGTCCATTATCGCATACTTAATAATTACAACGTCAAAACAAATTAGGTCTAAAGCTACGCATAACAAGTTCATCTCATTATAACATGATTTCACCTGAAATGATTTGTCTTATTTTACCTTAAAAAAAGAACAACGGTAGGTTGCAAGGGATAATTCCATGAAAGCAAAATGCAATAGTGCAAGAGATTGGCCTAGAAACATGGTATTACTCACACTTTAACTTGTTAGCGAGTTGTGACAATGATATGATAAATCTACATGCCATTGGCTAGCATTAGCATTAGCTAGCTCGCTAGCTGGGTCAAAGGGATGTTCATCCTAGCTAGCCAGGATATTTTATTTTATGCTGTCTTCTATTAATTATGTTAGCAGGACATTTGCAACAGTACATTTTGCATTACTAACTCTCTCCGCAGCCTAACTTAGCTTCATACCTCAAATTTACTGACACCTTCAGAAGCCTTTTTCACATAACTTTAGTTATTTCGACAGACTTTGAATTTCTTCTCTCTTCTCTAGCTCTGATGCTTTGGCTGTGATTGTCTAGATGGCAGTTCAACACATGCATAAGAAATTCCTGATATAATCTACGCTTCGGACAACAATACAGAAGAACATAAAAATACTTTTAATCACCACTTTGCAAATGGAAAATAAGTCTGTTCGATAAACGTGTGAAGGCAGCATTAGTCCTATGTAAACCCAACTCAACAGGAAGCTGGCTGAATCTTTAGGTCAATCTCATTATGTTCTGACACAGTATGGGATGGAGAGTTTCATCCTCTTAGCTGTTCTGATAAACTGTCTGCGAATGGGACACTCTGAATCCGTCCCCCTAATGAGCCGGTCTGCGTTAAGGTCAACGTCCAGACAGACATCACCAGATCTAATCTGACAATTCACAGCTCTCCACTTCACTCTCCAGTAAAGCTTCGGCTCAGGCAAACACACGCTAGCCACATTCTTCATGTCTGATTCTGCTCTGTTTGTGTGTGACTGGTCATTTCTGCTGTGCTGTGTCTCAGCAAACTAGACACAGATGGACTAGTATACACTAGTGTGTATACACACACACACACACACACACACACACACACACACACTCACTCACCTACCTCCCATACTTACATGTCGACACATGGATGGACTTATACAATGTTCAGAAGTTCATCATGTTATATTATATGATATTATTTTATATTATATTATATTATTACTATTATAAACTAAACTCCAAAAGGTTTTATTGATGTATTTTGATAAGTTAATAAATAGTAAGTAATCTACAGTAATTGTGAATTCATTTAATAATTATGAATAAATATTTAAAATTATAAAGTAAAATACATGTTTTTGATACAAGACAGCTTACAAAAAAATAGAAGGGCTGTGGACTCCAGACAGCCCACAGCAATACAGCTTTATTCATTTGTAGCTTTGTTCATCATTCTGGACATGTGTATTTTTTACAGCCTCCTTACTTCCTAATAATGAGCAGAAACCTTTGAAGTATTAGAATAATTTTATCTGTCGATCTGTGCCCAGATTCGATTTATGTTATTGAAATTATTGATTCCAAATCTTGAAATGGTAACATGTGCGTGCACACACACACACACACACACACACACACACACATACATACATACATACACTCAGGTCTGTGCTTTTTTCACCCCATGAACTGTGATTTTTCATCCACAGTCACTTAGTTGTACTTTCACTAATGCAAAAACATTTCCCTCGTGTTCAAAGCAGAACGCAGACTACGTTCACCAGCTGCTAGCTAAACCTCGAGCCGCCGTCTGTTGCCAATCAACCCACTCTCCTCTCCACGCCTCACTTTCCAAGAAAACACTGAAGACTGCTCGAGCTCTGTGAAAGCAAGTAGTACAGTCTGAGAACACATTTGTGAGCTCCATTGTTTCACTACTGGGCAACTACAAACAGAAGATTGTTTTCTCCTCATAGAGAAGCACTGACAGACAGCCTATAGAATCCTCAGTGTATTTTTCTAAGCAGAAGAAATGTTTTGTGTGTGTGAGAGTGGGTCTGAAAACATGTTATGTAACAGTCGATGGGACTGAGAAAGACCTTGTCAATATACATTCTCTTTTAGCTCCCTGCTCACATAAGACAAACACACACACACACACACACGTTTGCCCTTTTTCACGTGGGCATCAGTATACTTTTGAATGGTTTTGAAACTGATAACGTAATGACAACCTAGATAACATAATATCATGAGCAAACACAGCAGGACTGAGGTTTCCTAAGGTGTGTCCTCAAACAGAAGCCACCATTCATCATTGGTCTCCATAACAAGCCACTCGTATGGCCAGGTGTGATATTTGACTATGTTTGAATAGGCTGATGTGAAAGAACAATGAGGTGGCATGGCCCTGAAGTACATTTGCAAAAGAAATGATTCATCCACCATGCACACGTCAAACAGGAACCCATCAGTGACCGTGTTGTTTAACCCAATTAACAGCAATACAATTCAGTTATAAACATGTATTCTTATTCTTCAGCAACAATAAGTAAAAATATTTATAGGGTTTGTATTTATAGGGCCCATAAGTTTTTGTATTATAAGGGCCTGCATGTGTGTGAGCCCACAAACAGGCCCTTCTGGTTTAAATGGTTAATGCTATGGAATTTGTTTGAGATGCCATCAACCCTAGTGACAGCTGTCTTGTCCTAAATAACAAGCTAAGGATGTCTAGTGCCTTAAGGTAAACTGGTGTAGAACCTTCACACGTAAAAATATATTTTCTTAACACAGCTCTTTAGGCAAGTGAGAGTGGTTTTGTGGTTTATGTATTTATTGAATGTTTTAGGCCTTGCTTATGTTGCACTGACAATTGACTTTGTTACAGAAATCATTACATGGTCCACCTTTTTGTATGTTTTCCTTCATTTAAGTGGAGGTTCTTTATTTCTTTAGTTAGATCCCAGATTTAGTCATTTCAGTAGCTTTGCGATGGAAGCCATTCTGTTCTGGAGTCCCATAAGTTTTGTTTGTACTAATCAAAATTGCAAATATGATTCATGCCTGTGTCTCCATGTCTATTTTCATGTAATGTTTTTGTTTGTGTTTGTTTTTGTTTGGTTCATGCGGCAAAATAAAAAAATTCGTCATAATAAACCAAAGGCATTCTGGACATAGTCCTTTGCAACTGGTCAAGGACTTGACACATGGGGTGTTAAATGGACTTCTTAGAACTTCTTAGAATCTCTGGTATGCTGAAAGCTATTTATTACTGCAGTTGCTCTTGTGCTTGTAATGAAGACTGTGTCCAGAACCACTCGTACGGAACATTTATTACATAGCTGAGAATCCTTAAGCTATAATCAAGGTTCTGTGAAAAAACTGGTTAGCTGGATTATTAAATGAGGCAAATTAAGGTTCAGACTACATTTTGCATGCTAGTAGATCTGTAGGAGCAGCGTTGGTGACCACTTGTGCAGACACATATTCAGAATAAAGGTGGTGAGAAACACCTTATTGTATTTGCGCAATTTGTATAAAAAGGAAAAATGGATGTGACTTTGACCAAAAATGTGTGACGTGAGCAGAATCCATAGAACTGTTTAAAGTCAGCTGAGGCGTCATAACTATCTGTAGTGTTATGAAAGAGCATCATTTCCAAAGCGCTGGTAACAAATGTGCCACATTTCAGAAATGTGTAGATGTGATGTTGAACACATGTAACTATTTATTACATGCTACAAATACTTCAAATGTGATAGAAAAATGGAAACAATGTTAACGAGTATGTACCACATTTCTACCATTCATCAGTTTGCAGTTAAACTATATGATTTAGAGAACAGAAATTAGCGAATCAAGATTGACAAAAACAACAAAAATCTAACAAGTTGAAACAACATATATTTCAACAAATATTTGCATCAGGCCTATTATTGGTGCATCTCCAAATAAAGTAATTGTGTTCAGAAGCAGCCTGGTGAATGAACTACGTGATTTCACATGTGCGCTTGTTTTTACTTTTTTGTTTGTGGTATGTATGACATGCATGTGTGTGTAAAGCCTGCAAAACCTGTCTCTCTCACCCTGCAGGGGGGGCTTGGAGTTTCATTCATCTGCCCTTTGAGAAGGGGTGGTGGTGGCCTAGTGGGTAGGATACTTGCCTCTGGACCAAAAGCTCATGCTTCAGCATACCACCACTAGGTTCCTGAGCAAGACCCTTACCCCAGGTTGCTATAGGGAGACTGTCCCCTGTAGGTAGGGAGTGGAAGTCGCTTTAGATAAAAGCGCCTGTTAAATGCCGTAAATGTAAATGGAACGTGAGAGAGGGCACAAGCAGATGTCTGCATTGCTTAGACAGAATGTTGTAAAACTTGTAGTGCCTTTGAGGGAGAGAAGAGTGAGAGAGAGAACGAGAGAGAGAGAGACTGATCAAACAACAATTCTATCACAATGCAGTAGACTATGAAAACTCCCAGTGCTGCCAAGTGCTGAAGCGCATAGCACATAAAAGTCATCTGTCCTCTGTTGCAACACTACCTCCATGCCTACTGGAAGTAACACCATCACAAGAACTGTCTGTCACGAGATTCAAGAAATGGGTTTTCATGGTTGAGCAGCTTCAGAGAAGCCCAAGATTATACACAATTCAAAATGCCAAGTGAAAACATTCACTGGGGTGATACATCATGCTTCACACTTCATTATGTGGCAATCTGATGGTTGAATCTGGGTGTGGTGAAAACCAGGAGATTACCAGCTATTAAAACGCATAGTGCCAATAGCAAAGTTTGGTGGAGGGGATAGTGATCTAATGAAGGGTTATAATGAAGGTTTTGGGCTAAGCCCCTTAGTTCCAGTGAAGGGTAATGGTAGTGAAATATCACGAAGACATTTTAGGCAATTACATGCCTCCACTTTTGTTGTTACAGTTAGGGGAAAGTTCCTGCAAAGAGTCCTGACCTCAAAGATGAACACCTTTGGAATGAACTGGAACATTATTTGTGATCCAGGCCATCTCATCGAACATCAGTGTCTGAAAAATGCTCTTTTGACTGAATAGGCACAAATTCCCATAGACACACTCCAGACCATGTAGAAGGTCTTCTCGGATGAACAGAGGCAATTGTAGCTGCCAAGTGGTAGGCCAACTCTACAGTAATGCCCATGGTTTTGGAATGGGATGGGGTGTCGTTGTCAGCAGTCCACATACTTTTAGCAATATAGTATCTTACACACACCAGAACAGGCAGTACAGAAGGATTTTATGCGAACATTTTGTTTCTATGATATTTTTTCTTAAAATTACAGCCAAAGATGTGTTTTACTTGCCAGAAAAGAACATTTGTGACGGTGGAATTAAGTTGTATTTGTCTTTCCTCTGTCCTTCCAACTACGTAAGGAGTTCATGTCTTGAGTAACAAGTAGAGAACAACCAATGGCTTCAATATGAGGATCAAATCAATTTTTATTTTTAGTTTGTGAAAGTCTTCACAGTTCATGCACACTTAGATATTCATTAACACAGTTATTGAACAAGAGATGGATAAGGCAGAGATCAATTATGGATATTCAGTTATGGATACAGTCTTGATGTTCACCAGGCCCTTCAAAACTGGGTCAGCAAAGTTATGCATACTGAAGCTGACAGATATAAGTCAAGCTAACTTGTTTAAGAAGGACGATACAGAAGGGCAGGGAGGCAGAAAAGGGGAGAGGAGGTTAGAGAGGGAAAGTTGTAGTTCAGTCTCTCATGTCAGGAGAAAGAGATAGCACTGTGAGGACCGAGGAGCACACAGAGTGAAACATGAACCTGACTTTAGAAGAAATGTGATCATAATGAAATAGGCTAATGGTACAACAGAGCGGAATCTGTCACCTTACCCGAGATATTTAATAGCGTGATGCACGAGACACATGTATATATACGCACTGTTTGCAAAAGCACTACTAGCAAATAGTTGCATTAGGTTATCAAAACCTTCTTTCTTGCAAAACCCATTTTTTGCTAAATCTTTATCTCAATTTTTATTTCTTTAGGTCAACAGGTTGTCAGAGCTTGCCTCAAAACATATCCTAATACTTTTATTAATTTAATCAAAATTTATGGCTAAAGATTTTGTTTAATTATTTCATTTCTCATATTATATCTAAGCTGGTCTGCTCACCCAAACTGCTGATTAACATTTGTTTGTGAGGGTAATATGGAAAATTATGTCTAATAATATTTCTAATGGGTATTTTTAGATGTTTATCCAATGGTACAAACATTCCAATGTTTTGAAGGTACAAACATTCGGTGTTTCTCTCTTGTGTAGGGGTGTGTTTGTCTGTGTGTGTGTCTCTGTGCATGTATGCATACCTGCAGTTCTGTGGGGACTGTGTTGTGTCCTGTTCCTTGTCAAACAATTCTCTTTTCTTTTTTCAGTCCTCTAGCTAACAGACAAACAGCATTTAACCTCCAGCCATCAATCCACGTGTGTGTGTGTGTGTGTGTGTGTGTGTGTGTGGGTGTTTTTTCGGAGTGCAACAAAATAAAAATACACTGAATATGGCTATAGGCAGAGGACAAGTACTTGACAAATGGGTCACTAAATGGACTTCTCTGAATGTGTCTGGCATGCTTAAGTTAGTCCAGCATGCGTGTGTATGAGCACGACAGAGATACTGTGAATGCATAGCTGGTGCACATCAATGGGGAAAACAGCTTAGGTTTAGGGTTATTGAAGTTGTATATGTGTTTGATTTAGCAGTGATGTGAGCATTTAATGTTTTCTGCGTGATTATCTGTAAATTAATCTGTCTGAGTGTGTTGCTGTTCTGTTGTGTGGGTCCAGGAGGACAGTATTTTGTCTCACTGTGTATATAAATGCATATCGCTGGGATGACAATAAAGCTCTACTTGACCTGATGTGTATGATGATGTTTGTGTATGTAAGGAGTGTGTGCTGCAGTGCTAAGTGTTTCAGTGTGATGTTTTGAAGGTGCGAATGTAGGATATTGCAGTGTCAGTGTATATATACAAACGCCAGGGTTAAGCTAACATGGCCAGCAGCCAGAAGCACACACTGTTTGTGTGTGTATGTGTGTGTCTGCACCCATTTGTTTCTGTGTGAAGTAGTGCAGTATGTCACAAACTCACAGCACTCTGCAGTGTATGAGTGTACACGTGAGGAAATGTGCACGTGTTTCTGCAGAGACACCCCTCCTTTTCTTCACTCTTCCATCTTCCCAACACACAGAACTGCACCCCGTTCTCTCTCTCCCTCTCTCTCTCTCTCCCTCTCTCTCTCTGCTCCTCTTCCCCCCACTTGATCCCTATTCCTCCTCCTCCAAACCATCCCACGTTCACTCTCCACACCCAGGCCTTCTAGATATGTCTATACATAAAGAGAGAGAAAATACCACACTGAGCCAAGCCAGTCATACTGTACTGTACTGCTGATATTGTGATATTTAAAAAGTGCTGCTGAAGCAGGATAGCAGAATCAGAATCGGTTTATTGGCCAAGCACACTTGGCATGTAGGACTCTTGAATCTTGCCCTGTGGCCGCTGGAATTAGATCCAGACTGTATTTTGACCTGCTTCATTTTTGACATACGCCTCTAGCCTTGCCTAGTAAAATGGGCCCTTATAGCCATACGTGAACACACCATAGCACAGCACGCAATGTGAACAATGTGAAATCCTTTTTCTACATTTAACCCATTCAGGCCAACAAATTGCACAAAATTTGAGACCATTTCAGAACATTTCAGAACTCATTACTTAGCACTACTGCTCAAGAGTTGCAGCTTCTTAAGTGTTAACTGATTGTTTACTACACAGTGATGTGCCAGAAGTAATCTCTGAAATGGGTAATGGGAGGCAGCCTTCACACTTATTTTTATCATGGGCTTATACTACTTATGTGCAGGATCATGATACAATATTTGTCCTTTTCACTCTCTCAGATACATCCTGATATACACAAACATACTCAAGTTTCTTCGATATTATCATTTAGATCCAAGCGTATGTAGGTAGCAGGCTATGAGATTTCTTTAGTGTTCTTATCAGATGTAAATAAGAGAAGCTGTCACTCTCATTCACAGTCTTATCCGTCTTTTTCTCGGTTTTGTTATACTATCAGCTCCTTCTCCTTCTTCCTCTTGCTTCGTTAAGGTGTGATGAGGTTTCAGAGGAGTGCCAGTGAAGGTGAAAGATACTAAGGAAAGTGATAAGGTGATAGGAGCAGGGGCTGTGCTACTGCCTACTGGCTGAAAGAGGATGCTGAGCGTTCTGATTGGCTGCTGATTAGGAGTGAAAACGTTCTGGTATTCTGATTGGCTGCTGTCCAGCTGTCGTGGCACACCTGCGACCCAATGCTGTGTCGGTGCCAGCTGCAGTGAGCACAGCGGAAAATTACAGACTCATACTGCTTCCAAGCATGGCTGGATATAGACCCACACACACATCTTTAACATCTACACACATGGTGAAAATACAAAAACTCCACCAGACACATGTAGCATGGATAATAGCACTGTACTTTTGTTCTCTTTATCAGACGTGCTGATTGGTAGAAGTGCTGAATGCATACACAGTCCTGCTTTTTTCATCCACATTAGCATAACTTAATGGAAATTATCATAGTCATTTGCATACCAAATATAGAAAGAGAGAGACGACATGTGCTTTTGACACTGATTGAAAATATTAATAATTAAGTCAAAGAAAAACATTATTTGGTGTCCACTGTTACCAGGTTGGACAAGCTTTACAGAACAAACATAACATACAGTTTAATATGTTACGTGTCCAAGCTGGAATATGTTGTTGTAGCTACTTTAAACCAGGCAGTGATGTACAGAAAGACTGTCCACATACTATAGCTACAATACAAAAAGTCAAAGTGAACTTTATTGTCCTTTCAGCCATATACCAGTATACATAGAGACAAAATGGTGAAGCTCATGGTCCACAGTGAACAAATTCACAAATAACAGAACACATAATGCAAATAACAAAACAAGACTGTAAACTTAAACCATCATACAACTCCAAAACACATTAAATGATGTAATGACCATGTCCAGAGTACATGGGCAGCATTGAGCAATATATTTAAAACATGCATTGCAGCTGATGATAGCAAATTGGAGTATCAGGACGATCCTGAGCAGTAGCATGAATTCACTGCTTATAGAAGTATATAATCAGTAACAGAATCAATTTCTAATGGTTTTTGTAGTAGAGTTACAAAAACAATAAGAATTCTTCTTATTGCAACAATGACAATGTTCTATGTATGTACTTAAAGGTCAGTGTGTGACCTCCAGTTTATGTGCAAACCAGTCCTTTGGAGAAAGTGGCTGTTCATGAATATATGTTCTGTATAGCTGGTTATGGGGAGTTTGAGTGTGGAGCATCCTGGGAGGCAGCATGGTGGTGAGGAGCCAGAGAGCTTGGGGCTAAAAACTGTCATGTTACCTGGCATATCTGATGTGAAAAGCCTATGTGAGGGGTGGGAGGAGTCTTGTACAATGCTGAAGGCCTTGTTAAAACTTGTTTGCGAAATGTTTTGGCAAGTAACAATAACGTTCTCTGGTGTCTTCACTACCCTCTACAGGCACTTGCAGTCAGTCGTTAGTGCAGAGTGGGGTGTGGCAGGACGTGACATCCTTAAGTACACAATTAGTTCTTTACTCTCGTCGACATTGTTATAGATATATTGTTGTCTCCACACCAGATGGACAGCTGTTCCACCTCTTCTCTTTATGCTGACTTATCATCCCTGCTTATCAGTCCCAGCACAGTCGTATCATCTGCAAACTTGATGATGTGGTTGGTAGTGTAGCAAAGTGAAGAACAGAAAAGAATCTGTGGAGCTCTGGAGCTCAGTGTGACAGAGTTGGAGGTGTTGCAACCTGGAGTCTCTTTGTCAGAGCAGCCAAGATCCAGTTGCAGAGAGCTGAGGGGAGGCAAAGTATAGGTTGGCAGTGCAATTTGTACAGTTGATTATACAGTGCTTTTATGGTACCAGCCAGATAACCAGGCAATATCAAATTTCAATTTTAAACTCATACATCTTAGCATCCAGGAGCCAAACAGCATGCTTGTTATAAACTGTAGAATGCTGGTTAGCTGTTTGAATGACATTCCATATGCATGTTATGATCAGTCTGTAATGCAGTAAATACACCCACTACCAACATGTACACTCACCCCTGGCTTAAACTACACCCACTTTTGGTTTGTTGATTAAAAGATATCGAACATGATAATGTTTAAGGATCTGTATTAAGGTCAGTATAATTGGCATCAATATAATATCCAGCCCTGTCCAGCGTTAATATGATTGTGTTACTGTAAGTGTTCCTGTGTACTAAAGAATTTATACCAGAGTCATAGAACCGAGTATAATAATGGTGAATTGACGGTGCAAAACTGATGATTTAGACTTGCTTCTAGAAAAAAGTTCAGTAATTGTTACTATCCCTCTAGTGTCCTGGACATGCACCTGCAAAATAGCTGTGTTAAGCACTTCTGCGCAACCACTCTCATCAGTCCTGATATGGCCTTCTTTTCATAAAACAAAGAGCAGGTTACAAAACTAATTTACCTGAGAATTTATATAGAAAAAGACAGACGGGCAAAGAATGACACAACATGGCAACTGTGACAACGGGCTCAAAAAAATCTCAAAGCCCATTTGCATGTATTACTCATCTCCTTCAAGCTGCTGCCCTTTTTCCACCTTTCTAGATTCATTATTTTCTCCTCTCCAATTTCTATCCATCCACCCTCTCATATGGTAAGCTCAGCCAGCCTCTCTCGTCCTGTGCTTCTCCTCATTGGCTTCCCCACAGGGAGGGGTTCATGATCATCTGGCAGTGGTGGCCCAATTAAACCCCTATGAAACTCTCTCTGTCTGATGCTATTAATACATGCCCGTCTGTTTTATCCCACCCCCAGCAGAGTTATGCAATAACGCTGTCTGCCCCCAAAATGAATGACCTAGCAAAGGTAAATGCATAAGACTGGCAAAGAGAGGAGAGTGCCTAGAGGGGCAGGTGTACAAGAGGTGCAGATGGATTTATTCTAAAACATTAGAATACATTTGAATGAACATAAATGAATTACAGCAAAAAGTACAATGTTCTTGTGTACAGCGTACTTGTACTTCATGAACATGTACTTCACGGTACTGTAATCAGGCTAGATGGTTAGAAGAACTCAAATTTGGTTCCCTTTCTTCTTGATGCACTCCAGCCCTTAAATTGATTTGTTCAATGCCAACAGCAACACACCTGATTTAAATCAATGAACTAATGATTAGTCCAAGCAGAGGTAAGTATAACTCTACAGATTTAAAGTATTTAATGTTAAAGGATTATGTCAAGTAATTCTGGAGCACATTTGCCAAGGACTTTTGTAGATGGATTGTCACTGTGGCTATTAAAAACCGGGGGGAAAGGCACAAAAAGTACACAGAGGGGAAAAAGAGCACTGTCAACTTTATTTTTTCCCAACAGAGCCTGGAAGGGAAAACAATTACAGTATGGCTGTGCCACAAGGGGCTTGTCTGCCAGTGGTGGCGTATAAAACCATGAAGCTTGCATTTTGTACCCCTGGCATCAGTTTAGACAAAGTATAGATTTTTCAGGGCTACTTCTGCCTGGACTCATAAAATCATGTTACATTTTATCTTGTTACCTTTGCAGTTATTTGACTAAGATGCACAGCCCATTGAAAAAGCTGATTGCACTGCACTGAAGATCCTCATCCTGGAAACATTATAAATACTGCTCTTGGCAAGTGAGGTTGTGTTTTGACACACTGAATCAAAATGTTTAGGTTTCCCTGCTCTATGGTTTCAATCTAAGTGTTTTGACACCTCTGTTAAAGCTGGATATTACAGACCTACTTTGAAATGTTTGGTGTAGGGTGTCACTGTGTGGACTGGCTGGACAACAGAATGTCCATGAGGGTAGAGACGAAGTTAATCTATTGACCCTCAGCTTACAGTTAAATGGTAGTTTTGGCTTTATTTATTGCATAATCTTTTCCCCTAAACATTAGGTCAGGTTAGGGTATGGTTAACTAGGCTAGTGTCATCCATATCTACTCAATTTTCCTTTTTAGTAAGTCAGGCATTTGTATCTCATTGAGATCTCTCAGATAATACAATAAAACAAGCATGAGCTTATAAATACAGATACTAACACATACGCATACTCATACAAACTTCAGAAAGGAATGGTTTCATAAAAAGATCTTAAACCAAGAGTTTTCTTGCTTTACCTTACTGCTACTGTGAATAAATTTTTAAGTCAGAGGTCAGACGCATTACAGACTGATTACATACTGATGACAAACAGGATTCAAGGTAGGAACGTATTAGGGGTTTGCATGACTATCAGTTTTCCCAGTCAACTTGTCATTCAAACAACAGTGAAGTAATCGTCATTGTAATAAGTCTCTGCACACCAATAAACCTTTCAGACGAGATGTAGACATAACCACTGAACCAGAAAACAACATTTCATGAAGAAAACTGTGTTCAGTTGTCTAATGTACTAAAGAGACTACACTGCAAAAATCCTAGAAACTTACAAAACTAGAAGAATTATATTTGTGTGTGTTGTGTGTTTGGTTGAAATAACAATAAACACCTACTTGAGTTGACTTGAAATTAGCAAAAATAAGCAAATATCTATATCCAGGCTATGCTACTAAAAACAACAAAATCTTAGGAACTGAAATAATCACATTTAAAAATTTAAATTAATTTTGTTTACTAAACATATTGCCTAATGTAAGCAGTTATCTCATTTTTCAATGTATTTTCTCTATTTTTTGTTAGTTTCTTTGCAGTGTGGAGCTGGAAGGCAGAAAGAGTGTGATGTATGACATGAATGTACTATTGGTAAAGTAAAATAAAAAATTGGCAGTTTTTGTCACACATAAACGCCCCACAGCACAGCACATAGTGTGACATTCTTTCTCTGCATTTAACCCATTCTCCAGAGGGAAGCAGTGAGCAACCAGCGACACAGCGCCCGGGAGCAGTGTGTGAGGACAGTACCTTTCTCAAGGGAAACTCACTGGTGCCACTGGTTGTCTTAGGCTGGGTGCTGATCATTTGTAAACACAGGTGTTCGATAAAAATTCAACAGTATTAGATGGTTTATGAGTATGCAGTCTTACCTATTTCAAATTGAACCTGGTTTTATTTTGTGTTTATTTTGTATTTCCACACAAATAATGTACTTTTTGGGCTTCAAAACTGATTTCTGTTATTATCTCCTTCTGCCTGTAGTTCATACCACTGTATGCAACCTTTAGCACATATGAAATGTAAGTGCATCAGTTTATTACACACTTTCTCACTTTGGTCAAATAGTAATTTAAACCCCAGGCAGAAGGGGATAACAAATCAGTGCAAACAGTGGTACCTTTGCTTTGATCTCTCTCTCTCTCTCTCTCTCTCTCTCTCTCTCTCTCTCTGTCTGTCTCTTTCTCTTATCTATCTATCCCTCTTTTCTCTCTCACACTGGAAGTCAAAGGGGATGCCTTTTCTCGGGTGTTCCGGTTACAAGTTGGAACACAGAGTTCTCTGCAACACACAGGGGGCATTGCAGAGAGCAATCAACACCATGCATTTCATCATTTAAACACAACAGAGCAAATGAAGGAGACAAATGGGGTCTCTGATTTCAGGGGCATGGGGCCTTCTGTGTTAGCAACAGCGAAAGACCTGATGAAGGTGAAAAGATTAGCCCTAAACTGGAGAGGCACCAACATAGACAGGCTGTGTGCCAGAAATACTTGTGTTTTGCCAGAACGGAGGCACAATTTAAATATAAGCACGGCAAATGGCCAAGAACAGGCTATGAGAGCACAGACCTCTGAGGGAGCAACACAGATACACAGACAGAACAAGCAAGATGATTCATCAAATCCCAGCAGAGGAACCACACGGTCTCCCAGTCCACTTCTAAGCAACCAGAGAATGCAAACACACACACACGCACAATCTCTTTTGCTCTGTTCTTTATGACAAACACACAAATGCGCACACACACACCTGCCTGGGCTTTTCTGTTTGCCGTGGCATCATTAAGTGTGATAAGTGCAAGTCCGTGGCACGACAAGGGCCATATAAGGACATGCTCCTATGCAGCTTATGCACACAATGTTTGTCATTACACAGTGGTTGTCATCTGAGCCATTTATATCAGAATATAAATGATCTGCTCTGATATAAAGTTCCTCTCTATGATTGATTAGGGTTTCAATTATTCATGTTAGCAAACTGAAGCAATCCATATGAATAACCTGCACTCACTAAATAGTTATCAGTGCTAATGGTTAAAAGTTTTGCACCAGAGCTTTGAAGAAAATGTAGTTAACAAGTAATGAATGTCCCATACCATTAGCATCATGGAGCCTACAGCTCAGTCACCACAAATTTACATCAAACCTAGTTCTAAATTTATAAAATATATTATACATAAAAGTATGATACACAGTGTAATGTGGAGTAATGCATAAATATTATATAATTTTCTACAGTGTTAGTATTAATGTTATAGTATAGTATAGTATTATAGTGTAAATGTAATTAGTGGCTAAACCATTGTTTTAAAATAGTTTAAGGAAGGTAGAATAACAGCTAGAGGTTATCTCAAACAAGTCAGCTCAGGGTAGTATGACTGCAGCATTAGACAGGTGAGAGGTAAGAGAGGTGAAAATGTGCATACTGTCATTGGGACCTCTATAAACACAAATCAGGCTTTACACTGCAAAAAACATGGTACATTGGTAAATAACCCATTATTTAAGTAATGTACAAGTATGGCCGTTGCTTGCATATCAGTATTGGCTTTGGCAAATATGCTCAGTGTCCCACAAGTCCACTGTCAATGCATCCCTAATAAACAGAGTCTGGAGAGGCGAGGGGATGTGGGTGTGGAAAGTATGAGCCGGAGAATAGAAATGTAAAGAGGACAGAGACAGGAAGGAAAACAGAGCATAGAAACATCAACGCTCTTGTGTCAAATAAGCACTGCATCCTCTACAAACCCCTCCTCACCAGACTCATCCAACAGTCTGTCCCTCTCTCCTTTCATACTTTCTTAAGCCAGAGGTTTGTGCCTGCATGTACAGTATTTGTTTGTAAATAATCTTTGGAAGGTAATAAGAGTCTACGTACAGCCATTGCCTACTGCATAATCCTGATGCACCATTGATTTAAATCAGGATCTAAACCCTATTTCCTCTAGTAACGGGGGGACACGAGTGTAATCATATCAAATTCAGCACATGAATGACTCACAGCAGGACAGTGGCAAAGAGTGTGCAAGATGAAGCAGAAGCCAAAAATGCACACACACGCACACACACACACACACACACACATACGCACATGCACACACACACACATACATACACAGAGCAATGAAGTCGGTTCAGTTGCTATCTCCATTACTACCATGCCTTAGAAGACACTGGAGATGAGTGACGACAGTCTTTAGTGATTATTTTCTCCTTCTTCAACGTCAAACCATTTCTTAGCATGTCTGCTCATGTTGACAGAATAAGTAAATATATTTAGATTCTCCCTAAATATCTTTAAAACGAAATGAAAATGCTACAGTTTAAAACTCAAGCGATATAGTCTAATAGTCTTCAAAAATAGACTTATAATGACATTATTATTATCATTATTATTAGTAGTAGTTGTAGTATTATATTGCTTATTTCGTGAAATCATGTGTTTATTTTGTTTACCTCCCTTTTAGCTAAGAGTATGCATCTTTCAACATAGGTTTTCTAGTTTTGGCATCTGTATTTGTAGGTTATTTCCTGAAACAAGTAAAAATGGTTTAACATCATAATTGTAAGTGTTCATAATAACCTTTTTTTGTGCAATAAATGACATAACAGGGAAGTAAGACTGTTTAAGATAATTCTTCTTACAATTACATAGTAATCTTATTGCCCTGAAATTATTTTTTCTACAATGTAAAATGTCACAAAAATTGTGCTACGGGCTTGTTTTTGGATCAGATATATGGGTTTAGCAGTGTGGCCATGTACTACATTGAGATTTATGGATTGAAAATTGTCCTTGAAGCAGAATGGTGGTTAATGTGGTTTTTAACTTCCGGATCTCCAAACAATCCCTTCACAGTCAAACTCTCTCTCACCAAATCTGTCACCAGGTTCCAGTAAGCTTTAAATTGCCCTCTTGCACTCACTAAATCATCTCCTTCACCACTGGAATTGCTGGTCTTCAGAGTAGGCTAAAGCTGTCCTTAAGCAAACCTCAGCTAAATTATGGCATCTACATCATCTCACCACCTTTAGCCTCTTCACTCTTTCAGGCAACACGTCTTGTATTGGGTTAGTAGAACAGCAGGTTGCTGTTTCTATGATACCACAGTGATGAAAGCGTGATCTATGGGGGATGAAGCCAAGCAGGGTGAATTCTCTGGCCACTGACGTAAAGGCTTCATTGGGGGGAATTCTCCAGCTCAGTGAGGGTCGCTCCCTCTTTGGTGAAGGATCCGTCATGCCATAAACAGGGAATCTTTCTAAAAGAGTGATTCCAGTTATAAATCTTCTTATTTTTGATTACAAGTATAAGCAGGTTGTTTATGGCAGAATTGTGCATTTAAACTACCATCAAAAGAGCCCCAACAGAATTGAATGTTTCTTTATGCCTTTAAATAGTTTACACTCCAGTGTTTACACTCCTAATGCATCTGCACCCACCCTTGGGTTTACAGTTTGAGAGTCATTTGCCAGAACATCAGATCATGGGCCACAAGTAAAGCCTCCTGGACTACACAGCAGAAGAAGGATGGTCAAGATAGAAACTGTCCAAGTCTGGATCTCTTATTTCTGAGGGGGGATCTCTTATGCAACTGTAAAACACGCTATACCGACTCCTGCTGTGGGAACCATCTCTCATCTGTGTTAGTGAGTTTTAGGAGCAGTGATACTATAATGAACTGCTATGTTTTGTGAATGTTTCAGATGTTTCAATTCATTTAATCGGACAAAAAATAAATAAATAGATAAATAAATAAATAACACAAAGATGCTGCATCTAACAACAGAATGATATGTCAAAACTGTAGAAAATGACAGATTATTTATTTTGTCTTTATTAAAACTGATTTTGTAAGTTTTGTTAATTTGGTTATGTTGCACCTGTGTTTTGTTCCTGTAATTATTTTATTAAAAATGTATCAAAGAAATTAGGTTGTAAAGCGGATTATTAATCAATAGGCTGGTATTGATATTAGCCAAACATTTGCACTTCAAATTAAGGTGCAATGACCGAAAAAGTGCACAATGTTTGTACATTCTGTGTCAAAGGTGATTTATACTGGCTGGAATGGCTAAAAATAGCAACGTGGATTGCTCTATAACCACAAGCAGTAAAAGTTATGGACAAATAGATTTTAGACTGGCGAGTGTGTGAGCAGGATCATTAAAGCTCCCCAGGTTAGTTTTGAATTATATATGTTAAAGTGGGTGAGTGACAAGGTCACTCTTTGAAACCAGAGCCCAGCAGACATGCCCGTAATCCAAACCCTCCAACACTGCCAAGGAAAAAGAGCTCTATCATTTCACGAACACACACACACACACAGTGGCACACACACTCAATGTTATTGTACTCCTGCTTACTCCTCATATAGTAATAATGATGATGATAATAAAAATATTAATAATAATAATAATAATAATAATAATAATAATAATAACAAAAACAATTCTTCTTCTGTGTATAATAATAATAATAATAATAATAATAATAGGAATAATAATAATAATAATAAAACTGTTGGATCTGAACCTCCATCTGACAGTGAGCCCAAGGGTTTTGATTTAAAATACATTTTACATGAAATCACTTGGGCTCACTGTTTGTCAGATGGAGGTTCAGAGTGCTTTGCCTGATCGTGGGCAATTTCTGAACCTTCCTGGACTAGACAGCAGACGAGAGGAGGGTAAAGAGAAATTGTCCAAGATTTGGGCAGAGCTAAGAATACTTTCCTTAAATTCATTAGCCTGACAAGAGAGGGCAAAAATAACACAAATAAAATGCAAAAAACAGTAGAGATGAAGAAAAAGCGGCTCAAAACGAGCTGAAGCATTTTAATGCTAAATGAACAGTTTTCCACAAGAGGGGGCACTCACTGGAGATGGTTAATCCCTTTGGCATTTAACTTTGGATATTTTAAAGAGATTCTTTACTAGGAACCTCACAGATCCATTACTGAAATAAAAATAGGTTCTTCTCCATAAGGAATAACAGTAAAATATATGCTCAAAATGATGTTACCATACCCTTTTATGGTCTATCCAGGCTGCAAATTCTTTACAACCAAATTGACTGGCGGCCAGTGTTTGTGATTTTTTTACTAGTCATTTTTTAACTTGAAGCTCACACTGCATAGGGCTGAAACACACTCAAACATTCAGTACTTTCAGCATAATCTGGAGTCAAACTGTAATTCCTTAAATAATAAACCAGTTTCTATTTAAATCACAGAAAGTGTTCTACCAAAAGTAAGAGATGACAGCCTGTGTAATTTAGTCCTGCATGATTATGCTGCAACATTTGGTATATGCCGCAGCGTGAGACTGATATAGTGCAATGGCCTTTAAAAGTAGTGATCACTTTTACTCATACATCATATATGACAGACAGGAAGAGGGAGAGAGTGGAGGAGAAATCTGATCTGAGCATCTCATTTAATCTAAAATTATTATTCATCTTTTTTTAAGTGTTAACTTTTCTCAAATCTCGCAAAGTGCTTATCACTCCTTTAAAGTGCCTTCAGTTCGTTCATTAGGATAGGAGCTGTGCGAAGCATCTAGTCTTTAATATCTCTATTACAGTGGTACAGTGGTATTACAGTGGTGATTCTATATTTGTATCTGCTAATGCATGTGCATTCTTTTTAGTGATCAAAGGGACAAAACAGACAGAAATCTTCATTTTTGCAAATGTGTCTTGGAAGAATATTTAAAGACCTTGAATTTGCGGAATTGTGATTCATTTCATGGGTATTTTATAAAGCTATGCTGGTAGGTAGAAATGCCATTTTAATCTCAACCAAAAAAAACTGCTTTGATGGCTAAAAATATGAAGCTTTTGAACACACAAGCAAGGCAGTCAGAGGCTGAATGGCCTAGAGCTTTCAGAGAGCTCAGCCTGACAGATTTCATGCTTTTTAGCAGTGCTGTATTGTGAAACAATTCTGCACTGAACCAACCAGAGGCTGCAGCAATGCATGTCAGTATATACATTTGGTTTAATGCATCCTGTAGTAGTCAACTACACAGCAAGATGATGAAACCATTTTATTTCTGGAGCACGTTCCTCATTAGATGTAAGGGGTGCTCACTGCAATGTTCATTCATGAAAGTAAAGCCAAAAATTGAAATCAGGCAAGACACCTGAAACCAGGGCGGCAGAAAATAAAGCACCCACACATTATTCATTATAATATACGTTACATAATATGTAAAGCAAGGCATGACAGAAAATGTTTCATTCTGAAATGACCCGGTGAATTTATCAGAGCTCCTCAGCACTAATCATCAATCAGCCAACAGCACCACATGGCCCTTCTGGAGAAGATCCAGTGTCCCTTTAAGATATGCTGTAGGAGGAGGATTATTATTACATAACACTGATAGACACACCCACACACACACACACACACACACACACACACACATACAAACAGCAGCAGCAGCTGCACGTGTTCACGTTGTGGAGAGTGGTCTGGCAGAGACACTTTACCAGATGTTATGCACTCACACTGAGGCCATTGAGAAAGCATTTGTTGAAGAAGCGAGGGGTAGAGAGAGAGAGAAAGAAAGAGAGAGAGAGAGAGAGAGAGAGAGAGACAGACAGACAGACAAACAGACAGAGACAAATAGGAAAAATGAACCTTGTCAGGAGTGCTTGGGGGATGGACGCATAATGACTGTCCAGTGCACAAAATCAACATCACTGTGGAATAACAACCAAAAACAAGCAAAACACAGCATAATTCAAGGTCATCGCTACAGATCCTAGCACTTGTAGGGACACGTGATATGTATGTACCATTATGTGCAGCGCCAAAAGAACATCCTGGTAGTCAGACATATTTCCTCCAATTTTTCTCTCTAGCAGTTCAGAATTATACATTACAGCCAAAAATGTCCAAGATTTCTTCATGAGTTAAGAATATCAGGCTGTGTGAGAGAGCAGAGAGTGGACTGGAGGCCTGTTTAGTACTCATGAATGTATCACAATCAATTAAAGCACAATCAGTTAAAGTTCTGGGGCCACCAAGATGTTTGGTGGGGTTTTAATACATTTCTTTTTATGGTTTGCAATAACCTAACACATTAAAGACTAATGAGATTTATTCTGAGGAAAACGATATGTGTAAATGTGTGTTTATGACAGTGTATCTTAAGAGCAATCCCAAAGTGTGTGCATTTTATCTGCTGTCCCCACTGTCACTGTATGTTCTTAGTGGAGTAATACGTTCTTTATATTCCTAATATATTAACACTATACCTAGCTTTCCTCTGCTAAAAATGTATAAGGCTATAAATGTCATGAAGAGAAATCCTGGATTGGTCAGAAGCTTGCTCTGATTGGTCCAGGGGCTTTTTATAATCCAAAATCCTGTCTCGGAGCAGGTTAGCTGTGCAGTGTAAGTTGCCATATTAATATATTTTGGAAAAATAGTTCTAGATCAAGCTAAATTTAAAACTGGCAGGTTAAGCAATAAATCCTGCTTAGATAGGTCATAATACTAAGGAAGGGTGTGGCTGTGGCGGATGACTAGGGGGCCCCTGTCATGCCTGCTGGGGCCCCTCTCACGGTTGGGGCCCTACGCGTATGCGTCATTCGCGTGTGCCTAAGAACGGCCCTGAGGGACCACCTGGCTTGCTATCAGCTCAGTTCAAAAGCCAGCATTCGATAGTATGAGGATGCATTAGTGCACATGGCATGGGTAACTTGCTGGGTAGGCACCATTAAAGCTGAAAGATTTATACAGGTTTTGATGATGCCAAACCACATTCAGCATGCATTACAACTGTATGGCTCTGTAGCAGAATAGTCCGGGTCCTTGCCCTGGCCTGCCTGAAATTAAAAACATTTAGTGCATTATAAAATAACAACTATGACAAAAGAGACCTTTAACTGTGAGCTGAAATCTTATACCAGGCTTTCACTTTCAAAACTCCAGCAACTGGTCTCTTCTTTTCTCAAACATATACAAAGTCTTGTTAAAAGTAGAGGCGGTGCAACACAGTGGTAAACAAGCAGGCATCAAATTTTAAAATTGTCCAAATAAATAACATTTCTCTGTTTGAACATTTGATATAATGTCTTTGTATTATTTTCAATTCAGTTTAGGAGTCACCTGACATGCAAAAAAATCGCATTCTGTTTTTATTTACACTTCAAACATTGTCCCAATCTTTGGAAACTGTTATATTTATTTATTTTATTTATCTTGAGGTCAGAGTTGGAGTGGCAATTGCAGTAGACAAGGCTACTTCAAGGGTGATCAGGGCTACTACTACTGCTGCTACCTTGTCCTGCCCATGTAGCCACACCCTTAGTCCTTGGTTGGAACATAGTAGGCTTCTGGACAAAAAAACCTCATCGAAGTGTTCCTAGAATACTAAGCACTACTGAAAGGTTCACTTTAAAAATGAAGAAATAAATTCAATGCAACACATCTTCATGCACTTTTTCTTTTGCTGGATCTAATGGTCTGGTCTGTGCAGTTTGTTGTTACATAATAAGGGAGCACATGTCCTACATTTCATTAAACACACACACATTCAGCAGAACAATAACTATTTGCATTTCTCCTGCAAATATGTTCTTTGGTTTGTATCAGAAGTGCAATGACGCACAATAATGATAAGGCCGTGAATATGAATAGGCCACGAATTTGGCCTTATGAATAGTGCCTAAAACAAGAATATCAGATTTCGTGACAAACAACCCCTGGGGCTGTCGAACACTACCGGTCTGAGCAAGTGTGTGGGTGGCGTATTTTCCCTGTCTCTCACCAAACACAACTGGCCTTTTACTCCATGCACAATGAAGAATCATTCACATTCTGTTCCCAAACTCCTGACCAACTCCCGCGCAATGTGTCTGTAAGAAGCAAAGGCAACAGAGAAGCTTAATCAAGGAAGAAATCACCGGAGAACATGGTAGGTTTAACATGAGATTCTTCTTCCTGTATGTCATTGCTGTGCTGTGACACAGGAGCGGGCACAACCACTGACCTGAGAGCCAGAGTCGTGGTAATACAGTTGACAACTGCACTTAACTGCAATACGTTGTTTCCTCAGGACACTGGACAGCTGATGGAAGAATAATAAGAGCAGAAAAAAAGGAAACATAAATGTTTGGCGAGTGCTGTGCCTCGTGTTTACTTTCAAAGATGTCCATCCCGTAGAGGATGGCCTTCAGCTTGTTTTGTCCACGTGTGTCTGAGTGTGACTGGCATGAAGTGTGTGGAGGCGCTATGGGGACTCTATGTACAGCGTGATGTAGTAACAGGCCTTATATTTTATATATATTTTTTAAGGTACTGACTCAAGAGCCATTACAATGCAGATACATTATAAAAAGGCAACTAAAAAAGAAAGGATTACTGTAATAAAAATACATAAAGGTGAAACACATGACAAGAAACTCTGTCAACAGACATAACAGTGATGGGCAGGCCAAGGCATGTGGTCAGTCCTTCAGTCAGAGCGTAATGTACTGTTACACGATGATCAGATTAGCCCGAAAAGCTTGAAAAACAACCTACATCAAATTGAAGCACTTTTGCTCATTCAGCTTAGGCCAAAAAGGCACAATTTGTAGTAGCAAGCACTTTATGAAACATTTTTTAGCACTTTTTACAACTGATGTTTTTGCACAGCAGTTTTACAGAATCAGGGTCTGAGACATTATTAAGCAAGCCAGCGAGGCAAGAAAAGGTTGGAGGAAGAAACTTTGAAAGGAACCAGGACTCAAAAGCGGAATTCATCCTCCTCTTGTAGACACCAGATAGTGAGAGAGAGACTAAAACAATAACATTATAGAGATAACTAACAATAAGAGGCAAAAGTGTGCATATTTAATCACTGATGAGCAGTAGGGTGAGTTATAGTTGTATGTAATAAGTAGCAGCAGCTTAGTCACTAGGTGAACAATATTTGCTGGTAAAAGTGGAACGCTCAGGGTTTGATTTGTCTTTGCCCTCCCAGTGCAGTCTGGAATGTAAGTGTGCCAGAAAAACCACAGCATGAAACATGTTTCCACTCTGGCTGTTTTGACACTTGTGCATTCCTGACCCCACAGGAGAAAGCTTCTTTCATGCTGTTACCATGGCAATCCAGATGGCTGCAGCCACCAGAGCTGTATCTTCATTCCCTTTTCTCATCCCTCCCATGCTACTCCCCATCCCTGCTTATTACTGCCTTTTTGACTGCCTGTGTGCTTGGCTACCTCCTCTCCTCCCTCCTGCCTTCACCGCTGTGGCTTTCTTTTCTGAGTTATTCTCTCAGAGTATGTGTCACTCTCTGTTATGCAAGCCTCTAACTGGAAGCCAAATGTGACCAGGGCACCAGTGTGAGTTCAATGGAACAGACTAATTAAAACAAATTGAATTGACCAAATAATGCATTGTTCCCTGTACCATGCCTAACTTACCAACTCAGTGAGTTAGCAAACTGAGCTGGCCCGCGTGTGTGTGTGTGTGTGTGTGTGTGTTTGTCCTGACACGTTTCCTTGAAGTTCCTGGAATGCCTGGTAATTGATGAACAAGTGAAGAGAGAAGAGAAAATGAAGAGAGAGTTGTCTGACATAACAGCGAATTCAGAAAGAAGGATGTCGGGATGAATGAAGGAGGACACAACTGGCCAAGTTACTTTTTTAACTAAAGATGGGTATATTCATTAACCCTTTATTTCATGAATGTAAAATATAGTTTAAAAACTTAAAACATGAAAAGACGCCTTTATATTTTATATTTTATACTATTTTTATACTAAACCTTCTATACTAATGGTTCATTGGTTTCATTTTGTTCAAATCAGAAAATAAAGAGAGACCATGCACTAAAGAAAAATGCCATATTTGATAGTGGCCCCTTTAGGGGCTGTGTGCTTATTTTCACTTCAATAAAACATGTAAACAGGCCGAGTTGTTGTGTATATTGATAGACACCCTAAGATGTATACACACACACACATATGCATTTAACAGAAATCCCAGTCTCCTTCATCATTCATTAGTGTTCTCTGGACCTCTGGACAGCACCTCAGAACATTTTACCCTCAGTCTGTCCATCTCACACTTGCCTTTGTCTCCAAACATCAGGCTCATTCACCCAAAGGTGATTACATCAATAGAGAGGGGGACACCGGGGGAAAGACACAGCAAGAGAGAGAGAGAGTGAAGGAGAGAAAGAGAAACCCACCATTCACTTCTCTCTGAATGGGTATGACGCAAATCCCTGACCAATTCGGTGACCCTGATTGACCTCTGATCAACAACATCTCTGTTTCTACCTGGTTTCTACAGCCAGACAGACACACTGCTCTGCCAGGACTAAACCTCTAAAAAAGCCTGTGACCTCTGGCACACTCCTTCTGTGAAAACTTGTTTTTTTTATGGCTTAATTGGGTTTAATAAAAACAATGCCTTAAACTAAGAAAAAAATATTTTGCTTCCTTGCCTACTCAAACAACAAATTAAGCAAATTTAAATAACACAGTTCAGCTGATTCAGCACAGCATTTCTTGAATGCAGCATGGCCTGTTGAATGTAAACCTCACTCATGATGAACTTTACCATCAGAATGATTTAGTCACCACAAGCGCACAAGCCAAAGAATAATCAAAGAAAAAAAAACAATGAGGATACATAGGGTTGCCAACTTTCTCAACCCCAAATGAGGGACACTTTCTTGCAGATGCGCGTGCAGAGCAGCTGACCAGCAACAATGACAATCGCGGGGGGGAGGGGGCACAGACAATTCGGGACAGTTGGCAACCCTAAGGATACAGCTGTTGAAATTTATCACAAAATCTCCATTTTAGTAAACATGCCACAAAAACAGCACTGTCATCATTTAAGATATATTTCTAATGTGAGGCCTTTTTTCTCTCAGAAAAAATCAGAGAGAGATGGTTTCCTTAGCAGAAGCAGAACTGATTACTATAATGTTCTCTTTACTGGGCTTTCTAAGAAACCAGTACATCCTCTCTAGATTGCCCAAACTGCAGAAGGACAGATTCAAACCAAAACCAAGAAGAGAGCTCATAGCCCCCCTAACTGCCCTGATTACTGAATGCCTGTCTGTTAATGTTCCAAAATGGATCTTAAATCTGCAGATACTGGCCTTCTGTAAATACCCTCTGAGGCTAAATACAGTGATTTCGCTACTAAACTGTGAAATTCTCCATTTTAGGCAACTGGCACAAAAGGTTACAGTAGATATGTTTAGCACATACCTTTAAAAATGCTTGCAAAAATATCTCTTTATGGAGCTTTTAATTAAAAGGCTTGTATTTATTGTCAATACTCTTCACTTTATACAGCAGCAGTAACAGAAGACAGTTTTGGAACTTTCATTTCTTCCAACTCTATATGAAAAAATTAATTAAATTAACATTGTTTAAGCCATTAAAGGAACTGCTCTCTTACCTAAGGCCAGCCCCGCCAGAAAGCACCACTAACCAAGGAAACATCGGAGCTTGTCTCACATTTACAGAAGAGCACCTGCAAATACACAATCCTTTGGAGATAATGTTCTACAGACAGATCAGTCTGAAGTGGTTTATTTAGTCAGCATCAGTTCCTTTTCCTTTCCAGAAAAACAAACAATCACAGTCTACCGGAGAAAAAATCTAACGTGTTTAGGTCTATTTGCCCAATGTTGTCTTATTTTTAGCCAGATATGACACCACTGAGGTTTACATGGATACAAATAAAGTACAATATTTATGAGGGAAGTTATGCGCTTATGTTTACATACTCACAGGTCCTAATTTTAAAAAATACATTTAAAAATATATATGTATATTAAAATATACAAATAGCATCAACAGCATAGGCTTGCTAGTTGCCTTCCCCTTCAATGTTTAGTTGCCCTCTTTCTGTAGGTCATTCTTAGTGGCTAAAGTTAACTCATCCTCAGAATGCTTGAAGTGGTTGCCTAATGTTAGCCCGCCGTTATCGCTTTAACACTTGTCTACACACACACACTGGATGAAAACAGATGTATAAAATGGGCTCTGTGGTTGTTACATTGAGACTATGGCTGAATTTTAGTTCCTTACTCCTTATGTTTTGGACTATTGTAAATTATAATATTTTGGTCTTTACACCCAATGGCACACTTGCCCCCACTGGAGAACTACACACAGGGCTCAGTCCCATGTGACTCTTTGTTAGTGACATATTATCTGCCATTTGGGAGACATTATTTTAATACCTATGTAAAGCACTACATGGGGAAATGAGACATTTGAGATTCAGTCTTTATTTCTTGTTTTTTTTTCTTGCCTTTTCAACCATATTTTATTTGGGACAGCTTTTGTTTAGTGTTTCAGTGTTGCTCCGAAACAATTTTGAATGGATCCAGCAGAACTCCAATGTACCATTCTTTTAAGTTTTAACTACCTTAAGGCTCTGTTACTTTAGGAGGGCTCACATGGGTCCCACCTACACCCCAGACGGGGCCCGTGTTTCACCCCTCTTGTCCCAGTTATCGACCCTGATGAGAATTCGTAAATGGGGAAGATGTGAAACCCTTGAATTTTTGTTGTGGTTTGGTCACTAAATGACAAAGGTCACACATCAAAAGATCTTTCACCAGGAGGTCAGTCTGGTCTCCAAACTACATTTTGTCATGCAAGCAGGAGTAATGGCATGTGCAAGATTTTTTTTCTTCCAAAAATGGATGTCAGCAAGAAGAGCTGTTTGTGCTCTGAAACAAAAAAAATGTGAATGTAAAATAAATGATATCAAGTCTTCTGGGTTTTGATTTCTGTATGGTGATGGCCTAGTGGGTAGGATACTTGTCTCTGGACCAAGCGGTCATGGGTTCAAATCCTACCTTCAACATACCCTGAGCAAGACCCTTAAGTTGCTCCAGGGAGACTGTCCCCTGAAGGTAGGGAATGAAAGTTGCTTTGGCTAAAAGCGTCAGCTAAAATCCTGCAAATTATATATAAACATGGCAATCATGAGGTATTATTTCAAATCCAATAAACAATCATTTATATTATAATAAGCACAAGGAAATGCATTTGACCTCAATTGTATGAAAAATACACAAAGTATATGCAAAAGTAGATACGCCTACAAAAGACAACTTGTTCTGGCCATACAGGCTACATAGTGGTCAACTACCCAACCCAAATTTGTTTTTCCCGTTTTCTAAGTATTTTTTTCATGGTAGATTATGCACACTCTCACTCGTTCTCTCTCTCCCTTCTCCCTGTCTCTCATACCAGCGCCATCTATCTGCAGAAATGGTGAGCCAGCAGCAGTTCTACACACTGAGACCTTAGGGTGTGCAAGAGTAATACAACAGTAAGGCATGAAACTGCTGGTTGGAGACTACTGGTCTGCTGCCTCTCTTGCTCCTGAAATGAATGCATCATCTCGCTCTTTTGTTCGCTGCATCTGGAGTTTTAAGAGTGGGGAAATGTGTCCCCCAGTGAAACCATGTATCATGAGAGCATCTCATTTGTTAAGTTCACTCAAAGTGTGCCAAGCATTTCTGCAAGTAGCAACAGCTGCCAGGGGACGGAAGTTGGATGCAGTACGACCAGCAATTCTACACAAAGGTTCAACAAGCTGACCAGGAGGGCAGGCTCAGTGGTAAGTGAGGAACTCGACAAATTGGAAGCTGTTGCTAAAAGAAGAATGCTGTCTATATTTCAGACCACCACGGGTGTTCATCCACTCCACGGTGTTGTGGAAAAACAGAGAAGTACTTTTATGCACGGAATCAGCAGCATAAAGTGGTCTACTGAACACCACAGAAAATCTTTCTTCTCCACTACCATCAGACTCTATAACTTGTTCCCCTGTCACACACCCACACAATAATCTGAGCAATAACCTGCTGCCACTCAGATATGCAATTTCTTATTGTGTGTTAAATCATTATTAGTATGATTTGCTGGATTGGGCCTCAAAGCTGTGGGCATGCGTCAGATATAGGCTTCCGTTTCAGACCTCTAGCCTGCATTGTGTGGCTCTCGCAGTCCCAAAATTCTCACCTAGGCTCCCTCCTTTAATCTAGTACTTTTGGGAGTTCAAGATGTTTGAATATTCATGTTATCTGTCAACCATATAAAATCTTTTCAACTAGGGTCAGTGGCACCATAAGATTGGGATAGCTAGGATGATTCCAAGGACCCAGCAATGACATAAAACACTTATGTAAAAAAAGAAAATTATGTAATATTGGGGGCCAATACGAGGCCCCTGCCTGGTGTTCACCCACCTTGTACACGCGTGGATTTTCCCTACAGCGTGCTCAGTTTATTGGCTTTTCTTTGACGAAGCTCCTTCAGGACACTCAGAACGCAGACCTCTATTACTGTACCAGCTTATTACTACCTACACGACAATCAGATTAACCAGTTAGGAGGGCAGTTTATTTTAGCATTTTTATTTAACCCCTTTTTTTGGTTTCTCATATATTTTTTACTTTTTACGGCTTTGTATACATGCTGTTTTTATTAGACAAAACCAGAGCTGTTTGTTAGTCCAGCTTCTGTTTTTAATGCTCGTACGCCACCCAGTGGCGAGTCCTATTAATCAATGTTAAGAACAAGCAATCTTTTAAAAAATGCGGATTAAAAAAACACACTTGCTGAGGAACAGAGAAATGAAGCGGTAGATTGAGTGTGGATTGGAAGAGACGCTTTCATTACTTGCCTGCATATTGGGCAGTGTTGGACTGATTGTAGATATTTTCATGGTTGGCGGATCATAGTTCACTTGAAACAGCTCGTTTTGACCTCTGAATGTGTTATCAGGTGTTAATATTTACTGCAGTTAGTCGAATGCAAAATGTTCCACTGTAAAAAGTCGAAGCCACCCTTCTGCCGAAACCCGGGATCGAACCAGGGACCTTTAGATCTTCAGTCTAACGCTCTCCCAACTGAGCTATTTCGGCTTGTGGTCGCCCTCTATACGGAGCGTATTAGTTGTTTTGATTTATGTTACAATTGTCTATTAGTATTGTATATGTGGCCTAATATAACAGAGAATAAATTAGTAAATACACGAAATGTCCACAGGTACCCAGACACATCTTCAGATAAGTTCATTTACACACACAGACACGTAGACACAGACCACAAACACAGACGCGCGCGCACACACACACACACAAAAAACAGTTTGTATTATAGAAAATAATGAAACACTGAGGAGAATGAGCCTAAACGTCTTTGGAGTTCACAGAGTTCTGTCCAGTGCCAAGAGCTCAGGGTGTTTGTGATCGAGAACTAGCGATCCAGCATCTTTACCTGACCTCACTAGTGTCTGATCCAGAACTAACTTTAGTGGTCCAGTATAATTTCCTGACCTCACAAGTGTCTGATCCAGAACTAGTGATCCAGCATCATTAACTGATCTCACTAGTTAGTGGCTGATCCAGAACTAAAGATCCAGCATCGTCACATGACTTCACTAGGGTCTTTGGCTCAAATCTAAAGCCTTCCCAGAAAAGCAGAGACAAATGTTCTACTAATACCCTTCATTTCAGAAGAAACAACGAAAAGTAGAGACAAACGTTCTACTAATACTTATCATTTCAGAAGAAACAACGAATGAGCACGTGTCCACAAACTTTTGGACATGCAGTGTGTCTACAAATAGTAGTTTATCGTTTAAACCACAAGAGGGCGAAACAGTCTACATGAAACCGTAAGTCTACCCTTTATTTCAATACCACTTATATTAGCATAACATTCATTCATTTATTATTCTACCCATTTACAATTTACTGGAACTTTCATCTCTTTCATTTTATTGAGGACTTCTCATTCAATGACTTGGTGGCCCGAATGATGGGACAAAAATCTAATGTAAGTCGATATAAGAGAAAGGCCCTTGATACGCCTCTCATGCAATAACGTTGGACTACAGGACACAGCAGAATAGGTGGATTTAAATATAAACCTGTGCTATAACGCAGTAGGAGTATACTGGAACTCTGACTTAATTCAACAATTGTGCTTTTACATTATGCCCATGAGATATGTGTGGGCTTATAGGCCTATGCCATTTCTGGAGCTGTGTGTGCTTCCTAAGTGTGTGTTTATGCCTTCGTGTGTGTGTATGTGCATGTGTTTGTGTTTCCTAAGTTTTATGTCTCCCTGGAGCTACAGCCTACACACTGCTCCCATGTACTGTAAACACAGGATATGGATCCCACATCGGCAAACTTACAGATGCTCAAGGTAAGTGAAGAGTATTCATCCTTTCTGCCTGTGCCTGTTTGATTAAATAGCATTCTATTCTTTTTTTGATTGAGTTGTACAGTTGTGTTAATCATTTAACCAGTTAATCATGTTTAATTAATCTATCAATAAATCTATGATTTGATACTATTCCTATAAACATTTCTTGATCAGACACATGGAAATTATGAATCATTTCCCGACCAACTGAAACTGTTCAGTTTATTGATACAGACATACTGAACATGAAACAACACAACAGTATTATACAATAATTACAACATTGTAGAACATGCAGTGCATGGTCAAAGGATATGTGCCTGAATCAACACACACAGTCTATGTGTTGAAAAAGAACCTGGTGATAAATACCTGACATGTGAACCAGTAATGCTTGCATCACTGATACTTAACAATGGAAAATATCCCCCCATGTCCTCCTGATCTCTTCATCTCCACATGGACCCCAGAGGAATAGGCTGATGTGTGATCAGCACGGGGAGGTGTATAGGGGCCTCATGGGAAATTTCCCTAATTTCAGAGCTGTTCAGCTGTTTTATTACAATGTTTGAGACACTAGATGAGTAAAGTCCCATAAATCATTCAATTTATTCTCAGAATCACCATCTTAAACAAGAGCTAAGGATCCTAATCTAGTTTTGTCTATTAAATCGTATATACATGTAGTATCACATTGAAACAAAGCTCTACAAAGTTAGGAATTATTGATGCTATAATCATCCACTGGTGATACTGAGTCCAATCAAAGAATGATATTATTCTGCTCCATTTATTCTATGGGCAGGCTGAGTATTCTTCTGCATCTAGAGGATTTTAAATGCCCCAAGCTCTTGCTCCTTTGTGGACCTGCCTCAATTTGTGTTCTGTGATGTGGACACTGTAAACATTGTACTACCATCAGAGACATAGCACA
>JBBPCY010000109.1:18809753-18849055 GCA_037974405.1 Brachyalestes nurse
TAACCAATTATCACAGGAATACTAAAATAATTCTTTATTTTATATGATTATTGCTAGTTGTATTAACATTAACTTAGCATTATGTCATTGTTTACATGCAGTTACACATTACATTTCATTTTATTTATATATAACTTAATAATATTATTTATATTCTGCACAATATTCTCACAAACTGCAGAAATGTCATATTTGTCCAAAAACAGGTTGGGAACGTGAAAGACTCATGTCTTGTCATGTTTTTAAGTATTCTACAGTGCACCAGTGTATCCCTCACTTTGACAGAATTCACAAATTCACTTACCCGCACCCCCATTTTATAAACACAGACAGGAAATTTTGCTTCCTGTGAGTTCCTAGTAAAGGCTTTTCCAAGTCTTTAGACCGGGAAATCTTACGCTTGGGACTGTTGTGCCTCTGCTGTTGTTGGAAAGTTGTTGCATTTACAATATGGTTCCATTTTTCATGTTGCTAGACAATCCCTTTTAAGTTATTTGACACCTGGATTGCACCATAAGAGCTGGTATTTCATAGACATTTTGTTATATCAAAATATTTGACATTTTGGTGCCATTTGAAGCTGGTTTGTTCATAATCCCTGATTTCATCACTTTTTGATAAGGCTTAATATGTGTCTGAAACTGATAAGACATGAAAGGGAGTGACAAACAGCTTTATATCTTTTCTATGAACTGATTTATTCCTGTGGCGATGTTCCATTCATTGTTCTCTCCCTTCTCTTGTTCATTACCTTTCTCTCTCTCTCTCTGTCCTGTGTTCAGGTACAGTCTGAAATTAAGCGTAAATGGCGGCGGTGGCACATGCAGAGATTTCTGGGTGCCGGTACAAAATACCAGCAGCCGTGTCTGGCCAGCAACGGCAACCATTCCACCACTCAGATCACCATGTTGACCAAATGCAGCCCGAGCACCCGTCGGGCATCGGCCTGCCAGGACGACTTCTCCTCCATCTGAGCCGAGCCAGAAAGGTTCCATCATCATCACCATGGAAACGGCCTGGCTCTCATCACCAAGTTTTGTGACTGAGTAGATGGTCGTGTTAGATTAGGCATGCGGTCAACAGTGCGTCCGTGATGTAAACGTAGGTGTCTGTCATCGTTCTTGCGCATCGATCAGCAGAGACCAGCAGCTGGGGATGGGACACTGAAAATGACTTGACCAAAATGAGCTTTCAGTATTATTTTGGTATTATTACGGTACAGATAAAATATTCTGAAAATGCACCAGTAAACATCTAGACTTTTCTTTAAAAAATGAAAAAATCACCTACATTTAACCGTTAGAAGGTGAAAATTAAAGTCAGCCTGCAATCAACACTGAAACTGACCTACCTTGTGTCCCTGGTCACATAAAGTACAGGAAAATTCTTTATGAAAGTTAAAAAGTCAGAGCCCGTCTTATGATTACATTACTGTACACCAGCAGGCAGGGACAATTTTTCACCAGTTAGATCATATTTCACGATCAACTCCCCCCAACTAGTGCCAGAAGAAAACTAGTTCAGAGACCCTTCCTAATAGTTTTTATGGTATAGAAGGAAAAAACATCATGATTTTCTATTCGGGGTTGATTCAGTGTCAGTGATAACATAGTTATGATGTATTTTTATATCATTTATAAGTCCAGTTCTCACTCATAGCTCATTGAAACAAAAAGCTATTCAGTCAAAAGTACGGATACTAAATTCTAAATTGCTCTTTCTATTGCTTTCTCTTCATTTCTCTTTGTCGCTATTTTTTCTCTTTTCCTTTCTCAGACTCGCCCTATTTTTTCCTTTTTCTTTCTCTCTCTGTCTCTTTTCTCTTTTCTGTTTTTCTGTTACTCCGTTTTCTCTTTTCCTTTCTCTCTCTCTTTCTGTCCCCCAAAGGTATGCAGAACAAAAATAACAATCCAATAGTTATTTAATTTGTAGTTACATTATGACAGCGCAGCAAACAACATCACTAACTTGATTTCTGAAAGTTCAAATGTGAAATCAGCACCATTTCTGTTTACTGTTCAGATTATAACTGGGTAAATGTTAGCTGTGCTGCTTCGCTCTGCGCAGAAAGACTGTAGCAAAAATATTTACTTCCACTTTTCATACAGTTATCGCAACTGAAATATGAGACAATGTGAATATCAGTATTTTTATATCACAACACATAATTAAAACCAGTGACTGTCCCATCAGAACTTTTCTTGACATGTGAATGTTTTAAATCTATCAGCTGGTTTTGTGGTCAAGGCCAGTGTCTGGATGAATCCAGGTGACGCACACTGTATTACAACATTTAATATTTCTCGTCAATCTGCGGCTGGCAAGTGCATCAGCCAGACCTGTAAAATTCTGACTCATCCTTAAGACTTCCACATACACACACAGACACACACACACACTCACACTGTGACTTTTTTAATTGGTGGACTGTAGGCTGACATTTAGCAATGTCATCCTCCTCCTTTGTTGCTTCATTACGCTGCTCTAGGAATAAGGTTCCAGTGGTCACCCTTCGTTAACGGTGTGACCTAGGTGTATAATAGGTCCACTTTTATTTTTGCTGTCATTATAACTTGTAGACAATTGAATGTGACCATCTTGAGCAATATGGCCAACATGATCTGTCCTCCAGTCTGAAATTTCGGTTTTATTTCTTGCCCCTGTTTCTACTGTGGAGTTTACCTTCAAATGTGGGTGGGAGTTTCTTCCGCTAAGGGTCATTAACGTTGTTTCAGGTTGATGCCAATTTGTATATCATTCTGCACATTTTCTTGCCATGTTTTATGCCTGTGATTTATTGTGAGATCATTTTTTTACAAGTTGTGAAAATGTTTACATTGTATTTGTTTGTAATGTATTTGAAGTCCTGTGATATATACTTAAGATATATAATTATATAAATGCTTATTTCAGACCAGAGGATTCATGAATGATCAAAAGACATGCTGTAGCACCTGCGTTGGTACAACTCTCCTGTACGTTTACATGCACACTCCTGTAATGTATATAGAAGGGTAAGCACAAGCACAACTCTCTATTTATGCTTAGGTAGATACTATGTTATATGAAGAGCATCCTGTATTGGTCAATTAAAGTGTAGATGTTCCACATCATTGGTGGTCCTTTAATTGCGCATCAAATACGATAAGTTGAGGGTATGTTTATGTGCATGATAGAGTAAACAAGTTTGATTTCCTCCATGATGGATTATTCCTCAAGTTACATGAGATGGTGGGTAGACTATGGCAAAAAAGTATTAAACTACCTACATAAGGTCCTTATAACGTGTATAAATATTGGGGGGGAAATATTTAGCAACTGAGCATTACTAAACAGGTTATATAAACAAATTGCAAAAAGGTTTGATATTGCATTGACAAACTGGCACTTAAACTTTAGTGAGGAACATGTGTTCCATTTATATCAATACTATGAAGCAATGGAGGTCTAGTTCGGAGTAGCTCTTTCTTGTCCTTGGGAAGATTTTTTTTACATGCAATATTGTGCAAAAATATGAGATAGTCGAACATTCATTTAATTTCCAGTCAAAACTGTCATTAGGTAATGCAAGGCATGCAATTCATAACCAAAGACAATTCATAACACTTTCAAGAAGTCTAAATTTCTTAGCTTTCTGTGTCAGATTAAACATGATATTTAATGTTCAAACAAGACATGCCTCCAACACTAAGCATCATAACAAATCTATCAGGATATACTGCCTACTGCCCATTTAACTCTTCAAAGAATACAGTCACAGACAGCAGCTTCCCACACCCACCTCATGCTGCCTTATATTTGTCTCTAATGTGAATCTAAATCGGCTAAAGGAAAGATTTTTGAGGAGATTTTTGCATAAGAAAATGAAAAGTCAAAAGAAATGTGAAAACAAATGTTTTTTTAAACGTGAATACACAGAAACTGGGATTCCTTACAGTAGGCCACCAAAACGGTGAAAAGTATTGGGACACCTGACCACTACACTAACAGAGACTTTTAATGACCTTGCTTTCAAATACATAGACTTTAATATGGCACATGTATTTTTTATTGTATAAAATGAAAGACAGTGAGGTTCAAGAAGAATGAGATGAGAGTGAATGAGAATGAGGTGGAAAGATCGCAAGAGATCATATGAGAGCGATATCATCTATGTTTACCCCTCCTCTGAAATACATCCCATCTGTTATTTATTTATCCACGAAATCCCGTCTCAAATGATTCCCGTAAGTTTCTCTCCTCGTCTCAGCGACGCTCTGCTGGCTTCAGCATTGTAGCAGTCGTGTTGTCCATCCTTCAGCACTCAATCCTGTCAGACGCATGAGCCGGACTGATCGTGCTTTGGCTTGATGTCCAGTTTGATAAGAGATCCTCATCATTTTATTGTTTTAATAACCCTGCAAGTTCCAGCAGGAGGCAGTGTTTGTGGAGGATAATCTCAAGCTGGACTGAATTCCATGGTAACCGCAGCAGTCCCAGAAGAGCCAATGGATGTTTCAACAGGAAAAAAATACACTTATCATGTCAGTACACTCCACACACTCACTTGACATTCAATTGAAGTGGTGCTGAGCTCTGGTGCCTTGACTACTCATCGAATTCTTACCAATAATGTTAAGAGTGAAGTCACACCATAGAACAAAGCCTAACAGTGTAACACTGAATACGATTCATATGCTTGAGTTTAAATACCATAGATAATAAACATACTCTTAAGTACTTTAGTCGTAAAACATGGTTTGGAGTTGTTCTCTATACCAAGTATACTATTGTACGCAATAGAGATAAACAGTAGAAAAGTACTGCATTGGTAGTACATAAGATAAGCATTATTGACATAGTAGTGATATTTCACATGGTAAGACCATTGCACATAATAAGATGTTTTATGTAATTATGACGATTTAGCACCCAATAAGTTGCTGTGTGAATCTGATTGCCTTCAGCCATGAGAGCATTAGTGGAGTGGAGGCTGTTACTGCAGCAAAGGGAGGCAAACTCCACCTATTAATAATAGAACGGTTGGATGAGCAGGTGTGTATATATATATATAATTACTATGTAACTACTATATAATTACACATAATTATGTAGTAGTTACTGAATAATAAGTCTTTTTTTTTTGGACATTTTTGAATAACCGGCCCAGAGGGCATAAGAAAATGACTAAAGTTTGCACTCAAAAATCACACAATACACCAAGCACTAAGTGTGAATTTGCACACTGATTTGGCACATTAGGTGCTATAACAACTCAATTAAGTTATATAGTGTCTTGTATTACTGTAACATCTTTTGTATATTGATATGAATAATGAATCGGAAAACAAAAGAAACACTTCTATTCATGAATATTGGAATATTCTTGATATACTTCCAGAATACAGTTGTATGTGAAGGTTTGGGTGCCCTGGTACGATGTTGGTTCTGTTGATTTTCTAAGTGAAAATAAGTAATATCCCCTAATCAAATATGTTATGCTTAAGTGTTTTTAATTAGTGGTATCTCAAACTTTTAGTCCCCACTGAATATAGTATTCTTATAGTTGTCATGTCTAAAATGGTCATTGAAATACATCAAACAGAAAGAAAAAGAAACATGCACATTTAAAAAAAAAACTCCTCTGGAATGAATTACTCTTATTTGCATAAATGTATTGGGACACACCCGTGTTTCAGGGTTTGGGCTAGGCCCCTTACTGCCAGTGAAGGACAATCTTAATGCTTCAGCATACAAAGACATTTTGGACAACGCTGTGCTTCCAACTTTGTGGACACAGTTTGGGGAAGAACCTTTTCTATTCCAGCATGACTGTGTCCCAGTGCACAAAACAAGATCCATAAAGACATGGCTGGATGAGTGTGGAAGAACTTGACTGGCCCACACAGAGCCCTGACCTCAACCACATCCAGCACCTTTGGGATGAACTGGAATGGAGACTGCGACCTCATAAATGCTCTACAGAATGAATGGGCACAAATTCCCACAGAAACTCTCCAAAATATTATGGGAAGCCTTCCAAGGAGCATGGAAGCTGTTATATTAAAGTCTATGTATTTGAATGCAATGTCATTAAAGTCCCTGCTGGTGTGCATAGGCAGTTCTAGACGGGGGCCAGCCTGTAGAATTGCTCCTGGCCCCTGTTATGGCCCCTACACTGAACAGCCCATGATTTAAATATTAATTTCTTATCGCAACATGTGCTGGCTCGAAGAACGTAACTAACGCTACGTGTGTTCTAGACGGAGGCTTAAAGCACTGCACACTCGTGCTGTTATCTGCAACCTGAAGACCAGCAGCGCAAATTTTAAATTTTGGTTGTAAAAGCTAACAGCTGGAGCCCTAAATGGACTAACAGCAAAGAGGCGTTTCTCAAGGAGTCACAATCGCACAATCTTCTTGTACTGTTTCAGCCAAGTGCACATGCAAATGTTTTGTGGGATTTTGAGACCACTCACAGTGTGAATTTAATGTTTCTATTTTCCCACCTTACTAGAGTGAAGATGATGACAGTGTGATTTAAAAAGATTTTGAGACCATTCACTGTATGTGAATTTCTTTTTTCTTTCTATTTTTCCTCCTTACTACAGTGAGATGATGGTTAAAAAGAGTGTGATTTCAAGAACAGTAATGCAAATAAATGAAAAGCTAAATATAAAATAAAATGTATAAAATATTGACCTGTTTTGCCGTCATATGTGCCCCCCTAAAAAACACACTGGCCCCACCTCGGCACCCCTGGTAATTTTATCTAGAACCGCCACTGCTTGTGTGAGGGTAAGGCGTCCCAATACTTTTGTCCATGTAGTGTCTGTGTCGGCCCGCGGACATCTCTGCTCTTATCTAGGCGCAGCAGCTCTGAGCATCACGGAGCGTGACCTGACACCGGCGCGACCAAACCAGTTTGATGTTCAGACCGTGACTGACTATCCAAAACCACCACTTCCACAACAGCTGGAGGGCAAAATAAAATCTTATCGAATTTAATCTAGAGGAAAGGGGCAGAAAAATAAGAGAAGAGAACAACTGAGCTCAGGAAACCTGAGTGCCTCCTTAGCTTAGACAATACGTTGCAGAAATAACAGCAAGTGCCACTAAATACCCTGTTGCGTTAAGAGTCTCAGCTTGGCTCCCTCTCGCACAAAAGCCCCGCAAATGCATTTAAAACGACCAAAATGTTGCATTGTGATGGCTGAAACAGCATGGTCAGAGCTTTTGGTCGGTCGGATTAGAGAGAGTGTTTAGGAGCCGATCCCACCTGCTGCCTTAAAACGCTTAAAACGCTCAGTGAAAACAAAACACCCCTGGAGGCCACACCTTGCGTTATTATGGTCTGTCGAAACTAAGTATGAGAAAGGTTTGCACGTTCCTTTCTTTTTGTTTGACAATTAGACAAAAAAGAAAAGCAAATAAATCATGCAATTATCTCATGTGCACGAACAGCCCTGCGCAACGCGCGCAAGTTACCAGCCCCGGTCCACATGGGACGTCTGACGTCACGGTGTCACCCCTGTACTGGGTAATATTATGCATACAAATGCAAACATTAACTTTGATGGTAAGCAACCAGGTGAGCAGACCTGGCGAGTGATACTTTACCTTGGCTGGACAGAAGAATGACACCGAGAATCAGCCAAATGTTCCCCATTTTAAGGTCTGAGCCGTTTAGTGGTGCTCGACAGTCTTCTTTTCACGCGAAAATATACAATCCTCAAGCCCACAGACACTCAGTCATTAGTGATCCTGGCACGGCGTGCACGCACTTGGAGAGACACTTGTGTTGTCAACGCACTGAGGGCAAAATCCAAGTCCGTGGATTAAAGCTTTGACACAAGAATTAGCGTTCTGTCCCCCTGTCCTTGGTCTCTGGTCCGCTCCTGAGAGTCAGCATCTGAAAGTCCTCCCGAGTCCCCGAGTTGTAGGTGTGAGGACAGGTAGCCAAGGTCCTCGGTGTAGTTCGTGACGAGAAAAGGTATCAGCCTCCTTCCGCTGAAGCGAGGTGGAGTGAGTGTGGTGGTGGTAACGGGTGGGGGGGGCCTGTGGGTGGGACTAGCCGTGACGTCATGTCGCGTCACTCAATCCGTCCAGACTCAAAAGGTTAAGAACACTTCACAACTTCATGTAGTTGCAGAACTTACCCTTTCCATTAACTTAAGCCATTCAAAACAGAAAACTTTTCTTTTAAAAAATAGCGTTCGTACCAGAAACAATACCAGTAAAAAACATCCTGTATTTCGTTTGTTGAAAAGCAGTCCATTAGTCCAAGTCTGACAAGGTAATTTTGAGATTCAAAGAAAGTTAAAGTATAGAGGGAAATCAAAAGCTGCTTACACTTACTGGACACATCAGAAGTCTGTGTATAGAGTATAATGAAACGAAATTATCAAGAATTCAAGAACATGTTTATCTAAAATAGTAACTTTTACAAAAACAAGGGCCAAAAATTCTTAACTTGAAATGTTAATGCTAAGAGATTTTACTCCAAATAATTTTGGAGCATTTATATTGGTAAACGAAGTGCAGCGGATATTTTTTAAATTGTGTAAAAAAACTGAAACATCTGAAAAATGTATCTCAATCAGCAGCTGACTGGCTGATCAATACTAATTAAATAATGTATAAATTGAACACTTCAGTGCTAAACTTAAAGCTGCCTGTTGATTTCATGCCCATACAACATGCATACTAATCACCTTCCTTGCTGTGCCATCTGTTGGCAGTTTGATGCTATTGCATGCATCAATTTGTGTGATTGCACCTTCTTGGCTTCGGCTCGTCAGATTCCTGCAGGATGAAAGTAAAGCTGATGCTCACTCATTTTTACCAAATGTTCAGTAAATATACTAGTGATACCAATTTAGTTACTTACTTGATACTAATGACAATGAGATTATTATCTACTGGAACTGTGGTAAATATAAATTGCTAATTTGGAAGTTGCACATGAATGTCCATTCAAGTTGGAAACATCTGAGGTGGTTCTGATACCTGAGCTCCCAAGTTGGGGCGACTTCAACTTTTTAACACGGCGGAGAGGAGGACAGGTGGCGGCGGCTTGCCAATACAGGGTGCTAGCGCGCCGTACCAATGGAATTTTTATCATTTTTATTTTTAGATATAAATCATTAATTCTGATGGAATATGATAAACAGTTCTTTAGGGGCAATGAAAATGTTGCCCATCATTGCTGCTGCGTAGCCCAAGACTGACTCAAGACAAATACAAAAATGTAACCAGTGGTTAAATTTTAACACCCCAGGGAACCAGTTACTTATTAGTGGTGTATGAGAGGCTTGTTACTGTTGGATGCATGCATTAGCGGCTCGGGATACTGGCCTTTCGCAAATTTGTTGCAGGTATACATAACTTTAATCTGTTGTCTATGTGCATTTCATATAGTAGAACAAAGCTATTTAGCATTTACCTAATTAGCAGGTGAGAACATACCTTGTCTCGGCTGTTTTTCAGAAATATATTCCAACAAGTGAAAGCAAAGCAGGCTTTGTCTTTTGACTTTTTTATAGCAACAGAATTATTTTGGTCATTTCATTATGAATGCAAACAAAAGTGCCTAAGGAGCAAAAGGTTTTGTAGATGTTTTGTAACAGACTACAGGGACATGGCACTACAGCTGGTGAAATGATCAAACTGTTTAAAATGAGAAAATGTGTTTATTTACAGTTGCTCAGATTACAAGCACAGTGCATGTGAATAACAAGGCAAATTATCTAACAAATGCATTTGAACTTTGAATCTCTTCCCCTCTGCCATGATTGTTAGACAGTTGTATACAGATACATTCGTTAGGATTAGCCCTAGCCTGGATTGCAAGGATTTATGAGTAAGAAGCTGCATCTCAATCCACATTCATGTGGTCCTTGACTAAAGCTGTAGAGGGTGCTCATGAGCCTGCCCTTGAACGCCCACCAGGAGAAATAGGACACACTACAGTCTCATGGTCTTTGTAAATGTGGGCAAGGAACTTTGTGATGTTCGCTAGTAGTTAGGAAATTTTTTCAACATGTGAAATTAGCTACTCATTTAGGGGATTCTGCACAAGCTACTGTTAGCTGTATACCGAGAGCTAGGGAGACAGACATAATAGGGAGCCTGAAGCTGCTAACGAGGGATAAGTATGATAGGATAGTTACCCATCTAAGAGCTAATAGCATTTGTCTGAGGTAGTCAGAATTTAAAAGAGGTGTTAAAGAGGTGTGTAAATTAGCCCAGACCATGTTAAAAGCTATTAAATGCTCTGGCCCCATCCCAGTGTGGCATGATCCTGAGGCCTACATTATGTTGCATTACATTCATTTGGCAGATGCTTTTGTCCAAAGTAACTAATAATTTAAGGAAACACTTAAGTTTCAGGACAGCTGGAGAACCAGAGGAGGGTTGTAAGTGCTAAATGCAGAGAACAAATTTCACACTGTATGCTGTGCTGTGGTGTGTTCACTTTACACTTCTCTTGTGTCAACAGTAAAAAACCCTCAGCATCACTATTGACTCAGATCTATCCTTCAATGAATATTACTAATACTAAAATAGATATTCTTCATCTTCAGAATATCGCCGAACTAAGAAATACACCATCCCTACATGATGCAGAAAATATAGTTTATGCCTTCATTACCTCCAGAGTGATTCAGGATGCTCTCCTGTTTGTGATACCCCTTGGCTCTACCCTTTCTAGCTAGGCTGCTGTTGCGAGGTCTTACCCTGCACCCTTTACAGTTATAATTTGTACCCTGTAACCTTAAACAGAACTAACTATTTGTCTTCCATCCCTTACTTTGCTTTATCTTTTTTCAAAGGGAACTCCTGCCCATCCATCTAGCCTAGTCAACCACCATTGAGGCACCACCCCATCCTAGATCTGCCATCCTTGTGGCGCCCTGGACAAGTGTCCTATACTGCTTCAGCCGCTTTTGACTTCCTGCATGCACTCCTACTCCCCCATCTAGGGCTGTAACGACACACCAAACCCACGATTCGGTTCGTTTCACAATTTTTGACTCATGATTCAGTTTGTATCACGATTCATTTGCGGTGAAGGAGAGGAGAAATACTGAGGCGCCATTTTGTTTGGACATACCTTATCTTTACCACAACATTATAACCAATAAACCCTGAAATACGCTTCCTTTCCATTCATACTGAGGACAAGGCTTCGGTGAACCGCACGAGGAGTCGAGTTGGAGGAGTCGACACATCTCTCTCGGTTCACCACTTCGTTCAAACGAAAAAACGCTGCGCCAGCTGCCCGGAGCCACAAAACTCGCTCAAAACACAATAAAACAATTACACAGAAACTCCAACACAGCTTTATCAAAACCCAGCCAGCTTATAGACACTTTTAAACCCAGTGTCATAACTTACATGTACTCACAGCGAATCAATTCAGCAAACAAAGAGTCCGTCCGTGCTTGTATGTTTGTAAACTTGTGGGAGGGCTCTTTGAAACAGTAAGACCCTCAGCTATTGGTTAAAGAAAAGAAACTGACGTGAAAATCCTCCTAGTATGGTAAAAAATGTATGTTTCTGGGAGGGAACTGTATACGGGAGTCATACGGTAAAGGGTGTGTCGCGATTCAATTAGTAAATTATACTTTTCTTAATAATTTAGCACTAAAATGCATTACAAAATTCCATTTTGCCACGAAAAAAGCCAGAGCATATCTGCAGTTTCCACGAAGTTGCAGGGGTTTCCGCGAACAATTATTAGTTACGTTCTAAGAAAAAATCTGCAAACTCCCGAGACCACAAACTCTAAACCGCGACTTTGCGGGGGAACACCGTAAAGTAGAGCTTTCTCCACAAGTCCGCATTATTTCTGTGCGCTGACCATGAACTCAAAGCATGAACCTTTCCAAAAGCATGTGTATGACTGAATCCTGCATGAAAGTGATAATGACGTAAACACACAGGACACAAAAGCTGTAATTCTACAGACTGCACAACCCCTGACAAAAACTAGGGAATTATTACACCTTTTATGCTTTGTAGCCAATACACAATTCCCTGCGATAACACAATTATTTTTATTTAACTGAATACATGGATTTGTGAAACATACATCCAAAAGTTAAAGTTTGTGCAAGTATAAAGGAAATGGGAAAGAAAAAAAAATATGGGTGGACCACAGATGTTAAAGTGTCAGGACAGAAAACTTCTTTGCTTTGAAAATAGAAAATAAACAAAACAAATGAACAAATGTGCAGAAACAGGAGTTAATGTTTGTAACAGAAGTGCAAGAAATGAATGAAAAATGAAACCTGAACTAGCAGCTAAACAGAAAAAAGAAATCCAGGTAACAGTGGGCTAAACAGAAACAGCCTTTCAGTGTAGATGTTGAGATGAAAGTGACTAATACAGTGATGAGTCAGAAATCTGCACCGGCCAGGGACATAAAGCCAAAATGTCTGTCTAGAACATGAACTGGGAAACATGACGAGTGCCTGACGGAAACAATCTAATTTCCCCACTCATTTATGATCTGGGACTGCATGTTCGGTACAGAATGAGGGAAATCAGGGACAATAATTACCTCAACAGCCATTCATCACACAGTTGTACACTGAAAGTTTTCTGTTGCTTTTCAGGATGATAACCCCCAGAGGAAACAGTGTTAAAGCGGGGTTTCTCGGCGAAAGGCATATCACCTCAACGACACAGCCAGCGAACAGCCTGGATCACAGTCTCATTGAAATTTATGGTGGAAATAAGAAGAAAAAAAAAAAAGAGGTCCATGACAAGACGCCAATCGAGAAAGTTGGACGCTTGATGGGGAATATTGTTTTTCATGAGTGCATGAAAGTCCATGCCTCAAAGAATCTGGGCCCCGAGGAGAAGCAACAAAGAACTAATTTGATTTTTTGTTGTTGTTCTGATTCCATTTTCTGGTTTTAATTCCATATTTTTCCCCCACATTGAGTTATCATTTCATCCTTTACATGATCTGTAAAAAATATGTCTTAAATGAAAACAATTGATTTAACTTTTGGAGGTCTGTTTCAGGAATCCAGAAAATTAATCTATTATACAAATACTCTTTTGTGATTGGTTTAGAAATGCTATGAAGTAAACAAAGTGTGGCGTGTCCATTCCAGCAGTTCTGTTTTAGTGGAACACATCTATACAGTTGACCACACACTGGAAGAACAACCACCTTTCTAGCCAATAAGTATTTAATATACATGGGCAAGATTATAAAAGATTACAGTCCATAAGAGTTAACATGATGACAAATGCTCAGCTTGATGAGAAACTAATGGGGGTTTTCCACTGACTGGTACCAGCTCGGTTCGGTTCTACTCTGTTTCGGACCTACAGTTTTCCACTACAACTGGTTGCTATAGCGACCAAACATTCTGAGAGGCAACACGAGTAGAGCGCGCTAATCTGAGGTAAACAACCTGACATCATTACAATCGTCAGCATGGCTGAAATCAGAGGGATTTTATTTCTCGTCCTTGCTTGTGGCTGTTTGTTTCATAATTTAGGATAGGAAATAAAATCCCTCTGATTTTATCCATGCTGGTGATTGTAATGATGCCAGGTTGTTTACCTCAGATTGTAGTGGAAAACTGTAGGTCCAAACAGAGTAGAAGCGAACTGAACTGAACCAAACCGAGCTGGTACCAGTCAGTGGAAAACCCCCATTAGTATCGGTTCAGCGCGCTTGGAACTTCGGCTAAGGTTGTACAAAAATGGTAGGCTACCGGGTACCAGGTACCAGATTTTAGTTATGGGAAAGCAAAATAAGCGAGTAGAGTCGAACCAAACAGAGCTGGTACCAGTCAGTGGAAAACCCCCTTAACAAAACCGTATGTTGATGGCTTGACTGTAAACAACATAAAACAATGCAATAAATAGTTTTGAAGAAAAATCTGCTTTGTCATTGAACCTGAAAAAAACTTTGTCATGATCCTGCAAATAACCATAATGAAGCAGTCTCCAAGCTATAATAATAATGATTGTACTTATAAATATGACATATCTTTATAAGTACAATTTGTCCCCCTTCAAAAATTGCTCATGAGAAATTTTATATTTATTGTCCCCCCATTGTTATTGTTAGTGAAATTTATGATTTATTTATTTATTTATTTATTTATTGATCAAAATAAAATAAACAGACCTGAGTGTTTATCATCAGATAGATAGATAGATAGATAGATAGATAGATAGATAGATAGATAGATAGATAGATAGATGGATAGATAGCTCTCTGTAATTAAATATGGTCATCTTTGGTGTCTCCTCTGACAGGCACAGAATGAAAGATCAATAAACTAAGTGACCATGTTTCTTGTTGTCCTTTTCATCAATAACCTATTAGTTAAAAGATTTGGAAAGAATCGTTTTCACTCTGCAGAGGCAAAAATCTCCTCAGGGCATAGTAATCCTTATGTGAAACATGTCTAAGCATGAGAGTATTGATATGCTGTGTGCATTACATGCTTCTATTTTACTGTATGCAAGTGTAAATTTGATGTAAATGATTATTTTTTAATAAAATGATGTAATATTTTATAACATTGTACCTCTATATAAATAATTTGAATGACAGTACCATATTTCATTTTCATTTACAGTACCATTAATTTAACGTACCGTAAGATAGATAGATAGATGCTCTATTGTCATTGTGTAAGTACAACGAGATGAAGTTTGGGGCTATCCCGCAGATGCGCACAGCAAGATTAAAAATATAAAAATTTAAAATATAAACATTAAATTAAAAATTTTAAATGCCAAAAGTCGTGTATGACCACATATGGAATCTAACCAGGGTGTTTTTAGCTTGGGCAGCTTTTCAGTGAGAAAGGGCAGTTGATCGTAAAAAAGGTCATTTACATACATATCCATCTTAAGGGCACATTGACAGAAACAGCTGTGTTTCATTCTCAAGAACAAATAGAGGTGAAATGAATAGAGGTCAAACTAATTACTACTGTTTTTGTTAAGAAAACCCTACATATTTTTTAAATATCAGAGAAATAGTTTTTTTAGTTCTCACAGTTTTCCACACTGCAAGGTGTTTCTGGCTAAAATTTTCCATGTATAAATCCTTTTCAGCAACCCCTGTTCTGCCCACCAACTGCAGATCAGGAATACACAGACCTCTTCTCCCTGCAATCTAACACACCTGGCTGATATTCAGATGATTCTCAAGGCCATGATTAGCTGGATCAGGTGCAATGGTTTTGGGCTGGAACTCTGCAGGGTGTTGAAGCTCCAGGAGCTCCCCTGCTGAATAGAGCTGTGGCTGCCTGAGTTAAAGACACCTCTGCATTTACAGCATGGGTAGTGGGCTTGATTTACACTGGGAGTTTAATGCCTGTGTTTGGACAGCTGTTATGTAGATGCAGTAACAATCTGTTTTAAATGATTCCTGTCACATCAAAATCTCATAACTTTTTACTTTTTTACACTACTTGTAATAAGTGGACTAACAAAAATGGCCCCAAAACTTAAATAAAACATTTTGAAGATGAGAGCCTTTGTTAAGACAGTGCCAAAATGCTTAATATCGTGTTTTTCTGCGCTGTAATTTGTGGCCAGCTCTTTCTTCAAGAAAGTGCAAAGACGTGTGCTGTCCTACTTTGCCTTCGCCCACTGTTAATTGGAGTCGAGACACTATTTGCTGAGATGCAAGGAAACCTGTTGAAAACACACTGATTCACGTTCTAATTTAAGGTGTTCTAATCTCGTATTGGCTAATTGTCACTTTGTCAGTGCCTTTTGAAGACTAACCACTAATGAAGTGACCAGTTGGCTGTGAGGCTGCAGTAGGAACGTGTTGTGTGAGTGAAATGGCATGATTTAGAAAGGGCACTGAGTGGTGTGGAGTGGTAGGTGCAGGATCCAAATGCGTCATCCACTCTCCTCTCCGTGAAAGGGATCATTTCCGTCCCTTCCACTTTTCTCCTTCCAGCTGTGCCTTTCTGCTTTCTCTCTCTCTCGCTCTCTCTCTCTCTTTCCGTCCTTCTCTCTCTCTCTCCATATTTCTCCTCTCTGCGTTAATCTGTTTTTCACCCCTCCCTTCCCTTACCTCAGATTTGTAATTGTCTCATGTCCCTTCTCTCTCTATCTATTTCTCACCCTCTCTCTCTTTCTCTCTCAGAGGCAATTACCAGCTGGTGTGGGATGTGGGAAAGCACCCGTCCGGAGGCCAATTACAGCCCAGGCCAGTCAGACAAGCATGTCATCCCCTCTCCTAGCACTAGGCTTACAGCTGCAGGGTACATGCAACATACACACACACACACACACACACACACACACACCCACATACACACACTCATGTACACACACTTGTACACTTAGCAAAAAAGATCAGGATTCATACATACACAAGCACACTGCGAAATGAATGCCAGGCAACATCCCTAGAAGCATTCAAACTTAATGTTTAATCCAAATACTTGGAGATAAAACTCAATACATAAAGTACTGTATAAAAAAGAAAAAGCAGTAATTCTTAGCATTCAGAATCATGAATAAATATTAATAGCTACATTGTTACACACATACATTTTCTACACAAACACACATATGTACCTAAAACCAAAAACCAAACTTGTACATTCTTGCTTTGAACAAGACGTTGCTTGACACTTTTAATATCATTGGATTTAGTCTCTTTCTGACTTTCTAATTTTTCAGCCGCCCTAACAGGCATTGCCACTTCTTTGGTCCAGATTACGTTTGTAAAGGCCACATGTAGACTTAACAGGAGTTTTCTTGTTTCTTGTTTGATTCATGACATGATAGTTAGTGTTTCATTTTATATCCATCCATGTGCTGGAGTACGCAATAAAACAACGAAAACTGTGTCAGTATGTGCCACTACATATGGACCGCACGCTAAGTAAAGTACTGTGGAGACATGGTTATTCTCACACCACAAATGGTCCTGCCATTTTAGCCATGCTCAGTAACATATATAACATGCCACTACAATGTTTCCTAGCCCTTTGCCTGGGTCTGCCCACTACTTTCTGCGGTCAACGGCAGTCTTTTTCCACTGGATGGCCTGTAATGGTTTGTTTATGTGCTCGCATGCAACCAGTTGAGCCTCAGCTTTCTCGTCTTCATCAACAAGATGCTGTATATAGCAAGAGGTACCCAGTAAGATATGACCAGTGGCCTGCATGCTGAAGAGAGTCCATCTCAGGGCCTCCCTGCCAACAGAAAGACAAACAAAAACACATTCTAATGAATCCAATGTATCTAGTGGTACATCTGTAAATATGGCACTATATATCTATATTTTATCCCTTCATCCCTTCAATTATCCATCTATTAGTCTGATCATATATGTCTATGTCTTTCACAAGATTCACACATCTACAAACAGTGAAACACTACATGAAACAGTGACATGTTTAAAACACGAGTGTTTAAAGATTTGCATCAGACTTCATCACAAAATGTGATGGATCTCAGCCTATATACCCATGAAGACATGCCATAAAATAAAAAAGATTGGTTGATCCAGTGGTTCCCAAACTGGGGGGCACGCCCCCTAGGGGGGGGTGCAGAGGTAATGCAGAGGGGTGCACGAATGGGATAACCTGTGTAGTTTGAATTGGGGGGGGGGGGGCTCATTAATGTTCTTATCTAGAAAAGAGGGGCCCTGCAGAGAAAGTTTGGGAACCACTGGGTTGATCGAGCTCTTCTCACCTCAACATCCTCTTGGCATGGTAACACTGCAGATCATATGACATGGAGTACATCCCATAGAGAGTCATCTGCACATTCAGGCAGCCAATGAATTCTTTTGGATGGTTTTTGTAGAAGTCAAGGGTCAGTTTGGCCAGGTCTTTCCTGTGCTTTGACTTGTGTGCTCCAGCTTGATACTCGGACACACTATTCTGTGAAGACACGGGCACAATTACTGTGCAATTTGCGTTATAGTTATTCCATTATTCCATACCCAAAAAGAATTCTTCGTTTGAAGGACAGAGATTGAAAGTCATCATATTTTTCAACATACTGACTGATGTGTGTCATGACTGAAAAGCGCCCCAGGCACATTTTGGAGTGAAACTCCATCCGGGGAGATTCAAGCTGACGTTGTGTGTGAGAGTGTGTGTGTCTAAATTCTGTTACTAACTGTCAAAATGTGATGGATGGAACACAAAAACAGGGTCAATTCCTCCACCCCACCTCACAATTCTCTTTCTCATCTCCACTCTGCCAGCCCCTAGGTGCAGTCTCCCAAAAATTAATTTTGCATGCATCTGGATACAGATTAATGCATTCAAAGTGATGGGCAATGGCAAATGACAGACAAGAGAGAGTGGAGGAAATGGCATATGCTAATATGACGATCCCAGCACGAGGGGGAACCGAATAAACACGATGGTTAATGGCATTCAGGTACCCGCAAATCATTACAGACATAATTAAGCGCGTATGTAAATTGCCTACTTTGGACAAACACCATTCAAAGCTGAGGAGCTTCAGTCTGCTGCCTAAATGCTGCTCTTATTAAAGAGTGCTGGCAAGACTAGTGCAGAGGAAATGAACTCAGCAGAGGGAGCCTCTGTTGCCGTCGGGCCTGTGGCTCCACTATTTTTCAGTAGTGCGACATACCACAGTGAATTCTCAAAATAATTACTCTGTCTTTGTACTCCAGGAATCCATCATTGCCTGTGTAAACTTAAGGGGAAACCTCAGCTGGTGAAAACTTCGTAATGCTTTTTTCGGGGTCTGATATGGCGTAATGGACTTACAATAGCATTGTGTGGTTTGTGTTGATATGCTGTCCGTCAACAGATGTTTATGGCATGCTGTCCGTCAGCCATGAGTCAGTAATGAATGGGTTATGTACACTCTGCTGTGAATCATAAGTTCTGTTTCTCAAGGCGTTTCCTGAAATAAAGTGTTGTTGAGGTTTGTGCGTTCTCCAGCATCTCAGGGGCTGTACCTGCTGAGGCGTCCACTTCTGTCCTTTCTCCAGGACCATCACCACAGTGCTGTCTTTTAGGGTCTGGAAGAAGTCCTCTGTGTCCACTCCTGTCCCGTCCTCATTAAGCACCAGACCGGCGACGCAGGACATGTGGAAGGCATCCATTGTCTGAGAGTCAAAGGGCAAATCAGTTTCCAGTCAGTGAGGTTAGTCTTACGGGTCACTTCTTCAGTATTGAGGTCATTTAATCAATGTAAAAACATTGTCCTGTGTGGTATGATGGTATTCAAAAATCTTTACACATGTATTATTACAGTATGTGCCTTTGAATCAGTCAAGATATTTGTGGACCTAGTTCTGAAGTAATATTAAAAGAAGAATACCCATATACACCCATATATTTAATCTTTGTTGGAACTAAAGATTGTATTTCCATTTTTGTTACATTGAAAATGATGTGTGCATTATGTCAAGATGTTGTCACAAATGGATCAAAGGAAACGGCCCAAAAATAATGTTGTTGCATTCAGTTAAATAACATTAAGTCTTGTTATCTAACTTCTTTATAAGACAATAAAAATTATTTTTGGAGATATGAGGGTTTTGTTTCAACTGTGATAATTTGAACATAGTCTAGGCTTTCTTCATGCATACAAAAGAAAGAACTAAAAAGAGGGAACATATATTGTCGCTGTCATAATAAAATCTCCCAAACATGTATATGGTGTTTTTGCCTATAAGGACATTTATATTTATATCATTTGTGCTGTAAGAGTATACTGTAAGTGTATGTAAATAGAAATGGTAATACATAAAGCATACAGTAAAGGATTTGTGTGACAGAAATAATATACATATATCAGAATTTATAACTATATCTTCAAATTTTTATTTTATGTTACTTAATAAAACACTTCATGATCAACCGTATAAGAAACACCTGCTTATACACAGATTACATACACAGAAAGCAAATGCTTAAAGATAACTCAGAATATTTTACAGAATATAATTTACAGGTATATGCTAAAATCAATCACAGAAATGTTTCCTGATATACACCTATTTTATTTTAGGTAATAATGGACAGTTTAGAACTGAACATAAATGCATTCTGGGGTTACACAGACCATGATCTAACACATTAATCTTTACAGGTGACTTAACAAGAATACAATGGATATTTATCAAATGTGAAACTGCACCTAAAATATCGGTGTGAGTAATTTTGTCGTGATTTCCTTTCCCTAATGAGATGAGGAGTGACAAAGTGCCGGCATGTAAATCACTGATGACTCAGAGCAAGGCCAGTACGGAAGTCTGAACATTACCCACTTCTATTCTTTCTCTCTTTATCTCTTTCTATGTGCCTCTCTACTTCTGAGGCATTCATTCCTTCTGTCCTTTATTCTCTTCCCTCTCTCTGACTCACTTTGCTGTTGTATGTGATTTTGAGAGGCTGTCAAAAAGGGCTATTCACGTGATGTACAAATATCCTTCAAACCTCTTCTCTTCCTCCTTCTACTCATCACTTTCTTCCTCACCTTGTTCAGCAGGTCTCTCAGTCCATCTGCCATGATGCCTTTCTTTATGGTGCGGTCCGAGTTGGTGACCCGGAAGGGTCTGAGGCGAGGGCTAAAACTTGGGAGGACAGAAGCACTAGCTGATACACACTTGTGGGATATACTGCGCACACACACACACACACACACATACACAGACGCACACACACACACACACACACACACACACACACACACACACACACACACACACACACACACACACACTTAATAAAGCCGCACACTTGTGTCCCCAAATAACTACGATAATAAACAGTGGATTTACTGTAAAGATGTTGGCAAGACACTCACTTGGAGAGAGAGGAAGGCGAGAACAGATTGAGAGACTTCTTGGCGTAGTCCATCCTATTCAACCAGTGCAATCTGAGTGTGGAAAAACAACAAAACCAAAATAGCTAAGACATTAAAAAACAGATTTATAGACAAACAAAAATGCAGAAGGATATGTATGAATTTAGGAAATCTTCAGTGTCTTCAATAGCCAGTGAATGAAGGGATCAGTCTGTTTGACCACAGTACATATATATCTGCTAATCTAAGCAATGTGATATGTAGCTTAAAGGTGAACGAGATAAGATGTGGTCTCCCATCAATCATGAACTAAGAGTGTGTTTTAATCTAGGCAGATTACTAAATGCATGCTGACCTCAGAAAGTGGAAATCATTTTTCTAATTCATGAGATCGGTGTCATAATTTAGGTTAGTGAAGCTGTTTTTAATGGGTCTAATGGGTTTAAACATTACAAACGATTGTCCAAAAGGTATTTTTAGAACAAAGTTTATTAAATTATAAATTATTTTCTGTATACATTATTTTAAAGTTATCTGCCTTGAGATTTTTGAAATACAATGATTTCTGGGTGTGGACTTTATTGTAATGTCGTACAGCTCTGTTTATTGTTTAAAATGTCATAAAACTATTTACAGCCTTCGAATATCCTGCTCATTTTTTGAAAGTGATGGAATGGCCTAGGAAATAACATATCAGAATCACTGTATTGTTCTTTTATCTACAACCAAGCTGTTTTATTATTATTTAAAACATGTATTTCAAACCTTGGAACAGCTTTTGAATGGTTGCATGTATCACAGAAGGTCTTTATCCAGGTACATATTCATGTAAGGAACTACAAGAAACATCATGGTACACATGGTACAGTTTGAATATATATATATATATCTAGTGTGACCTTCAGAAACCCTGGTTTTTGAACATTTTTTCAGTAAAGATACAACATCACCAACCCAAATACAGGGATACATAACAGACTGATGACTGGATTACTCAAAATCCGATAAAGCGTTTTTCACAAAGACTGGGTACAGAACATACCCTACCTTGATCTCGCTCTTCTGGCCTTTGGTGTTCCCTATCACTCCTCAGAGTTTTCGCTCCTGAGCTAGGTCAGTCAGATCAACGCGTTGCTGAAATGTCAGTGTTCTGTGAGGCTGGCCTCTTTCTAGTCCTGTGGTGTCCTTACGTCACTCATTCCTTCACCTTTGCCCCAGTCTGACAGCAGGGAGGACATGGGTCTACAGCTGTGTTAAGCAAGGCAGCTTGGCAGCCTCCCAGACCTCAAACTCTCCACCACCTCATGTGTGATCCTTCACAAAAGCACCACACTCACCAGCTACTCTTTTTGTGCTTCAGAGAATATTATTCAGCATGTCTAGATTGTTAAAAATCTTTAGACATTATGATCAGTATGATAAGCATGCGCTCTTTAAAATAAAAGTTCTTACATCAGTCTTTATTTGGATGTATGATGGTTCTAGGAGGAAAGAAGATGTAGGAGTCCTTCACTTTATGTGGATGTTAAAAGAATTAAAAAAAAGTTCTTCACACACACATCCATTGATCCATTAAGAGGTTCTTTACAGAAAAGTGTTTTTTTCTAAGGACATTAATGAAGCTTTACAATCCACATTTTGTGATATTTAGTACAAAATGAATGATGTAGATCTTATGTATGAACAAAATATTTACATTTATTAGGCAATATTACAGATTATGTGATGTTATTATATCACTGTTTGATCTTGAAATCTCATAACATCTGGGTACTTTCTCAGTTACTGTATCAGTCACACTGAATGGGACATAATGAATTCCACAGCATCCCAAATGTATTTTGGTGAAAGTACATACTGTGATTTTACCCTCTCAAACAAACCATCTCAAAATGTTGACTAGGTATCTCAAAATAATGGCCCCTAATTATTGGAACGAATTATTGTAATTATATTGCACATGTCTCACAGATGTTTCTGGGGCACATTTCCCTGCACGCTTATATCTGTGAAAAATCTTGAATTTTATCAAGAAAAAAATTTAAATTGTGACTTAGTATCTTTATAAAATGATGTACTAAATTTCAAGGGCACAAGTCATTACATTGGGATATGAAGTCATACTTCAAAATAGTATGTCAAAAGGTCAAGACAGCACGTCATTATTTCAACATACATCAGCAGTCAGCACTTTGACTGAAAACAAACATACATAAAAAACAAGTGCCGTTTTTTGTCTACCTGGGCTTCCGCGCTTGACCCATGGTTTACACCAAAACGTGCTAGACACACAATGCTTAGTGTGTACAAAGGTTAAGGAAGTTGATCAACAAAACATGTCAAGGTGAAAGTCCAGCCATGACATCTTAACTCACAGGCCAACATCATCATCCCTATTTCCTTACATGGTCTCTCTTATCTGGCATATTCTGTGACAATGCAGTGCTGCCTCATCACCAAGAGGAAAAAAAAATGACCACTGTGGCTCCAAGGGCGTGGCCTTCTATTTCTGCTCTGTTTCAACATGTCACCAATGCGCAATTAGCCGAGCTTGCACATTTATCTTCCCATAATAACTGAAACAGAAGAAGAAAAATGCAATAACAAATCGATGTTCGTGCTCTTATGAAACATGACCTTCGATATTAGAGGGTAACCTATAAATACAGCTCGTGTTGAACCTGCAGTGTAGCTAAATCTCAGACAGACTGAAGACAGGAGTGAGAGCTGCAGGGTCTGATGACTGACAGATCAGATTAAACTGTTGAGTGAGGGATGGAGAGAAAGTGTTTGGTTTTTGGGCACTAGGGAGCATGCTATAACCCCAGTGAATGGGGATAAAACCTCATCATCCTCTTCTCATCTTTTCTCAGATGACCTCTTGAGTCAGAGCCAGCTCCAGAGGAGACGTGGGCGCCTCTGGCAATACTTTGGCCTAGTAGAGTGTCTCTTTCTCAAGATGTTCTCTAATGCCAGGCCATTTCACACAGTCTACGACCCTGGAGAATTTTCAAAAAGTCATACGCTTGCGCACAAACAATTCGCCTGCGCACACACACACACACACAAACAAGTATATATACACACCTTAAACTGTTCTGTCATAAACAAAATTTACACCCCAGTTGTCACTCCTCCATAACCAGATCCAGTGTACATATCCTTTATAATACGGTGTATTTTGCTTTATCCTTTTGCTGCAATTGATGTCTTTTTGCACATTTATTGTCATTCCTACCTCAGCCATCACATTTATTTGAACATTAAATTACTCTGATGCTAGAATACTGTACATGTCATTAGTTGACTGCACCGTATATTGTGTCGTAATGTAAAGGTCATATGTTGCAATGTAAAAGTGTACTCTTATGTAGTTTCTGTTGTTACACCATGGTTCCCTGTGTACTGTGTATATGGTTGAAATTACTATAAACACCTACTTGACCTTGACTTGACACACACAGACACACACACACACACACAATCCTCTTTATGGGGGTTTCAAATGGGCTATCCATTACTGCAGCTGCATACTCTTACACACATGCACAGAACCTGAAATATAACCTCTTAGATTTCAGTCTCCACATTCTAAAGCTTATTATTCAGCAAAAACATGGAAAACAATACAAAATGATTAAGTTATTATTACGTTATCGTGGTAAGTAATGGGCGCCTGGTCCCACAGAAGGGATAGTGAAGATTAAGGGTTTTCAAATCCACAAAACAGGTTATATTGCATGCACAAAACGGGTTATATTAAAGCTTTTAGTTTCAATACAATGCTGCAATGAAAAAATGTTTGTTTTTCTAGGATTGTGGATAAAATGTCTTCGAAGGCGTGTGCACACACACCAATCCATGTAGAGGTTTTTGTACAAGCTCTCTTTTTCTCTTCACACACGCCTACACCTGTTGGGCCGTGTTTGTTGTGCGTGGCAGAGTAATAATGAGAATATCTGCAGGGATTAAGGGAGGAGATGGTGCAGGAGGGTGGGATAAAAGCCTAAGTGCATTAAGATGACAGTATCCTGCTGTTATTGTTGTCTCTCTCTCTCTCACACACACACACACACACACACACACATTACAAAGCACCAGTGACACAAGGGCATTAAACCACATTATAAACCACCACAAACTTTACAGAAATCCTCATCAAAAAATAACCTACTCATAAGGCATGTGTCCCACGTGTCACACTAATTATAACCAATCTGGCAAGAAAAGTCTAATCAGAAGAAGAAGTCTAAGTGCTAGGCTGCCATAATGCAGTCACAGACGTCAGCACATAAACATCAGAGACTTGTCCTGCTGTCCCCGCGTCTCTGTTCTGTTTTTTATCTCCTTCTGCCCCTGGGGAGGGTTTGAGGTGTTACACTGCAGATATCGACTGACAACACCAAAGTCAAGTGCTGATGGGCCGTGGGTCAGAAATGATTCCTGATAACATCTGTCATGCCCGTCACTGCAGCAAGCAACGACCACCTGCTTCAGCTGGAGTGGAGCTAACGCCACCGTGTGGAGAGGCAGAGAAGTGCATCAGCTGCTTCCCAAGGCGCGCACTAAAAAAGCCTGTCTGAGAGAAGGTTAGTAGAGAAAAGATTAATTCATGGAAAAGGCACACTCTCTCGGTGTATGTGTGTGTGCGTGTGTGTGTGTGTGTGAGAGAGAGAGAGAGAGAAAATGATTCAAACACAGCTTCAATATTACTCATCGATTACTTATCGCCCATTCCTAATCGTCATCAGACTCACTGGCTCTGTTTAATAATATTAAAATAATATTAACGGAGTCTTTGGCGTTTCTGAGCCTCGCCATTGGCTGATGAGGGGCTACGTCACGCGGACACGGTGGACAAGTGCTGCAGGGCGAGAACGGGCCGTGCGGAGGAGAACAAAGAGAACAAACCGGAGCTCAGGGGCATCATGACTCATCGGTATTAACTCACACACCATATGTTCAGAGGTCTGTAAACACCTGTTCATCCAGCGACACTTCTGAAATTTAGGGTATTATTAGGGAGTTTGTCCCCCCCTTTACTGCAGGAACAGCATCTACCTAATCCTGTGTCCAGCACAGTTTGGTGATTTCCCTGCTCAGACACACCTGGTTCAACTCACCTGTTAATTGACGGGTACAGTGAGTGTGTTTGAGGAGAACTACCAGACTTTGCAGGCCCAGATTTAGACACCCTGCTCTACACGTTTGGGAAGGGTTTATGGCAGATTTTTGAAACCTTGCTGATGTTTGATAGCCTTCAGCCACAAGAGTCTTTTTGAGGTCATACTGAATTATTAGTTTACCACAAAGGTGCTCAGAGAATGCAGTTTTACAGGCCTTTATACCTCCCTGCCTTGTAAAAGTAGCAAAATTAACATATTACATGGGATGTCTGGACATTTTTAGTGTATTCATGTCTAATAGTTTCATGGCCACGGCTGAGAAGATATGTCTTCCTACCACACAAACATACAGAAAAAGGTCTGTATTAGTCATGTGTGTTTTTGGTTCCCTGTTACTGTAAATGATGATTTTTGGTCTATCAATTCTGTACTTTTCTTCATACCACACATACACACACATGCAAACACACTCACACACACACAGTCTAAATTGTTATTGTCTAATATTTGTGATGTGGTTCCACAGATGTCTGTAGTGGTGTCGCTAAATGCTACCTATCGTCCCCCGGTTTATTTTTAATTACAAAATAATGAGTTTGGAAATGTTGTATCAATGTTGGATATTTTCCTATCATCCTGAGGACATTTGGTCCACACAAACAGCCAAATGCATGGCATCCACACCCATCTTTATTTATCATTGCTGAATGACTTTTCATTTCATTTTATTTGTGGACCAACATTTTTATGAGTTCCGTTAATTAATGGTGATCTTTGTCAGTGCCTACATATCATAGCACTGGGGACAATATCCGCCCCCTTTGTCCTTTTTTCTGTCACACACCACCACGCAATCCATCTCATTCATTCTCTCTTAGCAATGCTAAATAACCTCTCTTATTAAAAACTACTATGTCATGAGGCCAAACAGACACAAACTGAGTCCAATTATCAGTATTTATTATAGAAGCATACACAGAAATGAACTGACAGTGCTGAAGAGCAGTATGTATTTCTGCTGGTGTTTCTGACTACACAGTTGACTTTGCTGACAAATGCCTTCATAAAAAAATACAAGATACAATTTATTTTGACGTGAAAAGACACATGTTTGGAGTCTTTAATTGTAGGTTTCACAGTAACACTGGGGTTAAATTAGGGAACCTTCTAGTCACAGTTTTTTTCTATTTTTTTTGTCAATAGAATTATTTCATGACACTTTCATGACCCATGAAGTGTCTGGAACCATTTAATGTCATACTTTACATAATTTACTCAAGATACTTAAATATTACAAACTAGACACTGGGAAGTACTTTTAAGAGGTATTTTATTCAACATTTCAAGCATTTTGGCAACAAGACGCTATTGAATGATAGATAGTAATATACTGTAATTGTCCATTTTTCATTTTTAGTCATCAAATTAGTCCAGAGCCTACACAGTATTCTGGTTATTAATTTCATTCTTGATACTATACAGCTTCCTCAGTCAGTTTAGAATCATCCTCAGTGCTGTTTATCATTCCGGACACATCTAAAATGCATCTGCTAATGTACATACCCTTTATTATGAGCTATCTGCTAATAATGTAAGACCTGGGAAGTTGCACAAGACTACCATTAAAGATAAATTTTTATACCAAATTGGTTTTATGTTATTCTAAAGTCTTAAATGGTAGCGTAGGCTATGTAGTGCATTGTGTAGGGAGAGGGGAACCCTGGGTCTACCCTCCCTGATGCCTTGAATCCACTTTGAGCCCAGCCCTATTTCCTCTTGCCAATGCGTGCCATCAGCTCAGCGTTGGCTGCAGCTTTGGCCCTCATGTCGTGGTTCTTGGCTAGGTCTATGAGGACGCTCAGAATGGAGGTGGGCACGTCGAGGGACAGGGCAAAGCGAGAGCCCTGAGCCGCTCTTTTAGGAGCCGGGACTGCGGGCCGCACGAGCCGTATGTGCCGGACCTCTGGCAGGAAGTTGGTGGCCGTTGAGTCCTGCTCCTCCTCCACTTCACCACCATCCAGCAGCTGCTGTGGCTTAACGTAGATGTGTCTCTGACAGAAAGCAGTATAGGCGAAAAGCAGCAGCAGCAGCAGGTAGAGACAAGAACCCCTCCCACACATGTTCACCTCTCAGCAGGGCAATCCCACACACTGTACACGGAGAGCAGAACAAGGAAGGAGAAGACAGAGGGTGTCAGAGAATGATGGAGGCAAGATTAGAGTGAAGGGTGAAGGGAAATGAAAGATCAGGTAGCTTGGAAAGAAACAAGCAAATGACCTTCATGAATAAGAGATATGGACTCTGCAGCTGAATATCTATCATGTAGAAATTCCTAAGTTTCTGGGTGGAATGACATTTTGACATTTACCTCTTTTGGTGTGATTTACAAAGAATAGCAATAGTAGATAGTAAAATACTCCCAGACAACTCTGAGCACTTTGACTATAGTAGTCAAAAAGGAGATGCACAATTTCCACTCTTAAAAATAAAGGCACAAATAATAGTTCCAATTTTCTCTAATACAATGATGCTCAAATCTCAGGGACCCCTGGATGTTCCACATTTTTGCTTAGTTTTAGAGGTAGAGGTAAAGCAAAAATGTGGACTGTCTAGGGGTCCTTAAGCCCTAAAGGACCTTTGTATAGTTTTGGGAACCTCCATGTCATGTAAAGTTTCCATTGGTGTTCTTGAATGAGAAAATTGTGCAAAAGCTCCATTAACTTCTGCAGAGTTGATAATCATTTGCTCAGGTAATTGCATCAGCATATCCGTTATCTACTACTCACTCACCGTCTTACCTGAAATGCTGCGATGCACCTTAAACTCACTTTCTGCTCTCCTCGATGTGATGTGAAACAGTAAAGAGTTTTTCCCTCACACTTCTGTCCGCTTTATCCCGCTCCTTTAGTTCTGCTTCAACTGCTGGTCACTCTGTCCGGCTCCTCAGCACAAAAAGGCAGATGTTCATGTGGAGTTCTTACCCCTTTCCCTAAACACCCCCAACCCACTCCCACCCTTATCCTCTCTCTCGTTGCCTACGTCTTTCCGCTGCATCGCCCCCTTTTCATCAACCCCCCACCACTCTGTTTATCAGCTCTATCTCTCCTCTTCATGGTCCTCTCCCTCCTTTCATTTCACCCCACCTCCCTCCACTTTCTCATCTCCATCTCATTGTTTGTCTAAAAATACATATCGGAGTGATTACAGATATTCCGCATTGTTTCTTTACCGGGTTTTAATGAAAGGGGCAAGACGCCCTCTCTTCTTGCGTAAAGCAGAAGCAGCAACTGTAGATATCCAGTCCTGCAGCGTTCCATTAACACGTAAACACCCATTGACTACCCTCAGAGTAGTCCTATTCATAGTCTGTGGAGTGTTTATGACATTGATTAATGTATTTGGGACCCTTAAGGACATTATCAGCTGGGAAAATAAAAGAAGGAATGTTTTCTGGCTGTCATCACCTGCTCCTCACAAAGTGGCGTCAGAGATTTTATGTAGCTTTAATATTTAGCCCTCTCGGCAAAGGGCACTTTCGCCCACCATGCTGAATTTTGTTTCGTATAAGTTTGTTCCAGGGCTCGACACTGAATGTAGTGTGTGCTTTTTCTTTGTACCACTTTGATGCACCTTACCTCATGGCCAAGTGTGTTCGGCAAAAACAAGGGCCATGTCTTGGCCTCATAGTGACCTCATTTCGGGTATAAAGGTGATGTTTTCCTCCTCATTTCAGTCTGGTAACAGACTGAAACATGTCCTTACTGTATCTGCCTGTACTTTGCTCTTTCCCGTTCCTCTGCTGGAAATACCTGTTGATAAGAGACCTCTCAATTACACACTGCTACCATTGCCACTACACTGTACTGCAGGGATGGTTTCATTAGATAGAGACACTGTTACACCAGCTACACTAATGATGTTTTGAATTTTTTTTGAACTGGGTCTAAAAGCTTTTTTTCCCACAGCTTTTTATTTCAAGCTCCCTTGTGCAGTCCAGGGCAGGCTCTGAGATTACTGCTTTTAAGTACAGACCATTTTCTTTCCATCTGACCAAACAGGGGAATGTCAGTAGTGTTTGTGATGTGCTGTTATTGTATTACCACAACATTCTGTATGTCTAAGCAAGTATTAGTTTTCCCTACAGTTTAGTTTTCTCTACAGTTTTCTGCTTGTGTAAATGCATAGGCCAAAATGCTTTTTTTCCCCAAGAAGAAGTGCATAGATACTTTTAGTTTACAGTACCTAATACACCACTTGGGTAGTTGTCATAAATGCTTAAATTATTAATAAGTGTCATAAAGCGAACCTGGCTGAAGCTCTACCAAAACCTATCACGGTTCATCAGCTTGGCTTGACGTCACACTATAAACAAAGGTGAAGGCGGACGAACTGTACTGGAGAGGTTATGAGAGAGTTGGAGAGGTGAGATTAAGGAAAGAGAAACAGATTCTAAATAAAGAAAGGAAATACGCAGAGTGGACTAGTTTGTGGAAAAGTTCTTTCTTCAGTGTCTCCTCCAGCCATACTCATCAAGAGATTATCCTCATCTGAGTAATGAAATGCTCAGTTCACATTTTTCAGTGTGCTTCTGTGCTTTTCTTCGCTAAAAGTATGAACCTCATGCCCTCAAGACAAACGATAGGTCCGCCTCCAGAAAACACACACAAAGGTTACAACACCGTCAACATGTCGACATCGTCACATTTTAAAGACCCCAGCCAGGAAAGGACAGGACAGCATTTATAGGCACGCCAGGAGTAGTTCTTAAGTAATGGCACACAGAACAGCAAATGTCTAATGCATTGTCATGAGTTTGTTTTTTTATTCAAAAGTAGCAAAACACGATTTGCCATTTTTGGCATTTATATATGAACGTTCCAACTGACATGCTGGCAGTAAATCTGGCGTCTCCTCATTCCATTCAACATTTTGACTCATTGGAGACTAGTCTGTGTTATAATTGTTGATGGTTGTACTATCAGTCATGTAGACCACAGTTAAATTTGTTGCCATTTTCTTTCATTATGAAGTAAATGTCTTTCTACTGCCAGTGACAGCCAAAACAAAATCTTGCACACCAGCTGTGTCTCAACTAACATCATTATAAAGTCCTAGTTCAATACACTCAGAATGGCAAATAGGCATGATGTAATTTGTCTTAGACTAGAACTGTTTTTACCAATGGTGTGATATGTTTGCTGTAATAGCCTGCTGTCAGTCACCACAGGCTCTTATTTTAATAATTGTGTCTTTATTTAGAATTGTTCTACAACAGTAAGTCTCCCCAGCAGGCTATACACTGTTTTGTTTTTTTTTTTCACAGAATTTCTCTGCACTTGCTTGCTTGCTTCTTAAACATGAATCACACCTTCTATGTATTGTACATATATGTATGATATAAAGATAAGTAGTACATTTAATCTTCTCAGGAAACGATGATGATGGTGTTCATGCAGAAGTCAAATGTACCCTTCTGCGGTCTCTCTTCATGCTTAAAAGTCTCTTTTTGGTCGGGGATTTACTGTTGATATTGTGAGCTGATAGATCATCAATGACAGTGATGATGGTCTGTGGCCGCAGGGGCAGTCAGCTCTGCCGAAAAATAATGATGAGCTACAGTGACGTAAGCTACATCAGGACCTAACGCTGAGTCCAAAGCTCAGTGATTCATCTTTCCACCAGCTTTTGCCACGTCTTCCACACCCTGAGACGTCACACTGAGACGAATTCTGCCACATCAGTTAAATTAACTTAATTGACTCCCGTTGAAGGCAGGAGGGGCTAATTAATGACCCACCTCCGCTGTATAACAGTTTAATGGGGACCAAGATCATCTCCTATTTTCGGCATGTAGAATAATTATCTTTTTTTTGGCCTCCTAACACTTGTCACTGTCTATATCCTAATCACGCTGACCGCTGTGAGCTGTCCCATTAGCACTGTGTACTTGTGATAAGGTGTGATATTAATGTTTTGTTACATTTAACTGACGTATCATTCAATCTGATGTCAGTGACTGCTGAACTGCAAGCTTGCACTGTGTTTTTTTTCTGTAAATGTGTACTTATAGTCACACTGACACTGTTGATAACACATTTGAAAATCATCAATAGCAAGGATGATTTTAAAGGTTAAGGGTTATCATGTGTGTGGTCTAGTGTTGGTCAAAGTTTCTTTTTACTGATTTTTATTGACAGTATGTACTTGGACCTCACCAATCCAATGCTTGTATCCCCTCATGTTGAAAAAGAGGTTTGTACCCCTAGCTGTGCATGTCCCCTTGTGCTGTTGCCACCCCCAAGATGGGGGGGCAGAGACCACTTTTTGGCAATAGTGTGACATTTTGCCAACAATGTGTATTCAGCTAGCTCATTTTTAATCATTCATGAATTAGTTCCAACTATTGAATAACGTTGATGCAAAACTCTAGCACTTCAATAGCCAATATCTTGACATAAATTTGCCACAGTGCATCACTACCACATACCACATAATTTGTGAAATTTTGTCCACATGGACACTGCAATTTACACACTTTTAAAAATGAGCTAAATTTTTTACGTTTTATATGTTTACAGTTAGACTACATTTACTCCTACAGTTCCACTTGGCTCACTTAAAGTAGCCAGTCAAAATTCAGCAGCCAATACATGCCTAAGTGACTGGCCAATCTTAATGAACTTTTGTAAGCTTATTCATAATGGCTTACAGCTGTTACTTACCCAGTTTCAGACAAATCAGCCACGAGATGTCACAACAACTAGCTACAACATATTTTGTTCTATCTTTTAAAACTCATTTTGTCTCAATTTAACTAAATACAATATATGACAAATGAACTTGTATATAACTTGTATAACAGTTCTGAAAAAATGTTCTAAATGTATATCAATACAGTCTATACAGTGTATGAAAACTGTAAAAACAGCCCGTTTTGAATGTTTTTGTCATGAAAACACATTTACAAATATCTGCCTATTCATTTAAGATATGATAATAAGATGAAAACAGCCCTTACAGTGCTGAAATCAAGTCACTCTGTCTTGGTATGAGTCACCACTGAGTAAGTCTTACTCTTAGTCCCAGCCATCAAGTACAAAGACATCTATGAGTAACTGAACACATTGTATGTGGTTACCCATAGCTATGACTATCTAATGGGTGTCTTTTCTAGTGATGTTCTGCCAGGTCTGCAAAACAGCCATTTTCATGTCATGTTTGACAGCCCGTTATTTTTCTCTGCATTTTCCTCTTTCACGCTAGAACAGGTTAATAATAATTTCCCTTTTTTTTTTTTTAAACCTACGTGCTGTTTTATGTCATTTTTAGTTAACAGTAACCTGGTCTTTCTGTCCTTGACGTCTACATTTTCACATTGTGTGTTCTTCGTAGTTTTGACAGTTATGGCTAAATGTATGAAAAAAATAATGATTGAAGGGATTCTTAGAAAGTAGTCATCTGTTATCACCATGCGTACCTTTGTACTTGTTCTTGCTTCTTAACCTTTGTTTTGCCTTACTGTCTGAAATATTGAAACTTGCAGCCTCACACTCATCTAATTTATTTGTACTGACATTTCTTCGGTTTTCATGTAGAGATTAAATAGCGAAAGAGCCCAGAGGCGAATGCCACAAATATTATCAGCTCTAGACATTTTTCATATGGTTTTGCATGTACTCCCTGCGGTCAAAGCACATCAGGACTTTTCTATTCAGCAAGCCATTCAGGATGGATAATCAACTAACCAATCAGAGAAGGCTGTTTAACACCAATAATGCAGTTGATGTATTATAACAACATGTATCAGATCTCAAAAGTGCTAATCAAGCCACCGCTGCTACCCCATTCATCATTGGTCATTTTTTGTGCTGCAAATAAATAAAAGGACAATGTGTCCAAAAGGCATCACCTAAAACTATCATATTTCATAAATCTTCCCAAACTTAAAAAGGTGAACTGCCCACGTTACTGATACTATAGCTTATACAATTTAAATGGTTCAGTTTAAATCAGCAACATATCTGAATTTAATTATTCCAGCCATAGAAAATTATTTGAGGCATGGAATTTCTATTCCTTCGCTATTAAGTTAAAAAGCTAAAAACTGAAAGGGTGGACAAGTGTGGTGATTGGATATTTTTTTCCACCAGGGACTGCTTTACATTATTCATGAACAGTTTGAAAAACACTGCAGAATTACTCAATTTCTTACACTTCAGTGGCATAAAAGGGTGCATCACTGATATTAGCAAACCACTTAAAGGTTGATCTGGAATTTATGCTCAAGTTATACAAAAATGTACTGATTTTTCAATTCGTTTTGTAAATTAGTTCAAAACCGATATTGACATGCCTGAAATATTTTAAGATCTCAATTTAAACATTTTTACTGCATTTTAGGAGTAGGCCCATGTCTGTTACACATACTGCTGCAAGGTTGACAGAATTTAGACTTACAAAATATACAATGTATTTTCATGCAAGAGCATGTGTGGAAGAAATCATCCCTAGAATGCAGCCAAGTGGCAAAACAACAGCCTGAAATTTTGTTTAGATTGACACAAAACTTAATTCCCCCTTCAGCCCACATTCAGTTACTTTACTTGATCTCAATTCTACAAGCCATCTACTTTTGAGGATGGAGGTCACTGGCCACCCACAAAGCTGCCTACTTATTTTGCAAGCTTCAAAACAAGAGGATGTCCCCCTGGTGGAGCAAATATACCACTGCAACTGTGAAGCCTTTATTTCTACGGTTAATATTGGACTATTCCATTTGTACCTCATTCTGATTTAAAACATTCATTGCTGTGATATTGCATTCATTTTAATAAGTCAAGCTATTTGGTGAAATGGCAAGGCATTCGTTCATCAGAACAGTATTTTATTGGAATGAGAGCTTCCGCTATGTACAATAGGACAGAAACAAAACATGACAGCAATTCATAAATAGTTATGCTCTGTGGTACGCACGCTGGACACTGCCATGCTTTCCATCAATCTTTTCATCTGAATGTATTCAATAATATCTCCCCTCCACTCTACTGCTTTCATGGTAAAATGGTTTCTGTATGAAAATTATGCAAATACCACACACAAGCCTGCAGTTATTGTAGTTTATAAATCTTTACCATGAGGAAGTCACTCATCCAACAAATCCTGTCATAAACCTCAATGTCTGTTCCTATAACATTCAGGAACTGTACTAAGACAGAACCAAACTACTGAGGGAACAGAGTTCCACATTTAGTGAAGTGTGTTTGGAAGGGGACAAATGAAGTACAGTTTCCAACAGGAGAGCAGAATGTGAAAGGAGAGACATGAGAGATAAGAGTAGGGGGGAGAAGTGCTGACATCAGATGAATCTTATTGAGCACTTAGAACCGAAGCCAGTACATGGCACTGCGCATTCTGTTGTAGTCAGGAAGTTGCTCAATTGGACCTGAAGAAAATACAGACAAAAAAAAAAAAAAACACCATACAATCACACAATATCTTAAGACTAAGCCCAGCAGTGCAGTATTAGAGTCTGGATTACAGGGCTCAAAATGATGTTACAAGGCTTTGGAAAAATAATCCTCAAGCTTACAAATTTACCAGTGCCTGTATTCAAGCTTCTCAAAATGTAATGAAATGTCCCAAGCCCAATTATTCAAATATTTTTGAATAATGCCTTACCTACTAAAACATCACATTTGAAAGAAATGTCTATCTTTAGACTTGACAGGAGGAGATGCCAGATCAGCATTACTACACTTCTGTTCTGTACTCACAGTGTCTCAGGTGGCTAACTTTTACAATATAACTATAGAGTTAATAAACTCACCAACAGCTGCGACAGCAGGGCATTTGTCATAGATGTATTTGGAGCAAACATCACGCACAACCTTGGGGGTCACAGCCTAAAAAATAGACACATTCATAACATAGGATTACATTCATTAATAGGTAAATTTGATCTGGGTCAAGTACTCAAAGGAAACCTAACTATGCACAATAATCAATTAAGTGCTATATGTTTTTGGCACTCAACAACAGTTTTATGGAACAGATTACGAACAGCTAATGAACAAAACACGGCAGATCACCAAGAGAATATTGAACAGGTCTTTATCAGGAAAGAGTAGCTCACTTCAATCCTGGCATCCCACTCAGCCAACGGGATGCGACGACCATAGTTGAGAATGTGCCTGCCAATGTCATCACAGATCAACGTAGTACCTAAAAAGGGAAGGAGACCAAAGTATGGGAATGCGTATGAGAGAGAGATGAAACTTCAAATGTAAATTGATGTTTGATCATGACCAATCGTTATACTTATGTCTGTCTCTCTCTTACCATTAAGCTGTCCAACCAAACTGGCTTTCAGGGCATTCTTAGCTCTGGACACATCACTCTCAGTCACTGTGGTGCATAAATTCATCCTGTGGTCCAAAGTAAAGGAAATACTTTGTAATTAATACTGTGTCTAACAAATTGTACAATTAATATTTTAGGTTTTTTTTTTTAAAAAAAGAAATGGTCAACTTAAGACAACCACAGACTTAAAGCTACCTCTGAACATTTTTTTTCAAGACTATTCCCTTTCCCAAAATCACAAAAAAAATTAAAAAAAATAATAATAATAATTCCAAACTGGGGATGTGTTTTCTAACCAGGCATTCTGAGCCCAGTGCATTGTGTCTTCAATGTTATGTTTGTCAGCGACAAAATAGATGCCCATCAGTCCAGTGTCACTGTAGGTGGAGTGGAAAGCCTGGAAACTGTGGCACAGTTTGAGCTCTGCCGCCCGACGAGCGAAGGCACTGCTGAGGTGCTAAACATACATGAACACAAAGCTTTAGTCAATTACAATACACATCTATGGCCATATGGCTAGTACTCTACCACATTACACATCCTAATTACAAATGTAATTATATTATGAAAACAAAAACAGTAAAACTAACCTTGCCACCTCCAAATGTGATATCATAGCTGCCAATGATGGAATTAGCAACCATAAGAGGTACAATATCTGAACTAGCTGCTCCTGCTCCCTCTACTGCAATAGCAACATGTGCCAGGGGCATGGAATCATCACGCATTCGGATCTAAAGGAAGCAGGTACAAAGGCGTAAGCAAACAAAAAAGTATTTAGATTTAGACACATCTCAAACACTAAAAGTACAAGAGAGTGTTGATTATTTTGCGTTTAGCAAACGTTAGTGTCTCACACATCCACACTCTCCTCACCTCACTGCCAGTGAAGCGGCACGGGGACAGTATGGGCACAGCATCATCCTGATACTCAAACGAAACATTACTGAAGTGCTGCTTGGCTAGTCCCACCAGCTCCTCATGGTTCACACCTACACCAGGGCAGACCCAATAATCAATCACTTACAGCTCACCACATCTGATGAGTTACCATGCAGTACATCTTTGGTAAAAGAAACACTTATGCCATGTACAAAAAATATCCAGACACCTTCTAATCAGTTTATACAGCCACTTTTCAGCTACTTGGACAAAGCCATTGTGTACAGCTCACAACCTCCATGAAAACACTGCCAATAAAACAGGACACTCTGGAGCAGCTGCACATGAGTCACTATGCTAAGTGCAAAGTAGGGACAGCCAATATAAGAAAACATTGATGTCCCTGTATTTTCTTCATTTACACTTTGTAAAAACTACTGGGATAAGCCAAGGTTGTGGCTATTACAGTTATTACAGTACCCACACTATGGCAATTTCCTGATACATCATCTTAGCATTATTCACTACCAATCACTGGTACACGTCCTAGTCCGAAAAGCAAAAATAAAAAGCTTTCCATTATTAGGCTGTGTTTCAGTGGGGCCACATTCTCTGATGTGATGGAGCACCATCAAATGGCTTTAGGATGTATTAGAGAATTGTTTGAGATTGAGAACTAATCATTCAAAGTTGCTACATACTCCTCTAATGTTTTTGTGACTGAATGCAATCAAACGCTCTCCACAACATTCCAAAATCTATTGTAAAGCATTCCCATTAAAAGCAGATAATATAGTAAAAGGGAAAAACTCAATTATATGGAGTTAAATTAGTGACAAAAGTATTTGAATTATTAAAAAACATGTTGAATTGAATTTTGCAATTGAATAAAAAGATGCTTGATTTATTTCAATTGTAATTACTGCATTTAGTATTCAATTTAGAAACATTCAGCCAAAAAAAAAAATCATACAAATAAAATACTAAAATACTGTAGGTCCCAGATGTCTGAATTTATCCAAGTAAATTGGCCAACTTGAAATGACAGTCAAAATGAAAGCGCTGAATAATAGTGATTGAATAATTCAATTAAATTCATTTTTTGATGAATCTGAAAGGCTGAATGTGTCCATATTGAATCTTAAATGCTGTAATTACAATTGAAATAAATGCAACACAAACTTCACTACATAAACTGACATGCACTTTCGTTCAAGCATGTTTTTATTCAATTGCAATAATTAAATTTGTTTTTTATTCAAATACTTTTGTCACTAATGTACTTCCATACTATTAATACCTTCGATTTCTTAACATATTTTGAGGAGTGAGCATCTACAAACTTTTGGACATATGAGAGAGGGATAGAAAGTACCTCCAGCAGCAGCCAGGACCATTCGAGGAGCCTTATAATGGCTGTTGATATAATCCACCAGATCCTGGCGAGTCAGAGTCCTTAAAAGAGACAAAGTCAAAACCAGTGTCACACAACGTACTATATCAAAAACATCTGATGCATTTTAAATGCGTAAATGTGTGTACCTGGCATTCTGAGATGGTCCAAATACACTCTGTCCCAGAGGTGTGCCCTGATAGGCAGTGGCATGGAGGAAGTCCAGACATACATCCTGGAGACTGCCTTCTACCTCGTCCAGCTCTCTGAGTATAACCCCTCTCTGTTGCTCGATCTCAGCTTCACTCAGAGCAGAGCTCTGGACCACCTCTGACAACAGCTCCACCGCTGCAAAGTGTAAAACATTTAGTTAAGACTGACACTAAAACAGTTTGACAGTACCACTAAATAAGAAAGGATCATTCAATTGAACAGTCCATAAAAATATGGACCATTAGTACACTTCCTTCCTCAAAATTAAATCTTAATTATAACACTGCCAATGTTTTAACTCCAAAATGTGAAAATTGTGTGTGTAAATGGTGTGTATATTATGTGTATAATCTGATGTTTCCAACTAGATTATTAACAACTAAGACCACAAAAGTTATTCACACAGTCTGGCATTTGGAGAGAAAAAAAATTTCTGTTTACACAGGCATATACTAACCCTCTGGGCCTCCTCTGGGCCATTTTTGTCCACTTCACTCTCTTTTTTTTGACCATTTTATCTGTGTTAATGCAAA
>JBBPCY010000109.1:18852596-18889151 GCA_037974405.1 Brachyalestes nurse
GAGACTGCGTTTTTCTTTGGTACAAGCTGCTCTTGTTGCTCAGTTGTCTCAGTGTTTAAGCTCTCCATGCTCGACATATCAACGGAATAACGTAACGGAGCGGGGTCACGTGACTCCACATGCGGTAGTGTTTTTAAAGGGAGAGTAATTGAAATAATTGACCTGGAAAAAATTGATCGATTATAGGTTCTGAATGTCGATTTCGATTACTTTTCGATTAATTGCTCAGCCCTAGTAGTGCTCTTTGATAACTAGTAAATTCATATTTTTATTTTAGGCATTTTGTTTCATATCCCTGTTCTTTATTTCATGGAATTCTTATTTTTTTTAAATGTCTTTTCACTAATTAAAATTACAATGCTTAGTATGACATTTTCCTTCAGCCCTTGGCCCACGGTTCTATGTTGATTTGAGATGTGGCATTCATTTATAAAATAGAATCAACTTGTAAATGTCTGGCAGTTAATTATAAAATCTGCTTAAATCAATGATCTGTAAGCCCCAATAAAGTGAGATACCCTTAAGACTGTTTTAGAATGCTATTTGGGGTCTTATTGTTAAACAAAACAAACTAATTGCTTGATTACCAATATAACCCAATAGTGACCGCCCTTATTAATAGTATCTCTCACAGTAAATTCTACACAGGAGCAAAGATTCAAATTCAATAAATACTGCTTTAATATGAGGTACAGCGGTGATATCAGTGTGCAGAACCCATGCTTGGAATAAGCAGGTTGCATATCCCCAGTCTTCCAAACTTGACACTCAGATCTTATGAGCCAACCTTCCAGTGTAACTGGCATGGATAGTTCTGTGGTTGTGGTGCCGTGAAAAACTCTGAAAGCGAACACCAGAATATGGAACCATGGAGCTAGACGCTAGGTGACTGGGCTCTGGCTCCTGAAAGCTAATGAGACCTAGGGAAAGCACAGGGCCACCGTGGTGCTTCTTAGATGCCTGAGTTCGCCCAGATCTTGGCCTGACAGTTGCAAGCCCACAATGCAAAGGCTTCCTTGGGGATGTTTCAAGAGAGCGGACTGGCATTCGCGGTGACAACTGGGCCACTTCCGGTTCAATGATGGGACGCTGAAGCCTCCAGGACTCTCCAGGCTGACCAGTGCGTTCAGACGCAGGTTTTATGTCACTGAAGGTTAACTGCTGAACTACTGTCTTCATGCAGCGTTTAGGTGGAGGTTTGGATTTCTCAGCTGAAGTCTCATTTTCTTTGCCTGTGGAGCGGTGTTTGGAAGAAATAGTTCCAGAGTGGATGAAGTGGGATTCAACCAGATTGGAAGTTTTATGAGGATGAGGGCGGGGCCTTTTGATATGCGAGCCTTCAATTAGAAGGTTGATGCCCACATATTGTGGCACTTCAACTGCTGCCTACAGAGTGGAGGAACAAGCAAAAACATTCAAGGTAAGCAAACAGCTTTTCCAGTTCAGCCATATAACGCTATAGACAGTTGGGATTAATAAAGACATCTATGTGCAAGTGCTGATTCAACTTGCTGGAATATATTATAATCGGATTTAATAAAGTAGTTACTCATTCTTTGGCCATAATAAAATGATCTGGCTTCTTTCTAATATAAAAACTGGGTAAATGTGAAATGTGGCAAGTATTAGTTCCCTGTTTTGTAAAAGAAACTGAATCATAACAAAAAAAATCAAATATAACCCAAATGTGGTTAAAGCTGAGATAATGTATTGAATGCAGCTGAATATTTGTACTTGCACCCCTAACGGTCACACACCTGCTTATATATAAGCTGAAATCCTCCAGTGTGGGCCCCACGATCTGTTCTGCGGTCCAAAACCACACGCAGGGTGTCTTCCTGCACAGCTGCACATAGTCTGGTTGTCACTGCAGTAGATGGAGCCATGGTGGGGCTGACATTGATCTCAATCAGCCATGGACGCAAGTCCTCCCCCAGCATAAAATCAGCCCCATACAGCTCAAAACTCCCCCGCTTAGACTCCACTAGGTCCTGTGCGGTCTGCAGAGCATGAATTATAGCCTTCTTCATCTCTGGAACAACCACACTTGCCCACTGGACCTCCTTATCCTGGCTAGACAGGAAAGAGCGAAATTGGTCGCAGGACCACATGTTGTCCTCAGGAACCTCTGGGTGGCGCTGCTGAGAGGGACTGAAGTGCTTCTGAACTGAGTTGTTGCACAAATGCACAGAACTGGATTACAAAGAAAGAAAGAAAATATAATGATGTATGCCAGCAGATTTTGACACTCTACTGACACTCTCACTTTTATCTTTTGGCATTTTACCTGCTTTTCCATGACATCTACTGAACCACTCACCCAAATATATGTCAAATATATGCACACCCAAATATATGCACACACCCTTTTATGGTATGTGCATTATGGTGGTGTCAACGTCTTTTAATTTAGAACAAGGAAGGCCCAAACTTTTGTAAACAACTTCAAACTGGTACTCATGGTGGGATAATTTACGACAAAGACAGTGCCATTTATTACAGCTGATATTAAAATTATGTTGAACATTATTTTAATATTACAGCTGATATTAAAATTATGTTGAACATTATTTTTTGGTTAAAACCAATGTGTCTCATCATTTTTAATGATGATAAATGAAGTACATATTTGTAGTCAAATTCCCATGTTAATACATGAGGTTCTAATCAAAAATACACACCATTTTGTGCTTGTACCTGTCCAGTGTGTCCACCGAATAAGGCTGAGTGGAGAAGCGAAGGTAGCACTTCTTATAGAACCACACAGTGAGAGGGTTCCAGTCTGTCACCAGAAACCACTGCCGCAGGTCAAATTTAGTTCCATGGATTAGGAAGGGTCGTTCTATATACTTCTGCACAACCCATTTACTGTCCTTAATCAGAGTGGGATCACTGTCTACTAGCTTCAGGATTTCATCCAGTCGCTTAATGCACATGATGCCTGAAAAAGGACATTATTTACAGCACATTATGTTTACAAAGCCATAAAGACAATACTCTTTTTCTGTTTTAGGTGTTTTAAGGTACTTCTTAGAAAACAGAACATAACTTGAACATGTTCAGGAAGGTCAGTTGTATGGTATAAGTATATTGGTTATAACTGTACTATATGCTGCACTAGACAGAATTGTGCCTTACCTCTACCACGAGACTTGGCTCCAGGTTTGATGATCCAGATATTGTGGATGCCATCAATGTCCAGCTGTGGACTGACCTCTCGAAGCTTACATAGCATTGCTTGGCAGGTGTCCATATAATGAACACAGTTTTCTATTTCAGCTCTATCACTGAGACAAGGACAAATACAGTACATCACACATGCTAATCCATAGAAATGGTTATGTAACAAATGTAGGCAATCCTCTAACATATGTATTACTGTCTAATGAACTTGACAATGGTAATATATAACAAACACATACATAAAGGACACTCATGCAAGACCACAGTAACAATGCCAAATGAAAAAAACTGAGGAGCTTACTGGACAGCCAGATAATAGTTGTGCATGAACTCTGACCACTGTTGCTCAGTTAGTGTAGGCACTGAGTCCAATGCAATGTCTATGTCATTGTGTTCAAAACTGTCCATATAGTCTTGGCACACCTGTAAAGCACTGTCAATCATTCTGGAAGGTACCACTGACAGGGCTTGCCGCTTAGATCCTTTTTTCTGCTCTGTAGGGAGGAACAAGCCATGTGCCAGCTTCTGATCAATGGCTTCAAATAAAAACACATTAACTCTACTTCAGTGAATTAACTGATTTACAAGCATCTATAAATATAATTATATAAACTTCTCTTGTGTGAATTTGCAATGATATGCACAATGAACAGTGTTCTGGCTGTCCAACACCTTTCTAAAACTATTGCACTAACGTCATTTCTTACTTGAAAGTATCTGGCCAGAAAATGATGTAATTCCACCTTCTTCTGTTCCTCTGTGATTTCGCTCTACTATACACTGAAGAAGGCTCATACAGGCTGTTCTCCTAAAGTCCTCTGCAAAAAGCAGCCAAGGAAACAAGGCACATGGTGACAACATAGTCAAGTCAAGAAGCTTTATTGTCATTTCGGAAACTGTAGGATCCAGTCTCCCTAAACATGTTCCAGTCAGTTGCTCAAAGCAGTCCTGAAGAGCAGAGATGGCTCCTGGAAGCCAGGGTTTAGTCTGCTTTAGTAGCTAAGGTGAGTAGCTAAGGTGAGAGTGGGGATGGGGCTCATCAATGATGTTTGTGAAAACACAGTCCAGCACGTTCACCGTCTTCAACGCAAAGTCCACATACTGATGGAATTTAAAGACAATCGATTTGCATGATTAAAATCTCAGTTGACAATAAACAGCCTGTCTGGGTTTGTGCTTTGGAGGTGGCAGCTGGCTCTGTAGAGTTTGGGTGGCGCATTGTTATACTTAGCACTGAGTGGTATGTATATCGCAACTATGGGAATGGTGGTAAATAAAATGGTCTACAACAGTCACAAACTCCAGCATATTATATCGCTGATAAACAAAGCTCTAAAGAGAAGATGATATTAAAGAACTACAACTGGAGTGGGAAAGCAGAAACCTCACCGATGAAGGCATGCTTCTCATCCTCAGCCCCAAGCCTGTAGCACCGTGGAAAGAATGTGTCTGGATCAGCTGCATCAAACCAACGCAGATTCCTCAAGTTCACACACAACCCCACCTAAAGGAAGAAGAAGGAGACAGTTTATTCACAATCATACTGATTAATAATTGAAACTATTCAGATTTCTGCTCTCGAACTACTCAAATTTATGCTGCTATGTGACAATTACATAAAAAGTGCTATACTAATCAACTGAACTGAGAGGTTAAACTAAAAGACCAATCAAATCAATAAATACTTCAAGACCTAAGTGGTCAAACCTTGGTAGTGAAGGTTCCAGACTTTGCGAAGTGATTGGTAATCTGCTCCTTTCTAAGACTGCGGTTGTCTATGAAATTTCTTCGTGTTGTCCAGTACAAATATGTCATCTCATTTCTGACCATTCGAGACTAAGAGAAAAAAAGGATAATGTTATGACTCTGATGATGATTACTCAAATAAGTCAAAGATGGTTGAACAGACACAGATTCACTCACATATCTACTGCCTCACCATTAGGTTATAGACATCATCTGGGTCGTCGTCTTTCTCTAGTTCCTCTGTCAGAAGAGATGTTACACAAACGTTTAACTATGACTATTCGTTCATTCATAATAAGTTAATAAGTTTGTTCATACCAGTACAATCCAAAAGGCTGATTTTAGCTACTTTGGTTTTATATTGCCTTATTTTGTGAACGTTATTCTTACCATCATCATCACCATCATCATCGCCACTTTCATCACCATCGTTACATTCATCATCCTCCTCACTACGCCCTCGAAGCAAATGTTGGTTAGGATGTGGCAGACAGCGTTCAACCCACCCTCTGGCTCTCAATGCTGCCCGCACCACAGGGTAGGGACCCTGGATAGAGAATATTTTGCGCATCTGAGAAGCAAACAGAGTGAAAGAGATATCCATGATTGAATCTAAACTAAAGCAGACATCACAAAGTGTGCTCACTGTGGAAAAAATGTTACTTGAGCTCTTCACCTTAACAGCCTTTTCGACCTGACCCTTGGCCATGCGTAGCCGCTCTGGATTTATAGCAGGGAGGTTGAGGATACTGCGCCTTACCCTTCCTTCTGGACCTGCCAACAACAGAGTTCTTTTTAGGTCCATACTGTTTATAGCAGATCTTTACTGTCCACAAAAATGATCCTTTGACAATATTTGACATTTCTTGCAGGCTATGTTGCCTAGAAAAAAATGCTTTGCTCCTCTTTCTACCTCTTGCAAGAAGAACATCACAAAAATGAATTATCTTCTGTTGCAATAGACTTTTAATGTATTCAACATCATGAAATAGGTCAGTGAGCCCACAATCAGTAATTGCTTAATGGGTTTTAATAGCAAGACCAGGCAGGGTATTTTAAAGTGAAAATAATATGTGCTGTATACTACTACAGCCTGAAGACAATGGGAATTAGATGGGAAACATGAATTTTCCAGTCCCCAGTTAATCTAGTAACCCAAGTCCCAACACTGACAGCTTCAGCTCAAGATCAAGACAACAGTCTCATGCAGCTTTAATGCCTTAATCCTGTAGACCTCACACCCTCAACCCACTGTTATTTTGACGTGTGACTCTCATCACTTATTCAACACCAGTGTGTGTGGTGACCAAAGGCCCCAAAAAAAAGGTGATAAAATGACAGTCTGCATACGGTTTCCTTCACTCACCACTATCAGAGCAGGACACTGGACATTTCTCTGTTCCCATGTCCCCTTCCTCCTTTTGGCCAGGCTGACCAGGCCTGCTGAGCTTTAGAACTTCCATGCAGACTCTGGTCCTTAATGGACCACAGAGCAGCAGAATCTACGAACCTCTGTCACATCTCACGTATCCCACCACCTCTCCACTGGCTTCACTATCTTATTGTTAATAGAAGCTGACGGTCCAGGTTCACCTCTGAGCACCAGGTAATGAATGACCTGCAAGATGGATAAGGAGAGATAATAATATGGTAATCCGAGACAATGACAAATCTAGGTGCCAAGACAAAGGGGGAAGTGGGACGGCAAAGTTAAAAGGGATCTGGTGTGTCTGAGTGGTGATTGGAAGTATAATAAATGCCTGAGAAATTTTAAGCCAGTCTTCATAATTATCTTTATTCACAAAATGGTGACGTGTCAAAGCAGGCAAAACAATCTAGTTCCACTTCAAAGTATTTGGGAAAAAAAAAAACTAAAAATACGAGGGAAACGCAAAGCGACAGTTGTGAAATGCACTGAACTGCAGTGGTGACCTAATCACTACACTGTCTGTTGAAGGTCGGTATTGTTGCCTTTTTACCTGGCCGTTTTCCCTCCGGTGTTCCCCAGCGTCTGCTGCAGTGGCCCTAAGAGCGAAAAGACACCTCTGGAGCACAGAAAATTAATTTAACCTGCAGCTACTTGAGGTTTCTGTGCTACCAAGACGCCCTCATGATCATATCCTTCGCGCAGCCAGGCGTGCTGCACCTGCGCAGTGCACTCCCGAGGACTCGTTCCATCGGTCTCCATGACAACAGTCCCGACGACGGTGATATGTGACAGGGCCCATTTTAAACAGTAACAAAACTTGTGTTTTACCTCAGCATCTAATGTTTTTGTGACATTTTTGTTCTTCCTAAAAGCCATGACTTGTCATGCTTTGGCGAGCTCTGTTAGGATTCGAGTCGAATTTTAGCTGTGAACCAAAAGGAGTAGGGAGTACGCATTTTGTACGTTTTACAAACCAAATATACTCTTAATCAACTTAAAAACTTGTCATTTGGTCGAGTTTCAGTAAAAAAAAAAAGGCCATTCAATTTAAGCCATAAGGTACTATAACCAGTTTGAAAATTTATCCAGTCAGAAAACTTCTCGTCCCAACTTTATTCTCCCTCATCCACACAATATAAACACATCTGTTGCCACAAGATGGCGCCCGGCACTCATTCTTACAGACAGTGTTGCGGTAGAGCTGTTACACTTTCCTTTATGTGGCCAAATGCTATTAAATTGGTTTTCATTTTTTGATAAAATGTAGAATTCCTCTAACTGGAATGAGTGGTATTTAACAAAGTGTTTTGATGAAACTCAAAAATGACCAATTTTCAACTTTATTAATGTGATATTTGGATAAGTACAAAATACTATCTTACTGGTTTACTGGTTCACCGTCAAAATCCAACATGATTTGGACACAGCATAATTTATAAACAGGTTTATGAGAAAAGAGAGGATGTCTACAAGATAGGCTAATTTGTCACTGTTACTTTCCAAGAGAATTCCTCTTGTAGGGATGAGTGAGCCATGGTACACAAATCTAAGCCAAGTCTTATCATTCCATATTAGGACTTGTATTAACTCAGACGTTTAGGGCCGGTCCTAGGGGACACTGTAATAGCCTGATGCACCATGTATATGAAGGATAGTGTTCTCTATCCTTGGACTGTGTTTTTCACACTGGTCTTGTTTGATTGCAAAAACTACCTTTATTAGGCATGTTTAAACAGAGTGAAGATGGAGAGGAGCTTAACCTTCAATTCACAGCCCACAAGTGGAACAGCAGGATGGAAGTGGCAGGGTTGTAAAGTTTTGAAATGCAAGAGAAGGAGAACTAAAGGACTGGGATGTCAGAATGCTGAATGATAAGATGAGAAAGAGCAAAAGTGACATCGTGAGAATATCAGCGAATGTGTTAGAGAGAGGAGGGAGGCAGACAACGAACAATCTTCAATCTTAACTCCCCTTCACCCCCCACCCCCCTGCTCATTGTGTTCCGATCTCTCTGAGGACATGTCTAAAAACTGCAGTTTCTGAGCATTTCTTTTTATTGTGCAAAAAACATCTCTGCCTCCTCTAAGCCCATTTTGTGTGTGTGTGTGTGTGTGTGTGTGAAATAAGGCCTGTGTTCACTTCTGAACCGCATATAATTATAACTACATACTGTAATTAGTTTAAAACCAGAACAAGTGATTAGATGGTTTAGAGGCATGCCTTGGTATTGTTTGTATTCTTGAAATAAAAATGAAGTATAGCTCAGGTTTCTATTGACTCAAAGCTGATTCTGTCGCTGATGATGCTGTCCTCCCTGCACACTTAGGCTCCCTCCTCCTTAGGCTTGCTTTATTGCACAGGTGTTTCAACAGAGACGCTCATCATATAAAAAAAATTGCACGGGTCACCATGCTCCCTGTTGCTGGGAGCTAGGCATAGTTTCATTCTTTTGTGTGTGTGTGTGTGGTTGTCTATTCTACAGTCATAGTCAGTAAACCTTAATGGGAGCTTTATGGGAGCTTTACGAGAGAAAACGTGAAGAGTTGAAGAGATCTGCACTTCATGTTAAGTAGAAGCCCTCTCTGTCTCAATGGCCCTGCTGGCAGTCATTTAGTAATGAGTGGCGGCGAAGTTGCTAATCAGTGGTCAGCAATGTGGGTGGTGGTGTACTGCAAGTGTAGTGTGTGGATTTACAGTACCCTATGAATGTTTCTGTATCGTAATCTACGTATGTATCATAATCTATGTATTTATGTAGGTGGATCCATATGTGCTTATGGGCATGTTTTATGTATAATATGAAACAGATGTGTATGGATATTGCGATAAGGCTGTGTGTTAGACCTTTGTCTGAGGGCTTGAAAGAAACATCTCTGTTTCTCCAGCTTTCCTCCTACTCCACCTCCATCACTGCATTCCAGAGAGGGAGGGAGGGAAGGAGAGAGAGATAGGGAGAGAGAGAGAGCTCTCTGTGCAAGAAAGGCCACGCCCTCATGTGTCTTAATCACAGAGCTCTATTGTCTACAACAGAATGTTTCGACAATTGTGATGTCATAGGTTGTCATTACCAGAGCTGGATTGTACTGGGCCATAAACTGACACTGTGTGTATGGGTGTGTGTGCGTAACCGCACATGTAAACAGACAAACACACAGACACATTTGTGGACAACAGGGCCCACAGAAAATGCCAATGTTTTCTGGCTTGGTTTCCTGTCCGCTTTTGCTGTCCCCTGGCTCAGGGGATTCCAGGTGACACATTCATAATCTTCTCTCAGACAGATCTCATGCTCTACTCTTTGTTTTGACTCATATGAATAATGAGTCGTCCACCCAGAGGCAGGCCAATGCATGCCACACCTCTTAACCTGCTCATCATTGCCTGACATTTGAATACAATTTGCATGTCATTTGACTGGCAGTTGGAGGGTTTTTTTCTCTGCTTCCCAGTTAATTTGACAGCGCATGCAAATACCACTTTCTCTTTTTCAACAGGACGAGACATTTTTTTAGCCTCCTATTCTTACTCCAGGTGGGGAGCATGGAGTTGCAATAATTTTTCCAACAATGCAGTTTATGTGTGAGTGTGAGTGAGTATAAATGTGTGCTTGTGTCTCGTTTTCATACTGCTGACAGCTAAATTGTGAAAAATAATGTGTACGGTGTCCTAGAATTGTTGGTGCTTTTAGCACAATGAAACCAAAGATCTAACGTGCACTGAGGTAAGTAGATTTAAAACAAAAATCTTTAATAAAATAAACACGAAAATAAACATCTCAAAAATGAATGTTTTTTCTTAGCCTTTTTAGCACATCGTATGGAAATTATAGAGAGCATTGTATTTGTCCATGGTAATGAGATAAAGGTGACGTGTGTGTGTATGTGAGTGTGTTTGAGAAAGAATACCCATTTATTAAATCATGATATCTAATTACTGTATGTCACTCTTTGATAGACATGCCCAATAAACTGCTATCATCGTGTTTCTTGGCATATATTTGAGCTCACTGTACATCAGAAAAATATCAGGGTCATTTCATTAGATAATTTTGGTGCATTTATTTATCGTGGTAACAAATTGTTGCTTTATTGTGTAAATACCCAACTCTAGTCAGGTTTCGATATACCTCTAATACCTCTAATCGAGACATTTAAGATAGTGGAAGCTCTCCGTTTACAAGGTCTAAATTGCAAACATGTTTTACATGTTTTAGTTTTGTCTAAAGCATATTGACAATTTCATGTTTCTCTTTTTTGTACATGTGTTTCTGTGTCACATATTCTCTTATAAGTATTTTTCAAATACCTCCTTCCCATCACAATCATATCAGTATGAGTGAGTGTGTGTCCGCTAAGACAGAGAAGCGGTTGACCAGCCTCCGTTTCCAACACACAAATGCAGTTTGTTAGTGTCACCAGGGTAATGAGGCCGAGCTAAAAAAAACTGTTAAAGATTTCTCAAGCTCAGAGATTGTGTCACCCCTTTAAACCATTAGTTTACTTTGCAGTATATCTGCTGTGTATGGTACATGTCAAGGCAATGGAGAGATAGATAAGATAAGATAAGAAGCCTGGGGCCAATAATGCATGTCAATGGAGACTCAAACTGTTGCTCTCCGCTTCTTATTTGCACACATATGCACACAGACCCTCAGATGGATATGTTAGGGATTATGTAACTGATTTGATGATTTGATGATGTGCAAACATGACATTACTGTGGTCAACAGTCTAGGGGATCATATCTCTCCAAAAGTTCCAACACAGAGCTCAGTTTCCTGCACATCTGCTTGTATAGAGATAATGCTTGTGGGTCTAGAGCTGCTCTAATGCTGTGAGTGCCTGTAGCCCAGAGGAACTCAGTGACAATGTCTACTAGCCTGCTTATTATCATCTGTATCATTATCATCAGTTATGTGCTCTCGCCACTGCCACTGCCACCCACAGAGGGAGAGAGAATGAGAGAGTAAGGAAGAAGGATAAAGTGAGGAAGAAGGAGAGAGTGAATGTAGGGAGAGAGAGAGAGAGAGAGAGAGGGGTAAGGAAAAAGAAAAAGAAAGCAGAGGAAAGAGGGAGAGAGAGAGAAAGAATCAGGGAGAGCAAGAAAGAAAAGGCATGACAGAAGTGTTCTAAATTTAGTGCCGGTCAGGCTTTTTTCTCTCTGTCCTTATAAAGCACTGTAGTGGAATTGGTGTGTGTATTTGTGCGAGTGTGTGTATGTGTGTGAGTGTAGCAACCAGATTCTCTGCTCCTTGTCAGAAAGGGAAACGCACACAGACACAGTCTGTTCCAACAAGCTTTATATTTTTCTCTGCCCTTTTTAAGAACAAAAAAGGTGGGTTTCCTGAGAATCCAGTGAAGCAAATAACATCATGAGGAACAGCCTAAATTAGTGAAGAATTGAGAAGAGTCAGAAACAAAGAGTGTGGGGAAGGAGAGAGAGCGAGAGAGAGAGAGGGAGAGACAGGGGGATGGAGGGAGATAAAGAACGCTATGAAGTTCTGGCGGCATAAAAAGGAGATGAGTTTGTTTGGCTGCTGGGAGTGGATTTACAGTAATACAACAACATGGCTTCCTTCAGGGGGTTCTTTGTTCTCTTTGTTTGGAAAACGTAGCCATGTTTGGGCTTTAAATTATAGTACAGCTCAGTTGTGTTGTCCTTGCTCATTGACACTTGGAAAAAAAACAGCCACAATTGTCTGTGTTTTCAGAAAACAGCTGAAATGACTTATTGGGAAGTGTTGCTGAGTATATAATGTGAATAATGGACATATGTCTGGACTAGATTCTCTAAGGCAGCTAAGAAGTGAACGCATGAAACATATACAAAAAGGAAGGCAAGAATGATGGATGGTCTTATACATATCACATGACCCTTTGATCCAAGTTGGTTTAAAATGTCATGATTTAGTGAACACAGCTCTAGTTTAGTAGTTTTATGGCAGTGTAGCTCTGTCTGGTCTCTATCTAAACACACACACACACACACATTCAAGTGTATATTCTTATCTTTGTAGGGTATTTCCTTCTATATTGTACTGTAGCTAAATAATGCTGCTATGATAGGAAACACATGGGCTGGTGGCTTGGCTGAGCACATTCATGGATGCACAAGAAGTCAAATGCTCTCACATTATGTCCGTCATAAAATTTTAACACAGAGACCAACTGAAATAAGGACAAATTGCCTGAGTGTTAATTCTGTGTTAAGAACAAAAGTCGCCATTTAAATAAAAAGAGGTAATGTTGTTTTCCTTTTGCTCCCCCTCCCCCCAACACACACACACAACCACAGCTCTAACATTCTCTGCCTCAGTGACCCAATAAATGTCAAAGCCTGTCCTGTACAGCAACTGCTCTTTAGGACATTTCCAGATGATATGGAGTGACAGGAGGTCTTTGACGCAGCTGTTTTTGAACGGCCGCTGTGACAACACTAAGCACTCTGGAGTAGTTCTCATCCTTTCTACACCTGTTGCTTTGCCTTGTGCTCACACTTCAGACTGACACTCACACCGGGGTCACACATACACACACACAAATATATAGAACATTTAGGCCCATTTACTATATAAACAGACCGGTACAGACCTCTGCAGTCCCACTAAGACTAAACAACATCAAACTCAAGTCCTTTCATGGGGCTTCAAGGTCATATAAAGAATTTTTCCACTTTTCCCTATTCTCCCTATTGTGATTGTGTGTGTGTGTGTGTGGGTGGATTGGGGTGTTGGGGGTGGAAGGGGGAGGGGGCGGGGGTAATAGCTTAAGCAGACAACTGCTCCTTTGTGAGTATTATGAGGTTTGACTGGTCACGCCAGGTGTGTGCAGTAGTGAATGGTACATACAGTTGGTGTCGTCTATACAACAGCACATGCTGGACAGATGTGAAGCAATCTCCACACACACACACACACACACACACACACACACACACCTAAAAGTAAAATATATTATCGACACACCTGAAGATTTTATTACAAAATGATATGATAGCTCTTTTTCTGAGGCTTTGTTAACATGTTGAATGAAAACCCACATTCAAACATTTATAAAAGGCTATGGTTTATTCCATGCCAACTCACCAAAACTTTAATTCCATTTCAACTTTAATTCCATTTAATTCAATTTTTTAAAATGATTGATTATTAGTTTTGGCTTTTAGATTTTAAATTATGTTTTTAATACTGGATTGAATGGAATTGCTGAGCTGAGATGAAAATAATTGGTATAAACAAAACAACTGGAAAAAATATTACACCTTAAATCAGCTGGTGTCAGCATGTTACATGTAGTATTTCCATGACTTATAACTGAAATAAGTTAATTATTACTTTCTGAATGCTGTACTTTGCTATGCTTCAACAAGACTTCACAACTAAAAAACAAATTGGCAAACCTTTTTGACCCTGTTCTCTCTAAAGATATCTATAAATATATACATATAGTACAATATTTCAGTTGTGCTATGGCTCCTTCATAGCAGAGTGGCCCATCGTAAAAGCCATTGCTTGGTACTATGCAGTCTGTTCAGATATTTTACACTGGTTGTTGGATTGGTGACACCCAGAAAAGTGTATCATGAAGTAACTTATCAAGTATTACCCACCCCTACATACATGCTCTATACTCATATTCATGACTGAGATAGGTATAGACAAAGCTGCAGTGCCAGCTGCATGTGGTTTGCTAAAATGAGTGGGGGTCACTCATTTCCAAGAAGTGCACAGAGTGACTTTCACTTTTCTTTCCTTACAAACCTAGTTCATGTTTGATAGTACATTCATCATCTCAATATGAGTAAATGGAACAAAATTGAATCCAAAAAGTTAGAACAAAAAGTTATTTTGGACCATACATTGTGGCACATTCACTGTGAAATCCACACAGAAAAAAGGAAAAACTACAAATATGTTCTGACAGCGACAAACTATGGGTGTTAACTACCTCACTGGGCGTCTATTTGGTGTATTTTAATGCATTTCCAGGTAACACTATGTGTCCTCTCTTCATGTCAAAGTTCAAGGACCATATAGGTGTGTGAAAGCACCTCGCAGCTCGTTTCTGGGAGAGGCTCAGGGTGGGTTGCCCCGGAGACTCAGCAAGGGGCCCTGCCTGCTCTAAAACGCATGCTAACCACAGATAAGCATTATTTGTCATAGTATCAAGAAACCCCCTTATGAAACCTGCATAAACATGTGCTCACTGAAAAGTGTGCATATATGAGTGACAGAGAGTTCTTTGTAACTGAAATAAATGGATGAAGGGTCTCATTTAATAGCATATGGCATGTTTTATACAGTATGCTCTTACAAAATAAAGATTTTACAAAGTTTTTGACTTGGATGTACATTGGTGTGACTCATATTAAATGGAATCTCTTTAGAGAACCAAAAGGGTTTTTTTGATGCATTGTTCTAAAGAACCATTTGACACCTTTGAGAGTAGAGAAGGTAATCACTATGATTAGCAAACACATCAGATCCCTCCACACACACATACATATACACACATAAGGAAGCTTCTACAATTTTTCATATCTCTTTTGTCATACTATTAAGACATACTGATAAACACTGAGATACAGAGAAACTAAAAATATCCTAATGTGAAGGGAAAGAGTTTATAGAGTATGACACATGAGAGAATGACTGTGTGTGCATGTGTAATGGTTTCATTTAAGCCACAGATACCACGTCTGTGCAAGACCTGTGCTCTTTATCTCAGTCAGACAGCCAACTCAGATAGCAGTCAGAGACAATGAAACACAGTGGGACAGCGGACTGGTGCCACCATCTTTAAGTGCTTCACTAAATATAGCGGCTATGCTATCTGACATGACACCATGCTGAGAGTGTCCCCTGACATTAGCCAGATCTGACTAACTCCAGCAAAAAGACTTCACAACAGCATCTGATTCGCAGTGACCATAGAGGTTTAAGATAAATCAGAGTAAATTATAATGCGTATAAAAGAAGATACATCAGAGCAAATTCAGATTTGTTAATAAGAAATGAGGCACCTGATGAAAAGAACGCTGTGTAAACAGACAATTTGTTTACAGCCCCCAAGCAGCATAGACACACATCAGTGCATCAGGGGCCAATGTTAAGCCCTGTGAAACTTCTAAAAATCCAGGTTGCAAATGGGTTTTATTGAAGCTGAAACCTCCTACGCATTGAAGCACCCTTTTGTTTAATGACCTTCAGATAACAGGGTGTGTGGCTTAACAGAAATCCGCAAATTTTTTATAGGCTGAGAAATATTTCAACTTGACCTCAGAAGACATGGCTAAAATGGCATTGTTGCGTATGTCATTGACTCAGCATAAAACTCTCTTCTGACTTAGCTTGACCCCATTTATCCAGCAGAGACTCACTTCTCACTTCACTTGCATTCTGTTGAAAATCTGTGACGAGAGAAACGTGAGGAGAGGGAGGGAAGGATACGAGAAGTATCCTTGTGTAGATATTAAACAAAAGACAATGCAATAAAATTAATAAAATAGTTCCAGCAAGGGTTAAAGTGATAGTTAAACACACAATGAAATTGATTTTGCTCAAGGTGTTCAAAGTCTGCTTCTTTTGTTTCTCACAGAACAAGTATTAAAAGCTTATGACCAGCAATTAGCATCATGTAATCTACACACCTAAATCACTTGCTTCAAGCCATGCTGAGTTACTATAATTTCTGTCACTGTGTATCATACCATTTTTTATAAAAAATGGATACACACAGCAGTAGCGGTTATCTTGAAGCTTGCCAGTACTTTATAGCTGGCAGTATATCATACTGTGTCAGAAACCATATGCACTATAAACGCGCTTGGTACTACAAAAAGAGCACTACAAACAAAAGAACACAATATGAATAGCCCACGGCAGTGCTGCTTAATGTTGCTCTACTGAGTAGATGCATGCGGGGAAAAACATCTTACTTACTGACTCTGAACTCTGTTAAGAATCAGATTCGACTCAGTGACAAAAGAGATCAGCATGTTCATTCCACAGCCACATAAACTTGCAGAGAGCACATCCAGCATGCATGCTGAGCGAGCCACTGTTTATTTAAGCTAGTACAGTGACTCCATTACATCAGAGCAGCTCCACAAACATTGCCGTTTTCTCATTTATTTACTTTGTTCTACTCAACCACATCAAGATTAGCTAGAAAACTTTAGAAGTGCGTTTCAGTGGCAGTTCAACGTATTTAAAGTCACATTGGAAGTCAACAGGCAAATAGACAACTGTCTAATGCTACTATACATATAGCCACACATAAGGAGTGTCTGGGCCAGTCAGAAGTTGCTTTGAACTTTGGCAAGTAGTCTGATCTGGAGTGTGTAAATGTTTCTTGGCATTCTAGCCATGACTGGCAAATCACAATGACTATGAAAATATTCATCTGCTGTTTATACAGGCCACCCTGGCCCCTCCCTCTTAGTGTCTGGCAATGGCAGGGCTCCCTAGTAACAGTGCTTGTCCCCTGGTAGGGAACAGCACGTGCTTGTGTTAAAGGCTGATAACCAGCGGGCCCCCTTCATCGTGACCCTAACCAAACGTCACAAGCACTTAGAGCAAGCTGATATGGGAATTCATATGCATGGCAACTGCACAGGGTCACAGCCAAACCTGGCACCTTCTAGTGTGTGCGTCAGTCGGTACGATTAATTAACATTAAATACTGTTAAAGGTAGAGGCAGTGTTTGTGTACTGCATATGCACTGGATATTTAGGCGAGGGAAATTTCCCCCAGGATTTATAAAGTTTTCCCATTCTGTTCCTGAAATACTGCTTTCAATGCAACAGTCTGGTTACACAAAATTAGTTTCGCTTCATTTTCATTACACTCGTCATAATCAGGAATGAGAAAATTCTTATCTCTCAAAGTCATCTAAGGAAGAAGGGGTTGAGAGTGTGCTTCCTTTCTAAACTTCACACTTCGGAGTTCTGAGTACAAAAAGCAACAGACAAAAAGAAGTTACAGGAAAGTCTTGAGTCACTCTACTTTATATCTTGCTTGAATTACCTTCTTGGTGCAAAAATACTATTTTATAGTCATCTTATCTTTGATTGACAAAACTAACAAATATTTTACTGCGACAAACTAAAAAGTGCCTAAGATACAAGGTGCCAACCACTCAGTATCAGCACCACCAGTATACTGATCACCGTCTGATCATCTGGAATCATCTGTACCCATTTTATAACCTAAGGGTTAAAAGGCATTGTTCTACTTGGACGACTCATATGCATGTCTGCAGGTAACAAACATTCCTCTCAAACTGGACAACCTTTAAAAATCCTTCAGGAACCCTGGAGACCTGTTCCTCAAAATATAAAAAAGTCTGGCTCTTTGTAAGCAAAACCTGAATAAATGAGTAGCGTTGCTGGGTTTCCCTTCATTTTCCCCCCATATTTATTTTGTCTCCTTTTATTAGCCAATGACTAGAGGTACATTTCTCAGACCAGTGCAAGGGCAAGAGAAATTTAAATAATTAAAAAAAAAAGATTACACCTGTGTTTTTATTATAAAGTCTTTATTTTATCCCAAGATTTTCCTTGGTATGGCTTTCATTGTAGACATTGAAATGATGTGACATAAAAACGCTTCATAGAGCATTATTCATCATTTGCCAGCAGGTGTAAGCTGCGACTCAATAGTGTACTTCCCCCCTACACCACCATTAAAAAAAAAAAAAGAAAAGAAAAAGGTGAGCATGTGGATTAATAGCCTATGAGGACATTATTCAAATAGTTTTAAAAGGGGTGAAGAGGAAAAAAAAAGGGAAAAAAAAAATCAACTATTTACACATTCTCTTCTAGTGACCAGAGGCCCAAAACATTGTGTTATCCCCACTGGACTTTCTGAGACACCAGTTTGTAAAACAAAGCAATAGTACCACAGATCACATAAATATCAACATAAATACTGCAAAATGCACTTAACTGTGGCAACATTTTGAAAATGCTATACATAATGAATGTCCATTTAAAAGGAAGACATTTCATCATTAGTTTTAACAGTTATACAAAACTGATGTACCTTAGGTATCAGTGTCCGCTACCATACCTGCTAAATTCCAAGGCTTGCTCCCTCTTGCGCTTACTGCATCATATAGCGATTTTCTCCACCAGGGGTTATATGCAAAGCATCTCCTGACCACAGTGCCTATTTTCAGATCAGTTTTGCTTTATGGCATTAGTCACATCAACATGGACTGAAACATGATTAAAGAGCTGATCTTCAATTAGCACCCTTACTCTAAAATACCATAAACCAAGTCCTGACATAACATGTCTGTAGACTGGAGCCAGGATGTTTTGTTTGGAAGCAATTTGTAGCTTGTTCACAGTTAACCCTGTATACAAACATTAAAATGATCTAATGGGACATTCTAGTCTTAAGGCCTCACGATATATAATATATAAAAAAGGTAGTCTTAGGAGCTTTTGCGTCTATTCAAGAGGCGGCTTGAATTTCTCCATTTTGTCTTCGTCAGTCTCTTTTGAGGAAGAATGTTCTGTCTAAAGATGTATATTGGTGGGTAGCCTCTTTTCTCTGAACTTGTTTTCTCTCATCCATTTGCAAGCTCAGACTTCCTATCTTCTAAAATCCTCCCACTATGCATCTTAAGCAGCAAGACACCATTAAACCTTCTGGAGAATCACCAAGTGTGTTCACTTTATACAGTCTTTTGCTCCCTTTCTCACTAAATACCCACTACTCCAAAAGCAGGCACCTTACTTTGATTGATCGAACAACGTGAGCACATTAAACACAGATACTAACAAAGAGAAACACGAATATAATAAGCTTATGGCAACATGAATAATAACAAGAACAATAATATTAATAATTCTGAAGGAAATTGAAAGGGGGGGAAATGGCATCAGTGCTTCTGGAAGCCCTTAGAAGCCACTGCACAGTTTTGCTGTTTTTCAGGCTCCATGCCTGAAGCAAAAATCCTGTTGTGACAGTGCAATAGCCTATCCTCATGTTTCTCAGGACCCGCGTGGAGTGTTTGGTCCAGATGTGGCTTGATCACTGCATCCGCTCAGGCTGTAGGTGTTGCTGTGGAGGGTACTGGATGAAGGCAGAGGTGGTGGTGGCTGCATTAGCCAGGGTCTGAGCTGGGGTGGCTGCTGTGGGACCCCCGGTGGGTGTGGTGGCAGTGTAGCCGTATCCCACAAAGCCAGGAGAAGAGGCATAGGGATAGTGCTCGAAGGCTGCTGAGGCGTAATGGGCGTAGGCTGTGCTGTAGTCCAGGTAGGGAGAGCTGACAGAGGACGCCACCTGAGATGGGAGCACAAGGCTGGGCTGGACAAAGGCCTGAGGGTAGACATACTGTGGGACCAGTCTGTGGACAGAGAGACAAGAATAAGCACGATATAGACTTGAAACATATCCATACACCAAACACATGATACTCCAGTGTTCCTCAGACTTGGATTAAATGAGAAATTAGCAGCCATTTCCTATCCCCATTATCAATGTATCTTATTAGGGGTCTTATTTTGATAACTGATTATGGAACCTTTAATGAACAGAACCCTCCTGTGTTGCAGCACCATAGTTTCAAATATTTCCTGCTCCATGTTATGAGCAGGATCAAGAAACATGAGTATAAACTAACTAAATACAGACAAAACAATACACCACGCCTTTTTTACCCAATTTGTACACTTGAAACTGGCCAGAAAGAGGAAGAAAGTTCATTGTTTTATTGAACATGGCTACAATAAATATCTTAACATGCACAGTTGGGTTGCTACATCACGGTGCATTGCTCAATTTTTACATCTCTATTTGTGTTTTATTGCTGTATTTTTCTTTATCCAATGTAAGGGAATTGGAGCCATGGTTTATAAATGAAACCAGCATCATTATTATGCTTACGTCATTATGACTCATCTAGTTGTTCTTACTGAAGCAATAAGACAGAATCAACACTTGGGGATTAGGGCAATAAATACACATTTAACCCAAGCCTTACATGGTAAGTTGGAAAAACACCGGAATAGAAGCTTGTTGTGCAGGTTGAAGGGGAAAGACCCCCCCGCCATCACCACCCCCTAACGGCAACGTGTGTACTGTGTAAACTTGACGGTCTGAAGAGCTACAGGCTGGACCGGGCGCTCAGCAAGCAAGGCAAGAGACAGACGCTTCTGGCAGCTTTTTTCACCCTCAACACCCACAAGTGTTTTAACAGCTGCTACTTTTCACTCGTTCAGTGAAGGCTAGGAGTCTCACACACTCATTAACTTGACACATGCATGCGCTACACTCACCAACAGTGAGCTCAAAACACTGCAAGCCCATGCTAGTCACCAGTACTAGCATGTTTGTATTAAATGCCTTTCAAAAAATAAGAGCAATACACCGGTGAGCCTTTAGCCTTACAGGATAGTTACTGAACAGTGAAGACTGAGACTAGCTTCATTTATCCCCCACTATACCCCCCTCACAAGTGCACATACACCCACAGGAGTGTGCTATAATTAACTAGAGTCTGACTATAACCCCATGAGTCCTTTACTCAAGACTCAAAGATGTGTATATGCGCATGTGTACTTGTGAGGAGGGGTGGGGGGATACATAAGAAGACCAAGCCACACACCCCATTACTTCACTTCCCCCACAGAGTGGGCACAGTTAGGGGAGGAGTCTACGATCTCAATATGTAGCAGCTGGAAACAAACAAAGTCCCCCCAAGAGAGATGACAAGCGATGTCACCAGGGAACTGATCATGCAGCAGGAACTGAAAAACATGTCTCAGTTCATTCTAAAGACTACCTCCCATTTTAGTCTATAAATATATGGCAAACACTGAGGGTATTATAATTGGATTTTACCAAAGAGAGAGTAGAGAAGACAAAATCAGTTAAAAATTCCCCCAATGGCTCCAACATGTGGTTCTAAGTACATTATGTGAAGTTTAACTTCACTTTAAAAAGATTCACAAACACTAAGAAATGAGACTACAGAGAAATGAGGGAATATAAAACTGCTCACATAAAAAAAAAAAAAAAGACACTGTACATACACCAGTTCAGCACAGGAAAGGGTATGTGGGTGGAGGACATGTGCAAAACATCCACTAACACCCTAACCCCACCTCCCATCCCCCCCCCCCGACACATGTCAAAAAGTAATTCACTCCAGTCAGCACTGCAAACCAAAAACCATGCGCAAGTCACAAAAGATGAAGGTCTGAATCAGCACAACCTTTATTCAAACACAAACACACTGTCACAGCACACAGCACTGCACTCTCAAGCCATGGCTGGCACCTTAAGGGTCTGTGGACCTCCAAATTAGGCCCCAGAGAAGCCAGGGACCGCGAGTATCTTCTTCGCCCAAGGACACTCCATCAACTGGGTGACCAACAGAGCATAGGAGAGTAGTGGTTAGCAGAGCACTGTATGGGACAAGATGGCACAGCAAAAACAATAAAATCGTAGACACACGCAAGAAAGTTTGGTGGTGTGGTTTTTGGACTATATTGGATACGTGTCTTGCTCAGTTTTGTTGAGAGTTACGGCCTGAAAAAAGCACTAGCTGCTTTGTTTAACATCTGAGGGGGGGGAAGCATAGCTGATACACATTCAAGGACGTCAGTGTGTGAGCACACATACCTCAGTCACTAAGCAATTACCATGTCACACATTTACAAGCTAGTTTCTTGCACAGAGTACCAACTAGCTGGTGGTAGTTATTTGGCTTATTCTAGAGCTCTGCACAAGGAGCAGTGAAACATTTACATTAGTACATTTCTAGAATGACCAAATCGCACATTCCAAGTTCTACCTAAATTCAACAGGTCATTTTGAGCATGAGCAAATTGTTGACATAGATAGCATGCCACTTTAAACACAGCCCCACTTAACCTGTACATCTAAAGTTTACAGCTCTTTGTGAGAAAAAGGCATTCAGTCCACGCACTAAATATCAGCGGATGACTTCATACACAAACTTTGTCTGTCTAGATGTGATAAAAATGAGTGATATTCCAAGCTCTGATCCATGTTTCAACATATCTACATATTATATGAAGCTACTAAATAGCTTTAACGGTTATGGCAAAAATGGAGCACAGGAACCCATGCACTATATTACAGTAAGTAGAACCCATCTCTCACTCAGTCATCCTCCTCCCCCAATGCTCTTTACTCCATACTTGACTCTTACCCTCACCCGGATTCACCCTACCACTCATTCTCACTGTGGTGTCACTTTTCGGGGCCCCAGACTAATCACCTGACAACATGACCGATTTCACCCACCTAGAAAACGTCACACAACACTGTCAGGCATGCAATTACGGAATCTGGGAAGAATGAAAGCAATAATCGACTGTGGTGGAGAATTTGAGAAAAGGAATTGTGTGATAAAAAAGACGCGTGTCTGTGGTAACAGATGTCAGTTTTGATACTGCTTAGACATTTGACATGTGATGTGGAAGGCCCTCTGTAGACTTTACTGTTTCCCCAGTGTCAGCAATGGCTTGACTGAGCAGTTTGAGAAAGCGAGAATGTGGGTAGTAGGGGTCATGAAGGCCAACAAGAAATAGGAAAATGAAAAAATACGAATGAGAGTAGAAATGGAGTGAACAAGACTGAGGAAAAATGCAGAGAAAGCTGCCATGCTAACACCTCTCTTAACAGTCTGTCTGAGCTGAAAGAGACAATGAGCTCCATAGGGGAAAGTGACAGGTGTTCTCTAAACTCCAGTATGTGAGGGTGAGTGTGCGTGTGTGTGTGTGTGTGCGCGTGTGTGTGTGTGTGTGTGTGTGTGTGTGTAAGGGCTTGGGTAAACGTATATGAAGGGTATAATTGAGGAAACACGAGCCAACACCTATCATACAGACAGAAACGTATGTTCTTAACAGGGCTCCACCTCGTTTCCACAGCAACCAACTTGCCAACAGGCAGGACATTCTAGGACCCTTTCACACAAGGGCATTAAAAACCTGGCTTAGGTTTGATCAAAAACAGTCAGTCACCATGGAAAATAAAACATGGAGAAACTATATCTACACCATACCATGACCATTAAAGAGTAAACAAAAGCTTGCACAAGTGGACAAGTTGCTAGGAAACACCGATGTCTTGGGTGCTGTAACATTGAGGCTAATGAAATGCCAATATGCTATACTTATGTTGGAGACTTTGACCACAAGCGAAGACTGGAATTGGGGTGATTCTGGGTGATTTGGCCTTTAAATAATATTGCAATGTTCATCTGCAATGGCGATCTCAATATTTTTCTTAATTCTTAATTTAACTATTTGAGCAATACAGTATGATTCTTGTTTATACTGATCAATTTCTATTAGTTCTATTATGCTGATATATTTCTATTCAATGTTTTTTTTTGAGAGAGCGTGATAGAAGTGAAATGCCATAGCAAAGACAAAGAGTCTCATGTTGAGCAACTTTACATGACATTTTGTAGTCAGGATCATGATGATCATTTACTGCATGTCATGTAAAATGGTGTGATACACTGAGCACAGTGGATATATCACCCACCCCTAGGTAAAACTATTTTCTCTTTCAGAATTTAGACCTCTTTGGCTAACAGGAACCCACAGACCATGTGTCATAGGCAATATACAGCAAGACCACACAGAAATTTCATCCTGCACTAAATCTACATAGGCAGATATCCCAAGCATTTACTTTAAGTATCCCAAGAATACATGAACATTATGAACAACAAATTCATGGTAGAAGACATTCTAACATCTCCAGCCTCTGAAATGACCACTGAAGCATTACCACTCATAAATCCCCCTGAGAACATTACTGCATACGACTGACTGCCCCCAAACATAGCTACAAAAATAACTAACAGTGGGAGCTCAGGGACATGCTTCAATCCCAAAATGAAGAAGCGACAGGCAGACAAATGACCTGATCAGTCATGTCAAAGAACACAAGGAGTTTGTGTGCTGAGTATGTACAGTCCTAATTTGCATTGCAAGTCTATTGGTCACTCGTGTTTGGACACTGAATGTGGTCTGTGCTATAATAACGTGCTACAGAATACGAACACACACACACACACACACACACGTGACTGACTTACCCATACTGTCTTTGAATAAGTGCTGGGTGGACGGGCTGCACACCAAGAGACATCCCTGTAAAGAGAATTATGAAGTAACTCAGTGTATAATTTCAATACAGTGCAGTGTTCATATGACATACAACAGCCTAAAAACAGGATTTAAAAAAGTAGGTGTTCAAGGTTTTTTTTTCTGTTCTTCCTCACCTGTCTGAAGACTGCGTGGCTTAGCCCCGAGGTAGGCCAGGTTGACGTTGGCTTTCCGGCCATCAATGATGGGGTTTGGGTCTTTACATGCTCGTTCTGCAGCCACCCTGTCAGTCATTGTTACCTAGAGGCAAAATTAACTGTCAGCATATTCAAAGGCCAGCTCTGCCAGCTGATATAAACATTCCACCAAAGCAAGCAGGGCAACACTGGCAACTGCCATTGACCACAGGAATCTTGTTTAAGGAGCACAATTGACTTCATAAAGCAGCAGACTAACAGCAGATTGTGGGGTAAGAGTAAGAGATCAAACAGACCAGTATTACAAATGGACTACACCAACAACCTACAGTGAAATGTACAGTAAAACCTTATTTCTGAGATCATTACATTTACTTGGTGAATCACAAAGTGCAAACATGTGCATTCTTTTCCTCATTGCTTCAGAAAAAGAACAGGATTATCAAGTTTTTCCAGTTATCGGGGAAGAAATAAGTTTACTAGGGAAACAAGTTCTTGAAAAGATTGTCCAGACCACCACAGACACCCCCCTCCATCTTCCTGAGCCTGTCAAACCTGCCAAGCCACACACACCGCCAAGAACTGCCGTTAGAGCACAGACCTGCCGTGCTGCCTTTTTTCCCCCTTGACATCTCATCACTATGTACTGATTTACAGTTTCAAGGCCTGAGGAGACACATTAGCATGCCGCATAAGCACAGCTTTCCTTCCCATCTTTGGCATGAATATTAGCTATTGGGTGACCAGTCACTCCAGGTTTGTGATAAATATTTGCATATTTGCCGGTGTGTCCCACAGTGCACGGTTTATGTGCGTCCTTTTAAAATATCTCTTGCTCTCTTAACTTTGGCTTGCTGCTGCATCACAGGTCAGTGAGACCATGTGCAGTGTGTGGAAACTATAAGCGACAGTTATGGTTATTATTTTAAACAAGTTCCTCATCATTAAGTTCCCAGGGGAAGTTTTTCAGAGGTGTGCGGGTGGGCGGTTGGGGGAGTGATGGAAATCTAAGCCTGTACATCACAATGACAATGTTCAAACATGCTAAAGCCTGAAAACAAAGGTACACACTAAGGCACAAATGCTAATAAATGTTAGTGTTGGAGGGCCTAAGAACAAAGAATGACGGACAAAGAAATACAGAAGAGCACTGCTTACCAGTGCTTCCCCTGAAGAACTAGTAATCAGCAGGTTTAAACTCCAGGGCTCGTTTCCATGAAGCTTCTAGGAGAAGTGCTGAACTAGGACCTACCAACTTTGCCTACGAAGTAAGCAGGTGTAGCCGGCAGTGTATATGCACAAATAAGGGTTCAAACTAAAGTCTACAGGACCTAAGAGCTGCCGAGAAAAGGGGCTGTGGGCCTCTGCAGCACATGATATAACCTGTAGGAGCTGGTCGGAGGATCCAAACTATGTTGTGAACTTGCAAAAGGGGCGAGCTCTCCATCTTAGGCAAAAATGAACTGCCACTCTGAGGGCCGTTAAGACTGTGTAAACATCACTTAAGCGCCTGAGTGCTCCCGGCCCGCACTACTGTAGGACGACCAGTTCAAGGAGAAACAGGGTGGAGGGAGGAGGGATGGTGGGGGTTTGGGCTGGGAACATCATTGAGAAATCTCACCATATAAAGCCCTCGCGCCACACACGTGCTTGCTGGTAACCAGCCAAGAGCCCACTAAGGCGAGGGCTGTTTCTCCAACTCTGATGTGCCTCCTCGCCCACAGGAGCAGTGTTATGCTTGCCTACCCATTAGGGAGAGTGTGGGCTAAAAAGGAATTTTTGGAAAGGGGGGGGGTTAAAATGTAAATGTTTAATATCGTGCCCCACCAACACGTCAAGAAGCCACAAAACCCGGAGCCCGTCACGTGCGTATTTACGCGCAAGGAAATGGTCAAGGTTTATCAACGAAAGCGTGAAATAGGTTAAAAGAGGGTCAGTATACGACAAACTGCAAAAAAGTGATGATCTTTAAAGAGCCAGGTTCCAGATAACTTACGAAGCCGTAGCCCCTGGATTTGCCCGTCTGTCGGTCCGTGATGACCACCGCCTCGTCTATTTCTCCGTACGCCTCGAAGTACTTTCTGAGGGACGCGTCGTTCGTGTGGTAGGGCAAACCACCTACAAAGATCTTGGTGAAGGTAGTGTCTTTTTGGACTCCTGTCGGGTGCATAGCTTCGAATGTGCCGTTCATGAACTGATGTAAAAGCATTTGCTACCTCAAGTCAGACGGTGACACAAGCTATAAAATAAAGAAACAAATCTATATCTATATATAGATCACAGTCCTTGGACCAGTTTAAAACGATCCTGGAAGGTAGAGTCAGGGAACTTAAACGCGTACAAAAAACGAGCGATTGTCCAGGCTTCCGTTTCAAAGCTTTTTTTTTTAACTGGTAATAAACATAGCCGTGCTGGTCTCTGTGCTCCCCGGTCGGCACTTCTCTCCACGCGGTGTGATAAAATACCTCCCCTCGCGTTTTTTCCGGGGCTCGTCTTTATATAGGCTATCTAAACCAGGTCCCGCCCTGAACCCTCCGTAACCAATGGCCAGACGCCTTCCTTCAAGAAAGTCTTCGAAAACTTTGCCGTGACGTCACGTGGTCCCGCCCCAGTTTAAACTCGCACCTGTTTTGTTGTCCCTTCAGCAAACAAAGGAAAAAAGAAACGAGCAGTAAAATCTTCACTTTTGAAATGTTTTAAACAGTAATTTGGACGTCAGTAAAAACGTGAAGAGTAGAATACCGAGAGAATTACATTAATTAAAAAAAAAATATATTGTAAATCTGGTCGTAATTACTATGAACCTGTGTTGCCTACTGTAAAATTGACTGTAACAGGGATCTTCTATTTTCTCCGACGTGTAATAGTGTTCCCTGTGTACAAAACTTTAAACCAGATTTTGAAGGGTTTACGCCGTGCTTTTTCTATGAAGCCATAACAGCACTGCACTAGTAGTCTATTTCTTGTTTGTTTGTTTGTCTGAAAAGGAGCCAAACTGTAAATCTGAGGGCAAGTCCTCTTCTGAGAACCTGATCCTCGTAAAACTGTTTACGATGACAACAGACGATTCACTGCTGTGACTCCGCTGCACCAGCGACTCGGACGGCCCAATTTAATCGTTTTTTAATGCAAATAACCTTCCGAGAGTGAACGAACTTGAACATAAGATGCATTAAATCTACAGGAAGGGGCTTTCAGTATAGCCGTTAGCTGTCTAAACAAATGCTATTCAGCACAGGCTCACACTGCCCTGAAAACAGATCCATTCACAGTGAACATTCAGAGAAATGAGTCAAAAACCTCACAAACTGGAGCACAAGCTGTTGAATTCAGTGTGCCCTACTGAACTGTACAAAATATCAATAGGAGTATGTCTCACAACACAGCATGCTTGTGATTTTCAACTCCTTTGACCCAGAGCAGGGTCATGTCACAAAGGCCTTGGAGCTCTCTTCTGCATTATTCATAAATGCAGAACAGCATCAATCAACCAGACTTCTGCACAGCAGCAGAACAGGCCAGGGCTTGTATCACCATGCACTGGGCACTTTGCTACTGTTTACTCCTTCACTCATGTAACAGTGCCAGCCATAGCTACCTCTGCACCATGTTGAACCAATAAATTAATGGTACTAAGAGGTAGTCTGCTTTCACCATATACACATCTAAAGTGGATAGGGGTCACTGAAGGGCATCAAATATCCAAGTCTGGAAGTAAAGCATTCAGTGTAGTATGGCCATGGTATTTCCTATCCCACGGTCTACTGTAGCACCTCTGCTAAGTGCTGAAGTACTAGCAGACAGTGAGGTGATGGTCTAATGACCACAGCAAGGTGGCACTTCTCACACCTTTACACCCAGGGCGTGCTCGCCTTCTCACTCCAGGCCTTTGTAGCTCTCCATAACCTGCTATTCATATCCTACTGATAAGTCTCCAGTGACTCACTCCTGTCTTTTCCATCGGCTCACCTGATGCACTCACTCACTTTGATCTGTGTGCTTTGATAATCAGCCACACTTCAACACAAACACTGGAAGGGAGATGGTGCCTCCTAGTGGACATGAATCCTACAAGCAATTCAACAAAGTTCAGTTCTCATGAAACATGTAATGTAAGCATGTCTGTTTTAGAGAAAATACAAAGAATCAGTCATCAAAGCTACTATGGTGATTACCATAACAGGTAAGCAATTAAAAAATAATAAAGTTATCAGATCTGGTAGCATTCAGCCAAAATGTTAGCCATGCAAACTTCCTCATGGCCAACTTTAAAATTTCAGCCCCCAAAAGGGGTTCTTAGTACACAGTATCCTGGGCTTGTCCTTGCCTCATACAACTTAAATACAGACAGATTTAGAATGGAGCTACAGAGTAGAATATAAGCGCAATAAATCAAAGAAAGCTGCCAAGCAGTCTTTGAGAACCAGTCATCTAGAGCACAGATTTTGTCATGAACCTTCTGTTCTCAACACAGCTCACTGAAGTGGGGTTTTGGAGAAAGAAACACTATGTGGCGGACAGGGGGTACTCCAGAACCAGGGTTGGGATCTTCTCATTACATTGAGGCACATTTCCAACAAGATCCATCTTTGCTTCTTTCAGAACATGAAATAGAAATCTGTCAAAATGTGAAGAGACCTTGCAGTTTTATTTATTGGATTCACATAAGACTGTATTCTACACCATGTTATCACAGTAAAGCAGAGGTGGAAATATTTTCTTTGGAAGGCAATATAAAAAAAGAAAAGAGCTGCAGTCATGAATGTAAAAAAGGAAGAGAAAAAAAGAATCAACAACAATATAAGGTACACCAACACTAAAGAATGGCTCCTTTTGTTTGACTCAAAGCCATTAGCTGTCATCACCATTACACATGGGCGGTTGGCCCCTTCTGATTGGTCCATACAAAGTATGCAATGCCACGTCATTGGTCCAGATGTTAGCCATAAGGGGTCTCTCGCACTCTCCTGTATTTACACACTAACGCAGGTCTTCCGAGATGTGACAGCTTGACGGATCTAAAGACAGGAGGGGTAGTGGTCAGTCATAACAGCATTCTTTCTTTTTCAAATCACGTTTATTGTTTGCTCTCCCCCTCCCCCCAAAACAAGTACACATTTCATTACTTCCACACTTATTACTAACCACGCATTATTACTAAAAACTTCTCATTTTTTCCCCCCGCTTTGAATTCTTGTCTTTGGTATGCTTCTTAAAAGGTAACACTTTGCATTTATATCTTTTTGCTAGTAATCATAACTGATAATGTTATTACTAACATTTTAGTTTAAAAAAATGAAACTACCAGGAATTAAAAGCCAACAGAAATTAATGTTGGCTTTCATTTCTAGATGCTCAATTATTTCAGCTTCACCAGTAAAAACAACTGCTCTACATCACAAAACAAAGCCTGCGTGCTGCACAATCCAACTCTGATCTGAGCTACGCATCTGACTACTGATCTGTCAGTCAGAAACGGACATTTTATGGAATAAGACCTGCTAACTGAGCAACACTTCTGCTCTACGTTCTGACCTTTGTAACTCTTCAAATAGCAGCAACCCCCCACCAAAAGCCCTTGTTTCGGCATGCAAAGCATCCTGGGATGCTGAGGAGGGCAGCTGTCAAAAGAGCACTGAGAAGGAAGTCAGCATAAGGAAGCAGGGCAACCTTAGCCCTGTCTGGCGACAGACACCATCTCCGTGGTCACGGAAATCCCACTCTCACCATTTCTTGTTCCGAGGCTTGAGTTCCTCAGCCGCATTCCGCAGGAAGATGTAGTTTTTCTTCTGGGGGTTGTAGTACTCATGACCCTGTAAGGTAACAGCACCAGACATTAAAGGGAGAAAAGACACTATGGTGGGTTCATTTTCTACATTAATACCTGAACTGCAGATTCTTTTGCGTGTATTTTCTTTTGTAATTACGTAATTTGTAGTGTTGTCCTGGCTTTTGAATTACGAAAGATCTAAATAATTGGCTAATAATATATCAAATAGGTGTGTTGAGTCGGAAAGAACGCACGCACGCACGCACGCACGCACGCACGCACGCACGAAACCCTGGTTTACTTGAACTCCTTTTAGACCACTTTCTTACCCAGTCAGGATATAGTTTGTGTTCCCACAGTGCATACAGGTTAAGTGTAGAAATAAAAAAAAAATCAAGTACATTACTACTTCACACTGTGTGCATTTAACAGTTTTATATTATATACACAAGACTTTACCTTGGACCAATCATAGCTGGAGCTATAGGCAAAGATATTTCCATTATGGTTGAAGCAGCACGCCGTGATTGGCTGGTCAAGCTGCTCAGAGGTTTTCAGCTTGGTGCGAGCATCCTTATCCCAGAAACTGAAGCGGCCATCAGAGCCCACCGTGGCCAGTGTGCCGTGCACTGGGTGAAAGGCAATGGCATTGACCTGGGATGAAAACACACAAACAATCAGACCACAAATTAGCTTGTTGGCTTAAATAAGTTGCTAAACCTCACAATACACTTGGCAATCAGTGTCATATGGTTTTGTTGATGGGAATGACCAGAAAGGCCAGAGTACATACAGCATAAATATCTTGGGGTGTAGTGGTGTTTGTTCCATTGGATCTGTGGCACTTGAAGGTGAAGTTATCCTTAGCTCTAGGGAAACAAGCATGAGCATTTTATGCAATTCAAAAACTGTTCATTTAGCCTACTGAAGTTATTTTGTTTTTGTTGACTTACGGATTGGGTGGGTTAATATAATGAATGGCCACTCGTCCCTCAATGCTGCCCAATGCAAAACCAGTTGGTTTATTCTGTTTGTCCTTAAAGATGGCCACACAGCGATGCTGCACACACACACACACACACACACACACACACAAAACCGTTTTAAACATGAAAATCAGTTGCCCTTGAGAGTGAAACACCAGCCCTGATTTTTTTTTAACCTTAATCAAATTATGGGGTGAAAATCTCATTTTGGCAGATTCACTGAATGGTTATGGTCCAATTAATTCTGGAATTGCATCTGCATCTTTATACACCTAGAAAGCTTTTGGGGCAAGTTTATATAATTTGTGCATTTGGACAATGATGCATTTGTATTAAGTTTTAAAAGAAAAGCTGTTAAAATATGTTTATAGGTGGTGGTATTGGTCTGAGAGCCATACAATTATTTTAAGAATTTAAGGGAAAATGTTTGTTCGTCCTTTGTAAGATGCCTGATTTTAGGGTGTTGATTTTGTTTGTTGATGGGGAGGAGAAAAAGACAGACCCCAGCTCAGCAAGGTGACGGCACAGGCAAAGTAAGGCGAAACTATTCAAAGGAAATACCTACATGTTTGTTGTTCATGAGGGCCCCTTAACTGTGTCTAGGTTTATGTAAAATCTATTCTGTACATGCTAAACTTACACATAGATATGGCAACTTTACAGTAAATGGGCAAGGTTTCTAAGGGGTGCCTCTCCATCTTTCTCAAATGATGTAGACTCTCACGGACAAGAACATGCAGTCCATATCAGCGATCACACCTACAAAAATTTGTGCAGCTTCAAAAATAAATAATAATAAACTCTTTAGGGCCAAAAAAGAAAAGGAAAATGTTTATAGTGATGGGTAGACCCCTACTCATCACTATAAACATTTTCTTTCTTTCTTTTTTGGATTATATTATCTGTAAATTGTTCTTGTAATACTAGTATTTGCAATACTGATAACACTGCAATATGGAAATGAGCCTCAAATCACAACTCCAGCTGAATGCTACAAGGTGTTTCACGTGATGCAATTTACTACCACTTTAAATAACTAACCAACATAAATTTAGTCATAATTTTTTCATGACAATCCAACCTCTCTTTATCCCTTAAACCTAAACAGGCTGTTTTTGTTACTGTGCCTTTAAGACTGAGATCTGTAAATTCTCTTTTTGCTTTGGCTGCCCCATGTTACAGCACATCCAGAAAGCAGTACACAGGATGAACAGGCAGAGCTAAAGGCCAAATACAGAGGTATGTGTTAAAGTGCTGGCTTTGTGAAGTCATGAAACCTGTGACTGGAAAACAGGATTTTTTTTTACAGGTTAGTTTCCATATAAGGACTGAATGGAGGGGATAAACAAATGAAGTGAAACTAAACATTTACAGACATTAAGCCTTTTTAATTCCAGAAAAGTGATTATCCTTTAATCATTGTAAGAAAAGAGAGTCCTTCAATATAGTGACAAGCATTGCATTATAATTGTACTACTCCCATTTTGCCTGTGCAGCTCTAATGATTATTCCACAGGCCGACAATATGTTTAATTCAGGGTCTCAGAATAATGGAAAAATAATGACCAAAAATGGACAATATAAAATCAATATCTAAAGCACTGGCTAACACAAATAAAATATTACATTCAGAATTATTACAGCACTATCTTTGATAAGCACTGATATGGAAGTAATGAGTAAAGAAAAAAAATACTGGACATTTTAACAAAGCCTTCTTACTGTTTATTGTCTTTTTCCATGCTTTTAAAAAAAGAAACTGGGACCAACCTGATGTTTCAGAGGTGAATCAATACGCCGGAACTCTGATGGCTGATTCTCCAACTGATATACAATAAGGCCTCGCTCTGCAGTGGCTACCACAGCCATAGGATAAACCTGAGCCCAAAGAAGAGATTTTACTGAAATATTATTATGCCAACATAGAACAACAATCCTAAACTCAAGAAGTTGTGCTGCTTCCCCACCAACCCAATGTCCAATATCTTCATCTAACATCTCTATCCTTCAAATAGTATCAGCATACTGTATCAGGCAATAGACAGCAAGTGAAATCCTTTTGAAGTGACTGGACCGATCCTCTAAAGGAGGCCCAGCTGCAAAAATAGTAGGGGAAAAGTAGTTTTATTCCTTTCTGCAAGTAAATCAGCATCAGTGGCTTTACGAAGAACGACAGCTTTTTTCTGCCCAAATTCTGGTTTGTAAATCTGGTAAAGTTAATGCTATCAACTGACTGGTGCAGTTAAATGATGTTTGGAAAGAAAAATACATCAAAGATTCCAGACAAAGATGTTGCTTAATATCTTGCTTGGTAACTATATTATTCATTATAACAGTGACAATTGCATCACAAAAGCAGGAAGCCGAGTATAACGTATGGGATAACTTTCTTACCACATCAGCACAGTAGCATCTTTCTGGCATTTGCAAAGACATCATGGGGGTTGGGGAACGTGTGTCCCAGAACTGTCAAACAGCCAGGGAGAAAAAACTATTTCCGATATCCGTTCACTCATTTCATTTTCTTAATCAATACCAAAGAAGGAAAGTAGCTTGGCTAAGAGAAAGATATGGAATAGTATCTACCTTCAGTGTTTTATCCCAACTGCCAGTCATGACACAGGTATAGTTTGGGGCTTTAATCCAGTGGATTGTCCTTATCGGTCCTTCGTGCTATATAAAAGCATTGCATCGTTAGGGATTGGAGGTCAAGATAAATTGCCTCTTGACCAAAATCAAACCAATGCTTGAGCAGATTACAAAAGTAATTCACTGAAAAAAGCATCACAGGAGTCAGCAGATGGGGTCTCCATCAAGTAATGTGAACAATTCTGAGGCAAATTCCGAATCCAGTTGTGTCAAAACCAAAAGGTCCATGAGCTAATTATGCCATTAATTGCATTTCCTCTTATAAGAATTCAGATTAAAACTGAATAATTATGACAGCTTTCCCACTGTTGACTCCACAGTATTCCTTCCTTACAACTACACCTGTGTTCATCTACAGAAAGACAACTTACTTGTGCTATTTGCATGGCCTGGTTGCTGTTCAAATCCCACATCTTGGCAGTTTTGTCACAAGAGGCTGTGAAAACCTTACTTCCATCCTGTTTAAGAATAAAAATGTGTTTTACACTCCAAGATGTTACAATAATTCCAAAAAAGAAGAGACAGGGTGTAGATGATGATATTTAGAAATCTGGTGCCTACAAATGCATCACATAATACCACAACATAGTAACCCTTAAACAGAAAGCATGCCAACTGTTTAACTGCTACATGTAACAATCCCTTCGTACAGTAAAATTTCTGTAAAACCCATAAACACATTCAATTAAGAAGCAGCAGAAAGATCATATACTATGTTGCAGAATCAGTAATTTCTCAACAGTACTGTCTTACATCACACCAGCAGACGTCCAGCACAGGGCCTGTGTGCATCTGCTGAGCTTTAGGAACAGTCTGGCCATTATCCTGCACCTCCCAGCATCGCACCTGAGATTACCGAGCACAATGAGCAACATCACAAAATATTTAACAGTGAATACACGATATGGACAAAAGCATTCTGACACCTGACCATTACACCAACAAGGACTTTAATGAAATTGTATTCAAAAACACAGACTTTAATATGGAGTTTTAATACTGCAGCTACCACAAGATTCTGGAGTGTTTCTGTGAGAATCAGTGCCCATTCATTCTGTAGAGCATTTATGAGGTAAGGCACTGATGTTGGACGAGAAGGCCTGGCTTGCAATCTCCGCTCCAGTTCATCCCAAAGATGTTAAATGAGGTTGAGGTCAGGGCTCTGTGTGGGCCAGTAAAGTTCATCCACACCAAACTCATCGACCAATGTCTTTATGGACCTTACTTTGTGATCTGGGACACAGTCAAGCTGGAATAGAAAAGGATCCTTCCCAAACCATGTCTACAAAGTTGGAAGCATTGCTTTGTCCAAAATGTCTTGGTATGCATTAAGATTGCCCTTCACTAAGGGGCTAAGCCCAAACCCTGATACAGAGTGTCCCAATACTTTTTCCATATAGTGTATGTATTACAGGTGTTGAGATATTATTAGTAACTTACATCATTAGCCCAAGAGCCCCCGATCAGAAAGTTCCCGGGCATAGTTGGAGGGCTGAAGGCCAAGCAGCTTATGCTATCATCCGGTGGGGATGTGACCTCCACATCCTGCATCAACAAACAACAAACAGTGGATGGAAAAAACAGGAGACTGCCAGATAGTCTGCTATCCTGGTATGTTATAGTGCTTGCTGGATGCTCCTTACCTTCATAGGATTATGACTGTCTGTGGTGGTGCTGCCGAAAACACCAGGGCCTCCGGTACCAAAACCGGAGCTGGAGCCGAACAGACTCATGGCAGGTTACTGACAGAAAGCTGTGGAGAAAGAAAACAGTGGTTTTTGAGCGATAAACGAACCAAAACGGGAGCAGTAGGGGCATCCCAACCAGCCCATCAACCGTGGGTAATGTTAAACTGTCAGCTAGCAACCCAGATTCCCCCGTTAACAGTAAGAAATAGAGCAGATTATCACCAATTATAGATAAAAGTGGGTCAGACAGCTTCGGATATACTGACATTAGTAAGTTAGACAGGCTGCTAATGCCAAAACACGTACAAACAGATTTCATGTGAACTGAGCTGTGCTAAGCTAATTTTATGCGAAACAGCAGCCGTGCTTTTCCGTCAGCTGCACATGTTAAACCAGCAACGAGCTAATAAAACAAAAAGGCTACAGCCATTCCCAGGATTACCCCCACCACAGCACATTACCGTGTGAAAACGGAATATCTCCCTGAAACTCTTCGCCGGTTCAGGATTTCTGATGCGCCATTAAACCCGCGAGACCAGGCGAGTTCACTCTCTCCTGCCCCTCTGCCAAACAGGAGGCGCGAGCTGATGACGCGAGATACTAGAACTAGGAACGCAACTTTTAGGCGCCATCGCAATCGCACATGCATGGAACAAACATTGATATTAAACCATCCGACATCATGTTTCTTTTTTAAGTGTTTTAAGTGGGCCTTCGTTCTATAGGTGTAAGACTTTTAATGCCGAATTAAGATACTACGGCTACTACTACTACTACTAATAATAATAATAACAGTACTACTAC
>JBBPCY010000109.1:18901329-18919358 GCA_037974405.1 Brachyalestes nurse
TAATATTGAAAACATCACCTATTGCTCTGATGACAGCTTTGCACACTCTTGCCATTTTTTCAATCAGATTCATGAGGTATTGACCTGGAATGCTATTTAGTGAACAGGTGTTCTTCATTAAGAAATCATTAGAGGAATTTCTTTCTTAATGTGTTTGGGGTTATCAGTTGTGATGGTAGGGTTGGTTCACTGTTAATCCTATTCCACTACAGTTCTACTCCACATTATGGCAAGAACCACTTAATTAAGCAAAAGGAAACAACAGTCCATCATTACCTTATTACAAAACATATTCTGGTTGTTTAACTCTTTTTGTTTACTGCAAAATTCCATAATTTTGTCTGATTACAATATTAATCTACAATGTAGAAAAAAAAAAAAACAAAAAACAAAGAAAAAACATTGAATGAGAAGGTGTATCCAAACTTTTGACTTGTAGTGTATATTTGAATTATAAAAGCAACATAATCAGTGACAAGAAAATAAGCGTGAAACTAACAGTTCAGAATCAGCCAAGATTGAGCTCAACAGGCTTTTGCTCTAAACATGTAACTGAGAGTCAGACCATTTATTTATTACTTTTATTTTGGCCATCGTTTGTTGCCATGTTATGATTTAAATAACATGAGCTAGGTAAGTGTACTCACATTGTGTTTGGATTCTGCTACACCTGTACCAAAATGTCTTATAATAATTATGCAAAATAATTGTTTCTTACTTTCCATATAGTGCTTCATTTGATTCATGTTATTTAAACAGGAAACATATGTTTCAGGTAAAACTTAAGAAACCAGTGTGGTAGTGTAAAGTTTGTTAAAATGTTATTTATTTTGCAACTAAAAAATGGTTAGCAAAAATCACCCAGAAAAATTGGTGCATCTTTGTTCAAAACCTATTTATGCCTCTACGTATACATGCCTACCAAAATAATACAGATACTTGTGTTTCGCAGACAATTAGACATTTTTTAACAGGATGATTTGGAGGGTGAAGATGTAAAAATGTTTTTGTGTGGAGAGGAGGGTGGTACTACTACATGGGCATGCGCTGATTTACATTTATTGATCACTTGGTCATCTTGACAGCTTAAAGGCTTTTCACATTTACTTCAGTCAGGCAGATTTATAAGAGGGGGGTGTTTTTTTTGTCATTATGCTAACGAATGGGATAGCAATCCCCCCTCACCCCCCCTTTAAATCACCCACTGCTTGAATTGTCATTGTATTCATCTCTCTCAGCAGACAATGGCCCTAACAAAAGATTTTGACAGTTTAAATCAATATTAAAAAAAAAAAAATACAGAAAAACAGTTTTGTTCAAACTACAGCCTCCCTCTGTTTCAATCAAGCCATCGCAGCTGAATGAGGGCTTATCTGGAGATCCCAGTGGTGTTCATTTAATGTCACTTGTTCTGTATCACATGAAAAGTGGAGTTCTTGTCTCATGTGTGCGGGGGCTGCAGCAGGCTCACTATGGTAAAATCATGACTAATGTGGCATGACACACAGATGCGACACATAGCAGTCTTGGCCAATGAGATATGCAAAGTCCACACAGGAGTGTGAGAAACAGAGGCAGGTCTTCTCATCACACACACACACATCCACATACTTGTGTTATCAAGTGAAATTTTTATGCGTGATTTAGCTGAGCAGAGCCAAAAACATAAATTGTGAAGTAAAAAATCTGCACTTCGCATACTAGAGGGAATACCACCAAGGTCAAGGTCACAGAGCAACCCAGGAATAACGGAATTTGCAGTGTGTTTTCAGAGAAAATGTTGAGTATGTGTGTGTGTGGGTGTGTAGGTGGTGTGTCACATTTTCAGGACAGAAATGTCCTCCCTTTGTCTGAAAACAGTAAGAAAAATGGTTTGAACATTTTTGGAAAATAATTACTCATCCTCTACAAAGAAGACACTTCTGCATGATAAATGCATGGTTACTATTTGCTGAATTTGCTGAATTAACAAATGAATGTAATATTAACATTTTATATGTATAGGCACTGTAACCTGTGCAAAATAGAATTATATGTTGTATATGTTGTTTCTTGACAAATAAATAAAAAGTGTGGAATACAATCTGCATAAAGATGTAATATTATTATGTGCCTATTGAAAACCAAAATTATACAGAAAAAAAGACAAAATGAGATACAAAGTTTGTTTTGACAGTGTCAATATACACCGAATGGTTACAAGATTAAATCCACTGTCAGGAGAAGTGAATAAGCTCAAATAAGTTAATGGTACAGCTTGCTGTGTATGGGGCTGTTTAGCGGCAGGCCAGTCAGAATGCCCATGTCCTATAATGCACATGTGAGCATCGGAACTGGATCATGGAGCAATGAAATAGGGTGGCCTGGTCAGATAATTCACATTTTCTTTTACATCATGTGGATGACCATGTGTGCCGCTTCAGCAGAAAATGTGCGCTGTCACAATGTAAACAAGCCCAACTTCGCAACTTACAGGACAATCTGCTCCTAACATCTTAGTGCCAACTTGAGAGGTCTTGTGAAGTCCATGCCTCAACAAGTCACAGCTGTTTTGGTGACACAGAGACTTACACAATATTACCGTAAGTGGGGTGGTTTTAATGTTATGGCTGACCAATATATATAGATTCCAGATTGCACCTCATAAAGGTGTGAAACATGAAAAATAGCCTTTTCTGAGACTGTGTTTTCAAACTATTGGCTGGTACTGTACGACCCCACATCCTGGCAAAGTGTAAAAACAGAGCTATGTGAGTATGTGCATGCACCCATGCACTTTTTTGTAGTCACTGGGTTTCATCTGGATAACGAAGGACAAAGCAGGGGATGTACCATGTAAAATCAGCTTCTCAGTGTATTACACACACACACAAACAACCAGTGCAAACACACTTTTCAGTAATTAGACCAGTTCCAGGCCCCTTTCTCAGCCCCTCTGAGGCTAGCTGAATATTTTATCTTCTCATGGGGCTTCTGTTGCACTCTGCAGGTCTGTGTGTGTGTGCGCATGTGTGTGTGTGTGTGTGTGTATGTGAGTGCATTTGTGTATGTGACAGACAGTCAGAGAGAAGGAAGGAGATGTTGCTTATGGGTGCATGAAGGACCTGAGGGCACAGGGGGAGGCCACTTCTTTCCTCTTTTTCTCTTCATCTCCTCATCTTACTCTTCTCTCTCCTTCATCTCAAGGTTAGTGTTGTTGAGAGTGAAAGATAGCAGAGGAGAAAGCTGTCCCAGGCCCTGCTTATCCAGGTTCTATCAGGCACTATAGGGGCAGCTCAGAGTGCAGTGTCTGTGTGTGTGTGTGTGTTTGTGTGTGTATCTGTTGTGTGCTGAGGTGAATAATGAGCCTCTCTTATCAGCTCTAGCACGGTGCTGCTGGACTGAAATGTGTTTTATCAAATGCAGTGTGGTGGAGGGAATACTACGCAAATAAGTCCCAGCTTTTGTCTGCTTTTTGTCTGTGTGTGGTACAGCAAGCTTTGTTGATCACCGTATAGTGTTATCACTGTGTGTGTGTGTGTGTGTGTGTGTGTGTGTGTCTGTGTGTGTGTATGTAGGTATATGTGTGTGTGTGTCATGTGGACCTTTGTTATGTCTATGGCTTTGAATAACCAATAAAGCCATGATCTCTAATCTCTATACTGTCAGTACAATGAATAGGAATGGGACTAGAATCAAGGTATAACTGAAATATACAACTCTCGTATCCAGACACCCCTTCTAATTACTGAATTAAACCACTACAAGGTGCCCTCACTGGTGACACAGGTGTTCAATTGGACACACATAGCTTGCGTAATCTCCACAGGAAAACCTTGGTAATACAACAGGACATTCTGGAAGAGTCACACATGAGCCTAAAGTCACCACACCTGAAGTCAAGTATCAGCCAGAGGCTTACGTAGATTTGTGGAACTGTGTTCTCTGGACAGATGGAACTCCAGAACTATTGCAGTGGTGTTTATGAACTACTCATCCAACCTCAGTGTCTGAATATTGTATTGGCTGAATGAAGTCAAGTTCTCACAGTAATGCTGTGAAATCTAGTGTAAAACTTTCTCAAAAGAGTAGGGGTCTTTTCCCAAAATGCGGTTACTGCAGCAAAAGCAAATAATTTATAACGTTTGATTTTAGATTTCAGTTTTTATTAGATGATACTCCTGAATGGTTAAATGTTTATATTAAAATGATACCATCAGAATTGGTCTTACTATTAGGTTTTATACCCCAGTGAAATGATGGACGAAATGGCACAAACGTAAAATCACAATACTTTTAACTTTTTAATTATAATGTGTCACATCCTGGCTGGGCTTGGTGCAGACATTCATGGCTTGCTTTAGACTTTCTTTATTTATCAGAAAAACAAAGTAAAGAGCACGGTGGCCCAAAAAAACACAAAATACACTCTTCACACCAAACCAGGACTAGCGTGAGGGTTCAGGGACACTCTAAACTGAAACAGAGGATCTTATATACATAAACTAACAAATGACTCTCATTAAAGCAAACTCAAAACAGGTGTGATAATCATGAAACTCAGGAGTGTGAAATTAAAGGTCCTTTAACTAAAACAGAAACAACAGTGGCCCCTGGTGGCCGCTGCCCAGGGGCATTACATAATGCACAATATATGAAATTATGTCTCATAATATTTAGTTAATATAGTAAAAAACAAAGACATTAGTGGCTGGCACTCAGTCAGCTATAATATTGTGACATTTATACAGATGTACACTGTTGTTTTATGACATTTTTAGGATAAACGCAGTTCACTGTTCTAGGAGCACTGATGATAATATTTATATACCTAGAAAAGCCTGTTGTGATCAACTGCATCAGGATAGCAATAATATATCACCACCCGCAACCAAGTATATCACAAAAACCAGTAACTGACTGGTCCCTAGCAAGGGGACAGATCAGAAACCATGGTGAAAGGAGGAAGCAAACATCTGTAGCCTGGAAACAGTGAGAGGGATGAGGAGCACTGATAAAGAAATGAATTCACTGCAGTCTCCACAGGAGGTGAGGAAAGCTAAGAGTGCGTGAATAAAGATTGAGAGCCCTCGCCAAGACAGAGTGTACATGGAATGAGGGGAGAGAGGGAAGGAAAGAGAGAGAGAGACAGGAAGTGAGAGATGAGAGAGAGTGAGAGTGGATGAAAGGAGTAATAAATGAGTGGAAACATCATTGCTACCTGGGGCAAAGGACGATGAAGGATAAATATAATAGGATTGCACTACTATATAAAGCCGACTTGGACAGGAAGTTTCCTCTGAGGAGGCTGGTGTCCCTGGGCCACTGTTACTGTGTGGGTGTGTTTTCCTCTGCGGGTGAGAGTGTATGCGAGCGTGTTCCTCTCTCCTCATCTCACCTTCACACTCAGTAGGAGAGAGGGGAATTCTCTCTCTCTCTCTCTATCTCTCTCTCTATCTCTCTCTCTCTCTCCCCGTTCAGCACAAGCTGTTTAGTTTTTAAAGGATCACAGATGGAAGGATCTAATCCTGTTACTTATGCATCAGTTGGCGTCTTCTGAACGAATCGTAGCCTACACACTGAAAAAAGTAATGCACTGAATCTACTTGATGTTTCATTTCCACATGAATAAAATTCATCAGCACAATTAATGCCAAAACCAAGTAAATGGAAAGACAAGCTTCTGACGATGTAACATAACGTATTGATTCAGAAATGATTCACACGTGAATCAGCCAAATTCACTGCAAGACATTTTCAATTTCCCCTCTTTCATTATTCTGGTGTGGCCACATAGTTTTTAAAACATGGCTTCTTTTCTTATCACACATAACAAGCTTGTTTGAGTACCAACTAAAAGTGTAGTGTTTTTAATCAACAATAACACACTTGGATGGTTTTAAGCACCTATTATAATCACCATGAAACCAAGTGAAGCAATAAGCACACACACACACACACACATACACCCTGGGGAGAGCAGCTAGAGAGTAGTTCCATGGCTTTTTTTTTAGCTGGCAGTTTGCACTCTCCCTTTCTTCTCATCCTTTTTAATCAATATTCCCCCATTCCTCCACTGTAAAACAGGCATGTGCACTCAGGAATGGCCTCGGTGTCTTTTTTCAGAGACAAATGGGGGAGAGAAAGAGACTGAGAACGAACAAGAAGAGGGGAAATAGAGAGACATTTTGAAAATGATGGACAGAAACATGGTTTGGTGTAGAAGAAGCCTGCTGAAGTGCTTCATTAGTGAGAGGAGAAGGAGCCACAGAGAGACAACAGTACTTCAGCACTGCTGAGAGACGCTGTGTAATAACACAGAACGGCAAGGGAGCAGTCTTCATCTGCTCACTTCCTTACCTACCATCCAAATAAATTGCCTCCGGTTTGAATAGACACATGAGAGTTGGGCTTCTGCGGCTTTAGACACTGCGGTGACTGTGCTTATCATTTTTTCTTTTATGGTTTCACTTTATTATTTATTTATTTCATGACGCAGAATGCCAGTCTTGTTCTATGCTTTTTGATTCACTGCTATAATTGGACACTCTGGACTCTGATATAACTGGCGTGGCCTTGATGAAGTTTTGTTGCTTATTTGGTAACAGCATCTATTCAATGGAGCGAAACTGGTGAAAATCTTTTGTATATATATATATATATATATATATATTTGTTGCTCTGCAGTCCTTGTACAAGTACAAATTCTCCATGTTTATAGAGAGCAATACAGATCCAGTTTCCCATAAGTGTATGGAGATTTGTGTGTACAGTTTGCATGTTTCTAAGTTGTGCTTTTCTTCTATTGCTTGTTATCTACATTAGCTCTGGTGTAAAACTAAAGAATCAAACACCAAACTTGTCTAGAAGTATGATCAAAATAGTGTAGATTTAATTTGTTGTCAATCTTTCAGCAGTAGAATTATTATGCAGACATATTATATATAACAAGCTTATATTACTTAGATGTGATACAATCTTTCAAAGTGTTTAATTGTTGTGCCTCTATTGTTATGTTTTTTCCATATATTACATGCACATTTTGAACCTGGTAAAATGACCTGAGGCCTTGCTTGTAACTTGTTAGATATATCTCATCATCAAATTACTCTTTTAAAGGTTTACTGCCTGTACTGCAGATGCAACAGTCGTGTGTCCACTCTCTTTGTTTTTGTCCCCTTGGTGCTGCTCCTAGATACCCCTTCATCCATCAGCTATCCCCAGCGGAGAGACTGAGGGACCATAAGCACACAATCATGCCAGGTGACTGAGACAGAGTGTCCCACGCTAATGGACAGGTGCTGCCAACACACACACACACACACACACACACACCCCAAGACATCATGACCCGATAGCAGTACTGTGGTGTCTCTACAGGAGCAGTCAGAGATGAATGAGTGGGTGAAAACAGTACAAATCCTCTGAAGGTGTGAAGGTGTTTTGGCGGTGGAGTGTCAGCTGTGTGTGTGTGTGTGTGTGTGTGAGCATCTGTGTTTGTACAGTTATGAGGACTAAAGTTGTGAAGTACTGGTGAGGAAACATAAGATGCTGGTACAGGCAGCAGAGAGGGAGGTTTGGTGATGAGCATAGTTATTTAAATATATGAATGGATATATGAAATCTTTTTATTTCTGTAACCGGTTATTTAAATAAGGCATGTGTAGCCTGTATTTAAAGAAAGTTAAATGTTGTATTATCTGTTCACTTTGAGTCCTACAAGGATAGTATAACAGGAACTATATGTGCCAATATTTTAAACAAAACATGAGTTTATGAAATGCAAGTTGTATGATGTTGAATTATTGGTCTATAGGTCAAATAGTGGTATTTTAGAGGAGTACTTCTATATCAACTTATCGTTCAATATCAACTTAACGTATCTGAGAGATCTGTAAATGGTCAAAAATATGGAGAATTAAAACAGAAAAGAAAACTCAAAATACTTTTTAATAGAAGCCTACTATTTTAAATGTGGTTTGGTTCAACATGTGCTCTGCACAAAGAATTCTGTCAAAATAATTGTGGATAAAAGTGCAATTGTTGTGTATTCTTTATTGTATTCCTAAACTAAATCAAATTATGAATTTTCTTTATACTGACTGGTTATTTGAGTCATTTTATCATGTTGTGCATTAAAAATAGCATTATTAGGGACTTCACAAATGTTGAAGTATTTTGTGTTTGCCTTTCAGTTTAAGCTGAATGTTTATATGCATTAAAAATTCTGTCTAATGATAAACTGATTTCAATATATAAGGAAAATGTGTTTTTTTTTTATATTTCTAAAGAATTTGGCTAACATATTGACAGCACCACGTGTCTCATGTGGCAGGGTGTCACGTATGAAGCATGAAGTGATTTTAAAATTGAAATAACAACATGATTGCAATATTTGTCATTTTCTACATACACTGATCAGTCACAACAAAAGCACAGACAGGTGAAGTAAATAACATTGATTATCTTGTTACAATGGCCAATGTCAAAGGGTGGTATATAGTATGCAGCAAGTGAACAGTCAGTTCTTGAAGTGAATGAGTTGGAAGCAGAAAAAAATAGGCAAGCAACTTTGACAAGGGCAAAATAGTGAAGGCTAGATAACTGGGTCAGAGAATCTCTAAAACGGTAGCTTTTGTGGGGTGTTCCTGGTACACAGTGGTTAGTACCTACCAACAGCAACCAGCAACATGGTCATGCGCACCCAAGATGAATCATGTTTTCTTTTACATCGGGGTGGATGTGCATGACTTATCAGGGTAAGAGATGCTCTAGGCAACGTTCTTATTGGAAACCATTTGTCCTGGCATTCATGAGGGTGTAACTTTGACACGTACCATCTACCCAAATGCTGTTGCAGATTAAGCAAATACTGTTCAGGAACAATGTGAGGATCATTGTGAGGATCACGACACTGAGTTCAAGGTGCTGACTTGTCCCCAAAATTCTCCAGATCTCTGTCTGATTGAGCATCTTCATGATGTGCTGGGCAGACTTGTCCTAGCCATTGAATCCACACCTGGCAACTTCCATTACCTAAATGATGTGCTGCTAATGTCTTGGTTCGGGTACCACAGCAGACCTTCAGAGTCCATGCCTAGGAAGGTCAGAGCTGTTTTGTCAGCATAAAAGGGACCTTCACAATATTGGGCTGGTGGTTTTAATGTTATAGCTGATTGGTGCACTGGACTATAATTTTAAACAAACGTTTAGACATTTTATCAGCGGGGTTATGGTCAGTGGTCTTACTGCTGATGTTGTTTAATATAATAGACTATATTTAACACTTTTTCACTCCAATGGTAAAGAATGAGCCAGACATTAGATATTCTTTCATTGCTCCATGCATCTCAAAGTATATGTGAAAAACATAAGTGTGACTGCTTTGCAAACCTACTTTAGGAGCTTTTGTATGGGGCAGGATGTCATGTCATTCCACTCTCTCAACATAACTTTATAAGGGAGCAGTTCAAGGTTGAGGTACTTCTGCTTCCTCTGCTGTTTTGATGAATAGCTCTATCACACAGATGACCCTGGTGCTAACACACTCCAGTTCAGTTGAAGGGGGGGTCGTTAAAACCCAACCGCTTCAAAAGGAAACCAATAGATGACTTTCACCTCAGTGGATAACATCACTACACACAAGATACAAGCCTCAAAGTGAGAAACATCAGAACAAGACGAGATTACCACTTAGCATCCTGCAGTGGAATGGCAGTAATATGCACACTCAGGCGGTGGTAAAAACATCCAGGCAGCGCGGCTGGGGTTAAGTGGATGCACTGTGGAGAGGGAGCAAACAGGCCACCCGAGCGAAAGCTTTGCTAGCCCGCTAGCTGATGAGAGGCCTCAGCAGACAGGCAAGCTTTTCTCCAGGTGGAGTAAGAGAGAGACTGCAGGCTGTAGGGGAGCACGCCAGAACTGATGGGATGAGTGGGCCGGCGGTGAGCTGGGGCTGTTTGTGGTGGGCGGCCGGGTGGGCCTGGAAATGAATAATACCACGAGAAGGGAATGAGGAGGAGGTAGCATGCTGGCTGGGGAACTTTAAGAAGTCATGAAGAAATTCGGATAGGAAAAGTGCTTAGTTCCTCATGAACCTAGTTAGCAAAGCTCAGAACTTGACTCTTAAAAGACTACTCCACCTACTACACCTGCAGCAAATATCACAATCAGTCACTTTATCACATTTTTCTTATACTCTAAACATAGACAGAAGCTTTTAGAGATTTCAAATGATTGCCTATTGTAAAAAATGGCATGATACAAAAGACAAAAATAATGTATTCCTAAGTATTCCTTTAGACATTAGACGTTAGTTACTCATTGAAGCTATCTGGAGCAACAGCACATTTGCCCTTGTGCTTATTGCTATATTGCTATTCTAGCAGGTCAGTCTTTCTGTTAGTCTGTTGAATGGATATGCATTAAAGTGCCTTGAATCATATTCATATTCCAAGTGTTAAACATAATAGCTGCATTTTGGTTTTAACAATGTCCTTTAGTCCTCCTATCTACACTACATCCTGGCTATGGTTAATATCTGTGTTTGTATGGTTGTGTAGTTGTTTGGATTGTTCAGTCGTGAACTACAAAACTACTTCAGCAGATCAGAAATAATACTGAGTTGAATTCAGAATGCATGATTGATTGACATTGCACTTATATCCATACGACTGATCTTTGGACATCAATCCAATCACCCATAAACAAGAGACTGTAATGCAGAAAAGGTAACTATGTCTTTGCACAAAAGTTTGTATTTTCCAACCTTGGAGCTTGTAGACACGAAATCAAGCTGATCTGACAAAGTGACAGTGATCTGGTTTCTGCTAACCCTAATTAATGGCCACTAATGCTCCTCTGGTCTTCCCACACCTGACTACTGCCAGGTAGCCTTGTTTAAGTTGTAAAGGAGGACATGTCACCTGATGCTGGGCCGTCAAGGCTCGTATCACACCATGCGGAGTGAGTTACCAGTGGTGACATGCCACCCCACAGGTCTTATGCATGTAACAAGAGAGAGGATCATGGCCATATGTCCTCAGTCTTCCCTATACGGCTCAAGTGAATGGCACAACAAACATGATGCCTTTTATCGCATTAAGGAGGGCATGGTGGAATTTCATCAGCTTCTCAATATTCATGGCAACTTTTGAAATGCAGTTGTGCTTCAACTGGTCAATAAAGCAGCAATGTCCCAAAACAACAGCTTTAAAAGAAATGTATATTACACAATTTCTCCTCAAATGTAGTCAAGCTAAGACATATATGCATACTGGTATAAAGAAGGCCTGTTATAAGATTACATATACTGAGGGTCCTCGAGTTATGACACAGATCCGTTCCTTCCACAGTGATGTAACCCAAATTTTGGTGTTAGTCGAAACACACCCTATCGAAATAAGTCGAAACTTATTTATCCTGACACCGTTGTAAAATCATAAAAATACAACCAAGCCACAGAAAATGGAAAAGGAAAACTCCATCACTCATACACCACGTTACTGCATATCTATCTGCCGCGCGCAACCAAACTAGTTCGCCCACGTAGTCCGTAAGTACGGTGTAAGCCGAGTGGGAGTGGTAGTGAGCGTCATAAACGCGAAACATTGTATGCTGAGACTGTTGTACCCCGAGGACCCCATGTATTGGTATATTATGCAATGCCTGAAACCAAGTCAGCTGTTTTATTTGAGATTACTTAACAACATGACACAGTGACAACTTGATGTAAATCTATGCAAGATGTTTTAAGCATTAATTTGAAAAATACTAATAAGAATCAGTAGACTCTTAACATGTCTTGGTTGACTGGCGCTAAAATTAAAATTACTCCAGGGCATATTTGTAATTGATAAGAGTGACAGAGTACATGGTTAAATTTTCAGTTTTCACAGAAGTGGGTTTTTTTTGGCCAGGCTCATTTTGTGTGAAGTAGTGGGGATGGCAGTCCAGTCCCACAGGGCCAGGCTCTTCACTGTAGACTCTGTGCCTGCTCCAGCTCCATCTCTGGCAAGCCTGTGCAGGGTTCCCTTGCTGGCATGCAGGCGTGTGAACACACTGCCACAAAAAGATCAAACCGTGCTGCCTCTCGCCCGCCCGTCTCCATGACAACCCACTCACAGCTCACCAGGTGGTGATTACAGGGGGACGCTGGTCCACTGCTAGTCTGGCACTTATGCTTCACTCTTATTTCTCTTACTGTCTCCTCCTGAATTCCACTTCCTGCATTCTTTACGTACACTTATGACACTCAAGACGCTTCCTCCCTCTCTCATCTGTATTCCTTCTTCATTTCCTAACTCAGCCTTCTCTGTATCCATTATCCCTCTTCGTTCTTGCTTTTTAGCTGCTTTCCTGCACACTGTAGCCAGTTAAATGTCAGAAGGGAATTCTTCCTCTTCTCTTGTGCCCCTTTCCCCCTTCTCTCTCTAATATTTTTTCTCTCCTTCACCTCCAAATTCTCCTTTTATGGTCATCTGCCTGCTCCCCATTGCCCTTTCCCATCAATACGACGGTAAAAGCGCAATACTTCATGAAGTGCCGAGTACAGCTTTAAATCGCAGGGCATGAACCGAAGCTGATCAGAGGCAGAGGCTGCCCTGAGCCGTGCACACTGATGAACCTCTTCTTCAGAAAATCACTCGCTGAAGCGTAGCCGTGGAGGGAAAATGGTCCCTAGTGCAATTTAGCCTGCTCAGCTCAAGGAAGGAGCACGCACACTGTTGGGCTCCGGGCCCTAATCCCAAGCTAACTGATAGCTCTGTCCCCGCAGGACATTGAAGAAACAATTTTACACAAAAGCTTGAAAACTCACACCCTTGAAAGAAACAGGCCAAGTACAGTTTTGTCCTCCTCACGAGGCATGAAGCCTCCAGCTCAAGTGTTGGAAGCTTTGTACTGTGACTTGTTTTTCAATGAGCCCATTCTGTTGTTGTTCTGTTGTTTGTCCACCAGGTCGTCTTTTATTTCTAACAAATCTGCTTCTTTCTTAGCTGCTCAGTCAAGCACAGCTCTGTAAAACAGATGGGGATTTAAAATAGGCCCCAGCATGAGTAAGCAATAAGTAGCTATACCACCAAGACACAAACAGAAACCACAAACAGCTCTAGTAGACACAGGCAAAGCATGTGCAGATCCAGAAAACCTCCATCCAGACCATATCCAGGGGCAGTGGTTAGGGAGTTGGCCCTATGACCAGAAGGTTGTGGGTTTGAATCTCAGGACTGCTAGTGGCAGCTCTGAGATACCCTTGAGCAAGATACCGTCTCCTCCAGAGTGTGAATTATCCCTCCATAATTGGGGGTACTGCCTTCATAACACTGTTAACCCACAAACTGCTATTTTTGTCTCTTTGGGGGGGTCTGGGTCTTGATCGGGGTACAGTACCCCCCAGTACCCCCCTCCACACACCCTGGGCACTGTGTTACTGGCTGCCCACTGCTTCACTTGGTGAATGGGTTTAAATGCAGAGAAGAATTTCATGCTGTTCACACTGTGTGCTGTGGTGTGTTTACGTATGACAAATCTTCCCTTAACAAAAAATCTTCAAATCGTCTACACTCAGATGTATTCTTTTGTAGCTTATCTTGCTAGGTTAGACAGACTTTACAGAAAGTTTACAGAAAATACCCATTTGAGCTAATTATAAAAGTTAATACAAAGCACAGTTCAAAACACACCTCGATTTAGAGCGTGTTATCCATTTCAGGTTATATAATTTTAAATCTGTATGGCACGTCACAGGATACATCAAAAGCAGTTCTTTGTTGTGTAATCAAGGTTATGTTTGCATGGCTAATGAAATCTAACCGGCCAACTTCAGACTGGCTATCATTTAAACGAATACTCAACATTGTGCAGTGCCTTTTAACAAAGAGCTACAATTTCTCATTAGGTTACATGGGATTTTTGCTAATATTCTGTACAATTTAGAAACAGCATGGATTGGTCAGTTATTAGAAGGTGGTCTCAGACCCCTTCAGTTAGTTACTCCCTAGGTCCCAGAGAACCCAAGTAAAATATTTTAAAAAATAACATTTCCTTCACTGCTGCATCTGCATCACCAGAACGGCATGGCCTCTTGGATGAACGAACAGCCAACAGACAGACAGACAGATGAGCTACGTAGCTCTGTTATGCTTCCAAGGTTGGTTTTAACTCCTGTGAGACTAATAAACAGTTATCTTATCTTATTTTTGCTCTGACTCAAAAAGAGAGGGGCCATGGGAAACACACTGTTTTGTTAATGCAGAGTGTGCTAGCAGCATCAGCACTGTGATTGTACATATTTGGTACACATAGATTGTGAGCAAGATAACTCTGTTAGAAAGAAAAGATGGTCTTAGATTCCTTGTGAAACAGTTTGATGGGAGAATGTTCAGACATTGTAGGAAACTATACTGGGGTAAGTGGACAGAATCAAGTACAGAAAGTACTGAAACAAAAAGGTCACAGTGATCAGGTCAGTGGGCGGGACCTTCGCTGTGGCCTAAGCGCAGCTGCCTAAAAAGGAATTCCACCCAAGATAAAATGAAACTTTGTGTGAGATCTGATTGTGAGATTTGATTGTGTGAGATCTCACCGGTGGAGTACTAACTACTTCTCTGGTTAAGTCTTAGTCTTCTGGAAACTTAATTTTAAGCCTCTTCTTACTAGTATCACATGTTTTCTTGTGGCCTACAAAGCACGGATGAATGTTCCTCTGGATAAGAGAATCTGCCAAATGGTGTAAATATAAGTCTACACTTTCCCATCTGTTTTTCACAGCTTTGTTTGATCTAGTGACTTAGCATGAGCCTGATATTGGGGAAAAAATAGTAAAAGACACACTGCCTGCATGTTCATTAAAAATTTTCTATTTATTCTATTAAAAGAGAACAGCGTTCTTAATCACTCATTCCGGGCCACTTCTCCTGGTCCATTCTTCAAAGAAAATGTTAATATGTTGTGTTGGGCAGATGCTAATTGGAAATGGTGTTGAAAAAAGGAATGATAGAAATTATATACAGATGTACACTGTACCAACATGAAAACACACCCATATAAATGAATGGCTGTTAACCCAGTGTTACATTCTAGGAAATAAGTGCTGTCCCACTGTACACCCCTCCACTCCTGATCTCAATAATTAATGTACAGGAGATTATTGCAGGATGGAGATCCATAGCACTGTGGCTATATTTGACTTTCCATGTCCTGCTAGAGAGGCAGAAATAGAACGGGAAGCTTCTCTTGGGTCAGATCGAGCCCTCCTTATTGGTGTGTTTATCCCACAGATTCATTTACGCAGGACTTGGAAGCTGCAGGCAGATATGACGACAGGGACATTCATGCACAATAGAGAAACAGTAGAGATCTGTAAATAGGCTGATTATTCAGAATCCAAAATTGGGGAGTCATTGTTGGGGCTCTATTTGAAATTGTGGCAGTATTTTGCCCAGAATAGGGGTATAAATTGTATGCTGTGCATATAGGTGATGACAGTTGTTTGTCCAGGCAGTGTGTCTGTATGTGTGTGTGTGTGTTTGTGTGTGCTTCTCATACAAGTAAACAACAAAGAATAATTTTTCAAAGTGACCTGTTTTCCCAAACGTGTCAATAAAAATTTGAAAAGGCTGCTTCGTAAATAATTATATTTCTGAGAACTAGATGTTAAAAAGGCAGGGACAAGTTCTTTCAGACATTTGTTATCATTTTTTGTAAATGCCAGCAAGCAGGTTGGCTCAAAACCAAAATGCTCTTCCAGTATTTTTCTGGGTGTGTAGGAGGTACGAATACATCGATGGCCTAAAAATGATGTTGGTCCAACTCAAAAAACAATTGACATTTGGAAAAGAACAGGTTGAAAAAATTGAACATGGGCACATGGTGAGGATGAGATACATATCGATTGATTATTACAGATAAGACACAGACTGCTGAGAAAGACAGCCACAGACAGGCTTGATTTCATCTAGGTTTGCATATATAAGTGGGGAGTCGTTCTTTTATTTAGAATTAGTTTTTATTTAAAATTGTAGAGAAATTTTGCCCGGATTAGGGGTACATATTGTATGCTGTGCATACAGGTGATGATAGTTGTTAGTTCAGGCAGTGTGTGTGTGTGTCTCACACAAGCAAACAACAAAGAATGCTATTTCAAAGTGACCTGTTTTCCCAAACATGTCAATGAAAATTGAAAAAAGCTGCTTTATAAATAATTATCTCTCTGAGAACAAGATGTAAAAAGGTAAGGAAAATTCTTTTAGCGATTTGTTCCAGAGACTGATAGACGGCTGAGAAGGACAGCCACAGGCTGGCTTGATTCCATCTAGGGGGCATCTAGACTGCAGTTTCTATCCTGCTACAAAATTACAAAATTGGACCTGTTACCAAATTAATGTATTCATTAAGCTATTTTGGAGAAATTTGCCACCTGCTAGACTTTACTAAACCTGACTACTCAGACAGTCACCGACACATGTGGCAACTAGAGAGTTGGAGTCTTTGTTTTCCCACAGGCAAGAAGGGGTGCTAATTTGGGGAGGAGGAGGCAGAGGAAGAGAGAGAGAGAGAGACAGAGAGAGAGAGAGAGAGACAACAAGGGGCTGAAAGGACAGTTATAAAATACTACGTAAGGTAGCCAGGAATTTTGTTTTGATTTTCTCACTGTACTACGTGTAAATAAAGCATGATATTCACTCCCACTGTTGTTTATGTGTCTCTTCCTGAGCCCTCACAGCGTTTCCCTGTCAGAGTGGCCAAGCTCCACCCCAGGTCAGTACCATACACACATGTAACCTTTTTGCATGACTCCTGTTCCACATTTTGTGTTTAGTTTTAATATCTTCTTAAACTGTGATCTTATTAAGTCATGGATGAAACCTAAACTGTTTTCTCATAATTGGCCACAAACAAATTCTTCACTAAGTAATGTTTTGGAGTTGTCAACAACAATGCCCCTTAATCACTCATAAACTTTTGACAAACAGTGTTCACTTATGCCTCAGCGGTGGCATTCGCCTCGGCTATTTATGAGTATTCTAACACGAGAACACAGACGGGCCAGAAGGTGGTCATGGGGATGGCAGAGTGAGACTACATTCTGGCCTAACCATCAACAACGTCACTGTCACAGTAAAACCGTGTATCTCCTTAGTAGAGAAGGAAAACAGGTATCAACAGTAACAGTACCTACATATGAACATTTTTGAAACCGTTTCTATTGGTCCATTTATCATGAAATGTTCACACAATGTAAAATGCAGCTCCCATTTTCAAGTGTTGTAAAAACAGCTTGAATAAATAAATCTGAAATGTACAAAAAAAAACTTACACTTCAATTTGGTAGTAAAACTGATGCAGGTAGTGTGGAGCATGATTGTTAGAACTAGGCCTTCAGTTTAGTCCAATAAATATAAAATCATGGACAAACAACTAGGAAATAAACCACACCTCTACAATAACGATAATTTATACTGGCAGGCCTATGAGATTCTATAAGTATATTAGCGCTAAGCTAATAGCATTGCACATTAACAGTTTAGACCACTGTATGTAAACATGGATTATTTACCAACTGACAGAAATGGTTGCCACTCAAATTCACAGACAGGGATGTATCTAGGACACCCAAAGGGCTTACACTGACAAGTTCCAACTCTAAATCTAAATCTAAACATCTTGACTTAGCTATAGATTCTAGATATAGCTTGAACAATAACATTTTGATTGGATCATTTTCCATTTGATCATTCAAGAATTTACCCGTATTGTTTAACCTAAAATGTAATCTATTAACAGCAGTGTTGCTGAACGCTGAACTGAACGAGTCGATTTATAAATTATGAACGCAACCGTGAGCGACATTCACTCTCGCGAATCTGAACGCAGTTCACCCTGTGCGTTCGCAGGATAGTGATGGGTAGTTCGGCTCTTCTCAGAGAGCCGGCTCTTGTGGCACGGCTCCCAAAGAAGAGCCGATTCTTTCGCCTCCCAAACGGCTCTTAGTTTATTATCATCATCTGTAGCCTCATATTTTAGCCCAACTTGGCAAATATGAATGCTTT
>JBBPCY010000109.1:18944187-18971757 GCA_037974405.1 Brachyalestes nurse
CACTAACTGTTAAGATTGTTGTTAGCTCTTTAGTTAACTTTTCTCAAACTCCGGAGGTTTCCTAAAGAAATCCACCTTAGTTTATAAATCTTAATCTTAGCTAAGCTAGCAAAGCTATGCATCCCCGTGTTCAAGACAGGCTCCAAACAACGTTTTGACTAATCATAATATAATACAGGATTTTATAATGGCCAAATATAATCAAAACAATTGTTCAGCCTTACCAGGGTTTGTGATTTGGCACACTTTGAGAAAGCTGTCCTATGATGTGTGCCATGCTAGTTTGGTAACAGATGCTGAACCGGCATCATTTTTATGTTTTCATCAGAAAACCATGTCTACCTGTATTAGTTGACACTTTCGCCACTCGCAGTATGTCGGACGCGCTGACGTATCGTGTGAAATGGGAACACCGGGAATGCGGGTCTCCCTGTCTGTCTGCGCTTTGGGTGCCAAAGGAGCCGGATCTTCATAGTGATCTGTTTCAAATGATCCGACTCATTAAAAAGAGCCGAAATTCCCCATGATAGTGTAGTAGGAATGGGTTGAGCGTATCTGCGCATTATGAGATTATTATGTACTTTTATTTTAATTTCTCTTGGTTTTGAGAGACGCAAAATTGTCGCAAAATTGTGTCTTCTCTTTGACCAGGTCAACAAAGAAATAATACCTGTAATGACATACGGTGGCTATTGGTTGTTGAAACCACTGCTACCTTTACCTGCTACCCTTATAAGAGATGTTTCTATACATAATAAAGATAAAAAGATGAAAAGTATGTATTCAGGACAAGTAAAGCACCCCCCTCTCAAAATCTCAAACATAAGTGTTGCATCCCTTATCTAACGTCTAGTTCTGGACAAAATTCAATCTCATGTCTATGTTTTTATATATTTAAGATGATGTTTGAGATACCAATAACAAAGTTAATGCCGCCATGCTTCCAGACTACTTGTATTCTAATACTGCTTGTTTGTTGACTGTAATGTTTTGTTCTTCTTTTGAAATGGAACTAAAGTGAAATGCTGCCAACAAATTAGAAACATTGCAGTAAAATATGATTCTGTTCTTAATTAAAGAAACTAAATATCAGTATTGTTGTGTGACATCAATACTGATATAACGTAGATCAATGTAAATTCGACCAAAGACCCTCTCTATGGCAAGTTTACCTTTAGATTATGTTTAAAAATTGCTGCAGAAATATCCATTTAAGTTACAGAAACAGGAAAAGCCACCAGCATTGGCTTTTCAGAGTGCCTACCCTATTAGATATACAGCAGGAGAGGATACAGCATTTCTATTAAAATGAGACATACCCAAAGCCGCAATAAGCCGTTTTATTAGACGGCAAACAAGATGAAGCTCATTCTGATAATTTTACGGCAGATTATTCATGAGATTGTTGCTGTTTCCTGTGATGAAATCTCCTCTAAAAGGCTTGGTGAGTGCCCCGCTGAGCCGAGGAAGTGAAATGCTGGGAAGATCCTATGGAGGCTGCGTCTCGCTCTGGAGCACGAGGGCAAATGGAGGTGAGAATATCCAGCAGGATCACATTAGTCTCACAGGATTTGCTCAGCTTATCAGACCGCTGCTAACAGACCCCGCTGGAGGCTTGTGTGATGCTGCTGACTTGAATATGAGTAAGGTATTGTATGGATATGGATAATGGATATGGGTTACTGATGTTGTTAGAGATGGCCTGGAATTCTTTTGGTTAACCAGAGATAAGCTTGTAAGCACCGTTTAGTTTAAATATGTAAACTATAGAATAGGTTATAATTCTTTGAAATAGGGCTTAGGTCAGTGTGGTGAATGTAAAATACTTCAGCCACTCATTAAACTACTGGAACAGCCAACCCCTTAAAATACATGTGGGGCTTCCATACTTTAGTTCCTCATGTACATAATAGATTGAAAGCAATTACTGAATAGTCTTTGCCCTGTTCCAGCCCTGCCACTGTTATTTTGCTCACCTGCATCTAGTCTGCAACTCATCCAGGAATTATTGTGCCCAGCTGTTCATTGTTTCATGTTTATGTATTTATAGCCCTTGACTGCCCCCAAAACTATGCCTGCCAGCCCCTGCCATCCTTGACAAGAGTGTGATGGCTGCACTTTCCTTCAAGTTCCAGGGAACTACAATCACCAGGGACCTGAAGTGGGACCTCAGCTCCATCACTAAGAAAACCCAAAAGAAATGTATTTACTGCATCAACTTCATACACTCTGTCCTGACTCCAGGCCTTTTGTTTTATTTAACTGCTTTAAAACGTTATGTTTTGAAAAGATAGAAATATGTACTTTTTCCTGGGAAAAGAAATGGAAGTTTACTCTTAAAACTTATTTATGTCATATCAATGGACCTTAAGGACCGTGTTATATTTTTGAGGATATATTTATGTGGTTTGTGACTAACAATTACCAGTATAGTACCTTGTTTTAAGTAATCTGTCACCAATTCTGTAATATTTGTCACCAGACATGACATTTACAAACTGCAACACATTATTAGGTCTTTAGAAGAGTATGGTTGGTCTAAGTGATGCATCAATTGCAGCGAATCAGTTCTTTGAGTCCTCAGCTTTTTAAGGGAACCAGTTGGCATTGAAGAGGCATTTCTTCTGTTTCGTTGTAAATGAAGACAAAACGAATGGTTAGATTTCATGATGCTTTGGCTGAAAATCACAGGAACCCTCTTCAATCCAGGAACATTCTAGTTCTAGCTCATTATTCCCAAAGCTGCTCCTTGTTGTGTCACTTTGTCTCTGGGTTTGTTCTTAGCAGGCAGTTTTTATGTAATTCTTAGCCATTTTCCAAGTGTGCTGGGTTAGTTCTGATTTTTGATTTCGCTGGCCTTGGTTTGTTGATCACTGATTGATGGATTTGCCTGCATTTGTTTATTTTTAAACAACAAATTTTTAGTTTGGGAGCAGAAAGAGTCAGCTCTTATTTGTGAGCTGAGGTAATTAGAGCCAGAAGGCCAATCACTAATTTGTGTTATTCTACTCATCTGTGTGAGTTTAAAAATTAGGATGACTGCAGATGAAGATCTCTAACCCATTGTGTCTTAGCCATCACCTGTTTCAGCTCCTCCAGAAGAATGTTAAAACAACCAGGCTCCTGAAAAGTTTCTTTCCTCACATAAATGCACTGCACTCAAACACTTTTGATGTACTTCACACACAACTTCTGTATTTCTGTAAGATTCTCTCTGATTCTCTACTCATTCACAGCACTTTATCTTGGTTTTTTTTGTATGTATGTAGGAATGTCTATAAGGATGGATGATTGCATGTGTGGGTGACAGTGTGTATACATGGTAGAACTCAGGTTCGGAGGTCTGAGTTACTGTGCAAGTGTGAAAGTTCTACTGTCAGCTTCTATGTAACCAATTTCCAGGGATAGGAAGACATAACTGGACAATCAAGTCTGATTCTGATTACACATACTATACATACTAGACAGTGATGCACTGATCACTGATTATAGTAATGCACTGATCATCTTTGGGCCATTTTTACAGCCATATTTTATTTACCTACTTTTCAACCCAAAGCTGACATTTTACACTTAAAAAGTAGATTCCTGAATAACATTAATTAAATAAGGCTATTAAGTGCAATGAGTACAACATTGTACAAGAAAGACCAGCAGAAAACACCCCTACCATTATTTGATAGAATGTTACTTCAATGGACTGAAATTTCACTTCCATTTACGGAAAACGGAGGTTGTTTTTATAATAGACTGTCATACGTAGAGCTGTGTGCATTGTCTATAGGCTTATCATCACAGCAGTGATATTAATGCTGGTGCTTGAAAAAGCGTGTACAGAGCAGAATGAGTGTGTGATTAAAGGAGCCATCTCTCGGCTCCTTCTGTCTGGGTCTGGAGTCAGAAAGGCACTGTCTGAGATAAACACTTGAGAAAGAGCATGTGACCAATTTGCCTATTCACAGCGAGATGCCCTCTTGTAAGCACACTACAGAGACTACGCTTAAGTGTGAGTGCAGTGTTCTTCAGACCAAACTCTGTCCCTCTATGATTAGAGACACTTCAGTGCCGAAGTGTTTATTAGAGAAAGCCGGTTCTGAAACATACGACTCTTGCTCCTCAGTTTAAATAAGTGCAGTAGCAGGAACTTTGTCTTTTACCCTGTGTCCTTTATTCCTTCTGTCAATGGCTCTCCATACTCTTAAGAGCAATTGTCGGTCACTTGTGAAGAGACTGAAAGAAGCAAATAAACTGTCAGCTGACAGCTCTGTAATCTCCAGTAGGAAGATCTGTTGGATGACTTTACACTGCATCATGCTTTTAAGCTAATTGCACAGTGATGTATGTGCCTAAGTGTGGTGCTCCTTGGGTATCATTTGACAGGAGCATACACTGCTAATTGGACTTGACCAGCATTTATAATGCGCAGTAATTAGTTCCATGCATGTCTCATATGCACTTATTTAATTATATGCATTTACATAACTATATGCACTGTAGATCAGAGGTTGCATGACTTTTCTAGTCGACTGGTGATTGAAAAAAATAGTTGATTATCATCAGTACAAAAATAAATCAGCATTTCAGGATGAGAAACAGTATCTCAACTGAATAAGTCACACTATTCAGTATTTACCTTGAAGCTGTTAGTGGCAAGTCAACAAGATACTTTCTCTTGTTTGCTGACCAGTACACCACTCAAGCTTGTTTTTGACGGTCACGTGTCTCACTAAATACTGTGTGATAGGTTGGCGTGCGCATAGCCACATAGCGCTTTCCTGCTCAAGCAGTTGGCTTTTGAAATATACATGGTCCTGTTTAGGAGACTCTGTTTCAGAGCGGATCTACACAGCTTGCCGTGGAATTGGTTTCATCTCATGTAGTATTTATTAGCTAATTAGTTGACTTGTCAAAACAAGCCCTACTATACACAACTGAATTTTTCACATGTATTTCTGTACATATTTCTAACAGTACACTCTTAAAAAGAAATGTGCCAAAAAGTAGGGTGTTGCAGTAGAAAAAAATACTCATGTGCCTTTTTGCCACATTCATTTTTAAGAGTGTATAATGATAAAGAAATTACAGTGGTATTATTGCTATGACAAGAGGCTAATTTTCTTTCGCACTTTTGCCACACACAACAATGACTCAACACGATGAAGTAATGCAGAACCTGCATCACTTCATTATGCATTGCTTGAGAAGTGTAGAAATGTCAGATGTCTGTTCCATTCTGACCTCATACTTTGTCATCAGAGCAGACAAATGAGGAGTTTGAGAGCATTCGTGGGTTAAGTGCATGTAATGACTAATAATATCAAACTCATCTCCTTCAGTGGAGCTAATGCTGTGCCGACACCACTGGAGCTCCATTATATTGATTCCTGAGACCTCTCAGGGATACTCTGGTGCATTACATTGAATTGATCAGCATAGGATTTTGCAATTAGCTTGACGTGGAAAATGACATGACAGCACTTACTTAGAACACACAGAAGAGCAAAAGATATTGAATCTTCTGGACCACACCCATGTAATTCGAATTAGAGCACTGGCTCTTTGCCCTAATCCAGTTGCACATAGGTTACCACAACACTATTACAGGCCTTCTGTAAGACCTGTACATATCCATAGATAAATCTGAATCTGAATACACTAGACTCTGGAATTAGTTTGCACCTTGTTGGACTTAGCTGTCCCTGGTGAAGCCTGCATTAGTAGATATGCTTAGAATAATAGGATTTCTGTCCAGCCTGAGAATTATTCAGAAAATACTGGTGCCAAAATGTTTTTCTGGCAATATGTTTTTCAAAATGTCATAGAAAAAAACAATTTTAGTTCAGTTAAGATTAGTTCAGTTAAAAATAAATACATTATATTTAAACTTCATTAACCTTGTGCACTTCCTAAAAGAACCAAAACTATCCATGGCAATTATTTAGGGAACCAAAAGTGGCTGCTGTCTGGCATCACTGAGAAAGTAAAAGAAGCAAGATGCAGCATGTGAGTTCTTTGAAGCAAGTCAAAAGCAAACCAAATTCCCCATGCATTTCTTACCTTGGCAGCAAGGGATGAGCTGGGCTTCTCCAAAAGATCCCAAAGTTTCTTCCTCTTCTCTGTACAGCATGTGTTGTCAAATTCCTCGCCTTCTCTTTCCCTCATGGTTTCAGCCTCGCGTTTCAGTTCCTCATTCATCTGCTCTTTTTTCTGGTGGTACCGAGCCTGGCAGCAGGACTCCAAGTAAATTTCATCAATCCCCCAAAAGTCCAGCTCCTGGCTGAAAGACAGCGCACACATTTCCTCCATCATGTGCAGTTTTCCTGTGCGGTAGAAGTTCAGGATGGACGTGAAGGCTCCTGGATGTCTATCGAAAAAATACTCATTATCATCTAAGTTGTAGTCGTCGCACACCTCCATGATGGACTCGTGGGTGTTGCAGTCTCGTAGTTTGCCCAGTCTTGTGCGCGGGAGCCTGTCCAGTGTCCTCCACAGCACCTCGTGAAGAAGCCCACCAACGTTGAGCCTCACCCGGCGGGAGCATGCCTTACTCCGGATGATTTCCACAGGCTCCGGTGGCAGGGAGGTGGTGGAGTGAGAGCCGGTCTTAATCATCTCTCCTTGATCTCTCTCACTCCTTAACCAGAGCAAAAAAAGAAAAAAGAGCCCTGCCAAAGGGTTTCCAGAGACTCGACCCTTGTAGGATAGTTCACCGTCTACATTTGGACCTGCTCTCCTTCATGCTTGCAGCTGGAAAAAAAAAAGGGGGGGGGGGGTGAAAATTGAAAATGGATAAAACTCACACACAATGTCAGACACTTTATCCATGCTAATCTGGAAAATAATCTCTATGAGAAGAGCCATTGCTAGCCCTACTGGACATGCCTTTAAATAGTTGCTGTCCAGTGCTGAAAGCAGTGCCCATAACAAACCCCACCAGTTCTATTCAGTGCGGCTCCACGTTTTATCATCTCTTTTCTTGTAATGAAGTAAGTTTATGAGGATTAGCCTAAGTGTGAATCACAGACGTCCTTTAAAGCGTTGACTGTGTGCGCCCACTTGACATTTGAAGGTGTTCCTCTGTCCTACTCATCTCCCCTAAAGCGATAATAGCCCTACTAACACAGATAAGCAGGTTACGTTTGTAGTTCCATACAGATTAATAGCTGGGCAGTATGAAATGAGAATCTGCTCACAGCTTTTGGAAACAGGATAACATTTTAATTATCACTTGGACACAACTGGTGGGAATGTTTACAAAATGTCAGTTCAGTAACACACTGTGGACATGGAGACCAGGAGAGTAGTCTGAGTTGAGTGTAAAGTAAAGTATATATTAGATATTATATATTATATTTTTTTTTTCTGGGAGGTACTTTGTGTGGCCTCTTTCCAAATGTATTAACAATCTTCATAGAACACTCACAGCTTGCAAAGAATGACTGAGATAGCTCCATAGAACGGGCAAATAGACAACCTTTGCAAATAATAAATATATAAATACAATAAAGTAATACAATAAAGTGCTGTATTGTATATGTTTTAATTACTTACATATATTTCCAAGAGTTGGCAATTTGCCCTTTATATGGAGATAGTAAGGAATAAATACATAAATATAATAAAAGGAAGTAATACAGGTAGACTGAAAGAAGTGATTACATATTGCAAATAGGTACATAATTTCTACCTGAATAAAATCTGTATTCAATTTGTATAGGATTTCAATTTACTTTTGGAATCGTGTTGATGTGGAAACTGAGTACTGAACAGAGTGAATTAGGTAAATCAGTTTCTTTATTATGTGAATATTTAAGGTAAATAGATTGTGCGGAATGAGACTCACCCGTGTGTGTTCAGTGGGGCAGGTGTGAGCTCTGGGTGGGCAGTGAGGCAGTGAGGCGGTTCGTGAAGGGGGGCTACTCCTCTCCGGCCGTCCCCGACCCTGGAGCTCCTCCGCGGCGCGCGCGGGCGGTCTGGCGGTGGGTCGCGAGACTCTGCTCCATCATCCCGGCTCGAGCCCCACACGCGGACAACATCAACAAGTAGCTCGCGCGTTGTAAATCCACGCGACTCGTAGTTTCTTCTGTATGTGTCGGGCCGTGAGCGCGAGAGTGTGGGGAGGAGTGTATGTGTGTGTGTGTCTGAGAGAGAGAGAGAGAGAGAGAGACGGAAGCCGCCGCCAGTCCGCAAAGGAGAATCAGGAGTGAGCGCGCCAGCTCCGCCAAGCGACTGCAGCACGATCTCTCTCTCTCTTTCTGTCTCTCCCTCTCTCTCTCTCCGTTTCTCTCTCTCTCTCTAACTCTGTCTCTCTCTCTCTGTCTCTCCCTGTTTCTCTCTCTAACTCTGTCTCTCCCTCTCTCCGTTTCTTTCTCTCTCTCTAACTCTGTCTCTCTCTCTCCTCGTTTCTTTCTCTCTCTCTCTAACTCTGTCTCTCCCTGTTTCTTTCTCTCTCTCTCTGTCTCTCTCTTCCTCTCTTTCTCTATCTCTCCGTTTCTTTCTCTCTCTCTCTGTATCTCTCTCTCCCTGTTTCTCTCTCTCTCTGTCTCTGCCTCTCCGTTTCTTTCTCTCTCTCTCTCTCTCTCTCTCTGTCTCTGTCTCTGCCTCTCCCTCTCCCTGTTCCTTTATCTCTCTCTCTGCCTCTCCTTTTCTTTCTCTCTCTAACTCTGTCTCTTTCTCTCTCTTTAACCCCCTATCTCAACATTAACTCAACATTCCCTCTCTCTCTCTCTCTCTCTCCCCCCTCTCTTTCTCTCCTGCTCTTTCTCCCCATCTCTTTATCTATTTCTTTCCCACTCTTTCTCTGTCTCTCCTTCTCTATCTTCCTCTCACTTTACTATCATTCTCATTCTGTCTTTCTATCTCTCTCACGTCCCCCTCTTTAAATCTCTCTCCCTCTTTCATTCTCTATAAATCAATCTCCCTCTCTGTAACTATCTCTGTGTTCCTCTTTACCTCAGAAGTCTTTGACTCTTGTTCTCTTTTGCTCTCCCTCAATCCCTCTCCTTCTCTCTCTCTCTCACTCACACGCTATCGACTGTGAAAGGTCTGCTACACTTCCATGGAGTCTTGGAAAGTGCTTTCCCTTGATATTTGATGTTTTCTTATGTGTATGTGTGTGTGTGAGCGAGAGAGAGAGAGAGACTTAGAGGCAGACAAACACAGAGAGAGAGAGAGAGAGAGATCAGTTTGTGCTAAGAAACGTGATACATGTAGCTACAAATGGTTTTGTCTCATTTTGAAGAGGTGTGTTTGATGAGCTGTATTTACTGCTTTTTCCTCCCATGTCTGTCTCTGTATGAGGATATTTGAGCCGTTAAAGCATGATGCTGAGTGCTTGTTTGGCAGGCAGATGTGCTTCGCTGTTAGATTTAAAACATTGCGGGTAAATAAACAGAGACATCTTAACGGCTCAGGCAGCTCTGGCCAGGGACAGTCAATCTTCAGCAGTTTAATAAACAGTAATGTCTTTAATGACTGGGGTTATTGAATGAGGCACCAATGACCTCTTGCGCTTTGCGGTGAGATGTGGAAGACTTTTCCTTTGAGCTTTTCTTTTGTGCTTTCTAACTAGGCCATGTCCCTGCTGTGGTTTGGAACTGGATGATATTAGCTTCTCCTGGGCAAAATGATTATGTAAAGCCAGCACTTTTACCAGTTTGAGGCACCCTGAATTCTTGAACAAAAGCATAATTCAGGATCCGCAAATTAAATGCAAGAGATTAATCCATGTGCATCATCACTTTCTTTGAAAATTTGCATGAGCTGAGACTGCCGTAATGCTGGATAAGAACAAACCAGGCGTCAGGCAAGTCTCCGTAAAGGTACATGTAGGTCAGGATCCGTCTCTCAGGTCAGCTTTAGGATTAGTGCTCTATGCAAGGGCACAGTGACAGTGCAGCACAGAGCCAGTGCTTATTGACTACTATCTTGTGTATATAAAGTGCTAGGCTTCATAGTATTCTGTGCTTGAACTGACACTTAAAGGTTTTATTTCAGACACTTCTTGCACTTCATTGTCTAAATTTAACACTTAACTGTACAATTAAGATCTACAAGAATAGTCTCCCAAAACTGAAATGGCCTATAATGCCTGTTTAATAAAATTAGTAAATGTTTCAGAAATATTTTCCATTAAAAAACATACACTAAACACATTATTATACAGCACATATTTTCATAAAATGGCATTATATACATTCATAAAAGATAACTAGTATATTATATATAAAGTTACATACAAGTTTTAACAAGAAATATACACATATGTACAACAATATAAAAATATGAAAACCATACAATAAATATGTGTAGGTGAGATGGTTAGGCAGTTGAGCTGGAAACGGGTTGGTTATTGGACGCAGGGCTGTTCTCTGACTTTATATCGGACCTGAAGCTCCTCGATTGGCTGCAGCATTCCAAAGCCATAGCGGCTGGGGTCCACTGCAGGCACCTGAGCCTCAGGGTCACTCAGCTGGATGTCCAAATGAGACAAAACCAGGAACACAAACCTGTACAGAACAGAGGGGAAGAGGAATGAGAATTTGGAAAGACAGGAGTGTTGCCAAATATAACAACTTATGCAATAATGTTATTAATTTTTAACTTTAAAATGTTTTATTCCACTGATGACACAAACAGCTAACACTCTGAACACCTAGGGCATTAGGGAGATGGATATGTTTGCCTACACTAGGAATGCTGCTGATCTCTTTAAATGGCTTTTGTATGTGCAAGAGGAGGATTGCCCTCTTTACAAGCTAATTAATGTGTGTGTGGGTGCGCGTGTGCGCGCGTGTGTGTGCTGATACTAATCTCTGTGGCTCTGTGCGCTTAAGGACAGCATGTGAGCTTCAGGGAGATGGCCTTTCCTTTGGGATTTCCTTTTGTCTCTGTGGACACTTACTCTCTGATGGACTGGATGGCAAATGGTTTTCCCACACAAGCGTTGGTGCCTGCTCCCCACGGCATGGTGTAGTACTTCAGTCTCCGCCCACCTTTGAAAAAGTCTCGCTTTATTGTTCCATCTGTATTAAGGAACCGGTCATATTTGAATTTCTGTGGAGAAAATCACAGAAGAGACTAATTTAAGTGATGTGATTTGCACACCCACATACGTCCTCTGCTCTTTGGTGACAGCCATATTTTCAACACAATGTGCCACAGCCAGCCAATCAAGGGGAACGGTTGTGTTACCATGGCGCTGTCCTTGCCACGTCATCATCAGGTGTACAGATTTTCCTAACTGATAGCATTGTTAGGACTACAGTATGACGCGTAACTAGGCTGCTTCCCACGCCAATTAGATTCTTTCTATTACCACTCCTTAATCCTATGGGTGTCCCATGTTCTGGGTTAAACCGTTCCAAGGGGTAATCCAGGGTAAGTTTAAACTGAGTGAGAGATGAGGCACACTCAGCCTTATGTAACTGGACAATCCCCTTGAAGAGTTTTCCCAGCTTGACTTAAACAACACCACTATTAGTGGAGTGGATTATGCTAGTAGACACAATAGGCTTTTAAGCCTCAATTGGGAATGGCTTCAAATAGCCATAAATTCAGAAACTGCTATGAAGTGGCAAACCAGCACCCTAAGACTGTCCCTCCACTAACACAGCAACTGTAAACAACACTTAGTTCTGTCCCTGTTAAGTAAACTTAGTGAAAATGGATCTATCCATGCTTCATCCACACATAAATGTTGCTACGTTCAAAGTAATATGAGATTAAAAATGATATTTACTTTGTATGCATGTAAAAGGTCACATTGTTAGGATAGTTGTTTGGAAACATTAGCATGGTGGTAAATTCACCATTTATTTCCAATCTGTCTAATTTTGAAAAGCTAGGATAACAAAGTCCAGCTCATCAGCATAGAGTTTTAAACCAAACAAAGAATTTGTCATTTTGCTAACTTATTTTCTGCCAGAAGCTTGTCCAACTTGCGTAGTAGTTTTATAGTGATTATATAATGATATATAGCAGTTTTTAATACATGCCCTGAGATAATCAAATAAAATGCTTGCAGTTTGAAGGAGTCACTCATTAAAAAGCTGTTATTGACATGCTCTCAAAGAAGAATGTGAGTGTGTAGGTGTGAATGCAAAAGTGTTTGTGTACCTCAGGCTCGTGGTGAATTTCAGGGTCCATCTGTGGGCTTATGAAAGGAAACAGACACACGCGGTCACCCCTCCTCACATCATATTCTTGTCCATCTGCCATGCGCAGAGTCTTGTTTTGCAGTACTTCACGAGTGATGAAGGGGGCAGCAGTGAGACGCAGTGTCTCCTCCAGGGCACTGTCTGAAAAATCACATTTGTGTAAAAAAAAAAGATCAGTTCTGAAACGCACAAAATAATGTATTCTAGACTTAAGTCCATTTGATCTGCTTTGTGGGGTTCACCTCATGTAAACTGCACCAAAACCTTCTAATATGTAACATACAGGCACAGAAACACCCTACACCTCTTGCCGAGTGAACCTTCTGTAGCCCTTGCCTGGCGTGACCCTTGGTATTACATGACCCAGGCCTTGATGAGCACTTTCTTGCTCTGCGAGTTTTCCCAGCTTGATTACACCACAATTACTGAAGTGGATTATGCTTGGAGACACAATAGGGTACGGCTGAAAATAGCCAATCAGAATTTGCTGCAAGGAGCCAACCAACATCCTAAACCGATACTTCCTTAAACCTAGCAAACTGTTTGTAACATTTAGTGTTTTATTTCTTTTAAGTAAACTAGGTGCAAACTGACCAATTCATACTTGAAGGCTAAAAGACAATTAAAATCAATTCTATCAATTAATTAAATTCAGTTCTGACAAAGTGAAAGTACATTAGCATTCAAAGGTTTGGAATTGTATATTTATTTATACAATAATGTGCATTTTTAAAAAAGTATAAATGCTAGTAAGCAAGAACTTATTAAATGTTAAACATATTGTAATTCTCAACTTAATTGTTTTTTGGCAAGTTACTGATTTTGAGATTTGGTCTCCGCACCTGAAAAAAGCTTTTAGTCTCAGTAGTTAATAACTCATTTAGTAAATATGTGCAGGTATATATATATATATATATACCCTCATATACTGCAAGCTGTGATGTATTGTGTTCTCTGACACCTTTCTTTCAAAACCAGCAATAAAGTTTTGAGCAATATGTGCTACAGTTACTGTTCTTTTGGATTGGAGCAGGCGGGCTGGCCTTCAGTCCCCACGCGTATCAGTGAGCCTTGGGCGCACATGACCCTGTCGCTGGTTCACCGGTTGTCCTACCTTGGCCCACTTTTAGTAGGTACTAAACAGCACATACTAGGAACACCCACAAGACCTGCTGTTTTGGAGTTGCTCTAGCCATCACAATTTGGCCCTTGTCAAAGTCATTCAGATCCACAAGCTTGCCCATTTTCCCTGCTTCCAACACATCAACTTCAAAAACTGACTGTTTGCTTGACAGCCATTGTAGCAAGACAACCAGTATAACTCACTTCACTTGTCAGTGGCTGATCGTTGTATATTGTTGTGTTGAAAACATTGTTTCATTTTTTGAAGACAGGACAGTTTTGTTTTGTTTGATTCATTTAATTCTTTCCTTTGGAGTCATACAGGCCCTCAGTGCATTATGCACATATAGTAACACTTTGTAAACAATATAAATAGAATAGTGGATGTATTGGTGTTTCTTTTCACTTGTTATATATGAAATTAAATAGCACAACCAAGCTGGACGATGCATTTCTGTTTATGCACGTTGTTTGGTTGTAATTTATTCCTGCGAGCCAACAACTCCTTGTTAGGCCCTGTTTTCACCTAGACTGACCCTGGGGTCATAACACAAACCTTCAAATAGCAGCTCCAAACTTTGCATTGGTAGTGTGTGATCTGAGCAGAGTTGTGTGGAAGCCTTGAAAGACAGATGGAAGACTCACCAAACACAGGTGTACGCTGCTGTGGGTCGAGAGCGGTGGTCCCAGGCAGTGTGATGCTGCTGAACTCTTTTTTCACTGCCCTCATGGCCTCAGAGTGGGTCAGCAGGAAGGCCAGGAGCCAGAAGGCAGCAGGGCCCACGTTACCCTGGCAACAGACAATGGTAAGCAACGTCAGGGCTCTGTGTAAACATTGTTAATGACATATGCATAAAATAAAGCCATGCTCAGTATATTTCATTCTATCCTATTCCACTTCCTGTTCCTTCTGGCTTATGCCACTGCACTCTATTCTGTTTCTATGGCAGGTACAATTAAAGTACATGATCGCACAACATTGTAAGTGTTATAAACTCATATTAACATTGGAACGTTAGTGTTAGGAAAACAGCTTTAAGTGAGCATGAAATATATTTGCTTCCTTAAGAAGTGAAGCCAAAGCAAAGTGTGGACTGGATGAATTAGAGCACGAAGATTGAGGAATGTGTCCTCAACATATCCCCTGTCCACTGTAGTGATCTACAGTAGTGTTAAACTCTGGTTATCCTCACAGTGCCAGTGCCAAAGGGCTTACTATAAAAGGAGGACCACTGGGAGCCAGTGGAGGACATAATGTTAAAAAAAATACAGAAGATAACTATAGCTGGGACATTTTAACCAGCGCATGGATGAATGGACAACACCCCAGGGTGCATTAAAGCTGACATTAACAAGCAGATTTAGCACAGTATGTCTGTTACAAAAGGAACTATAGTGTTTAGGTGTGGACAAGAAAGTCTTTTGAAGCCTGTGATAAAAGTGGTTGTGTGATTAGATGGAGAAGTAAACACAGATGTTTTTGAAAAATTCAGAAATGCAAAAAAAATAGGAATGCACACAACTGAATGTTATCGATTAGATGCTCAAAATCTGTCTTTGGTGAAACCGAATAGACCACAACTTGACTAAAATATATCATTCTGCTATACCAACAGTTTAAATGCATTTATCTTGAATGAATAATGATTGTTTAATGACTTAAATTAATGAGTAACTCTAGTAAAGATCCAGACACTACAGTTAGCTCCCTCTCCAGGTGAAAAATTGAAGCAGACCCTTTTATATAGTAGCACAACAGTGCCCCCTTCTGGATACATTTTGTGCTATTCTCTCTGTGGGCTTAGCTGTCTGAGTTCAGTTTCTTGGGATAAGTGAAACAGACTGATATATCTTACATTGCACTGTCTGAGTACAACTGAGTGCATCCTTTATCCCACTCACTCCTATGATCTATCCATATATATCTTGTCTCAAAACGACTTAAACTCTTAAATTCTGATGCTTTGAATTTACTTTCAAATTTATACACAATATCTACATTTCTGAAAAAAAAATGTATTAAATTAATTGGTCTTACAGTTGGCAGTAATTGTGTTGGTGTGATTGGTTGGTGAACACATTTATGTCACTGTAATTTCTCTTATCTACTACAGTTATCTACTATCTCTTAAACCCTCAGGCAGAACAATGTTTGACACCTGAGAAACGAGGGCACGCAGGGAGTGGTCGAAGTCGTACTGCCTGTTTTGATGTTGGAGATTCTTGTCAAATGTGGTTTTCATGAGCAAAAGCAGACACAAATGCTTGTGTGATCTAGTTTGTTAAATTTGCTGAGTAACTCTGCATGTTTTCCTTTTGACCAATAAAGTCCTTTATAGTGATTTTGCTGTTTGTGCTGGGTCAAGTTTATTTTTGGATTGTTCAATCTTTTCTTTGGCATATCAGACAATCGTTGGAAAATCTCCGGTTGAAATTGGCCCCAAGCAAAGGTGTAAGGCTGTCCAAGAATTTTGTAAGAGCACTCTTGAGAACAAAGGGCTCACACAGATCAGCATGCCAGTTTTAAACACTTATAATAGGCCTTGCATCATCTGTGTTACGTCTGCCACCTCCCCAGCATAATAACAATGTCAGACAAACTATGCAGGTCACCTGCGTGAATGGATTGTGTTCGCTTATGACGCGGCACAGTGGAGTCACGCGCAGTGTCAGATGACAGATGAGTATGGTTTTTTTTTCGCTTCAGTGTTTCAGTTTTAATTTTAATTAAATTTGATTTTTCCTCCAAGGCCCACTTACAAAATCTGTGTAGTTTTACGTATCAAAAACATGTTTGCATTACCATTTTGCAACCTCCTTTTATTATTTAACAGGCTGTTTTTGTTGCTGTGTCTTTAGGACTGATATGTAAATGACCTCTGTTCAGATTTGCTTAGATTTTAAAATTTTAATTATGTTTATATACTAGATCAAATACCTTCTTTTAAAAATGTGAAGGAAATTTGGTTTCATAAATAATGAGCCATCTAAGTTTAGCAGAGCAGTTTTTTAGATCTAACACGAGACTAGGTTTACGGTTAATGTATCCAACAAACTAGTGGGTTCGGATACATAATGACACATTGTGATCTATCAAAATGTACAAAAAGTACAGGTCCGGTGCAAATCTAAAGAAGGAAACGTGGATGCCATCCATCCAATGCCTCAAACAGGGTTAAAAATGCTCTTTTACCTGTGTGGCCCAGAGCTGCAGCAGCATGGCCTTCCTCTGGGTCTCCTCATCGGCTCCCTCCTCTTGCAGGTGTTGCCTGTAGCTATGCAGCCACAGACTGGAGGTTTCCCTCAAACCAGCCTGAGCCAACAACTCCCACAACCTCTGCTTCACTGAGCCCGCTGTCTGTTTCTCTCCTGCAGACACAGACAGAGAGAGGGATTAGAAAGTTAAGAAAGTAAGTAATATACTATATAATATAAGTAAGAAAGTGAAGTAATATACTATCCAGAAACTAAGTAAACAAAAGGAAGTGTGAGTTATGAAACACTCATAAAAGATTCATAGTCTGGACAGGCCTCGGTGGAGAAGCGTGCTTGAGCGCACGTCAGTATGCTGTAATCAAACACAGAACATGCACGATCGAAGCACACATCTCTTTCCCTGTGCTGAAGACGTGACGGACACAATGGCAAAGACAGGGACAGGGCGGTTGAGAAAACAAGTGAGTAAGTAAGTGACTTAATACATGAGTCAGGAAAAAGGAAAGAGTCCCACACACAGAAGGCAGGTGTAACTGTTATCAATTTCAGAGCATTATCTACACACAGCACAACAAGATAAAGAGTTTTTATTCAAGTCCAGCAATCCAGAAACGGTGGGTGTGAGATCGGAACAGATTAAAATTCCTGAACTCCTCCACAGACAGTGGAAAGAGACTGATTTATAAGAACTAAATGGCAAAGGTTTGACGAGTTCAGTATTCGTGCGTGATTGCATTTCTTTAAAGCAGGAGACGTCAGATCAGATAACGACTGTGATGACGGTCTAATTAAAAACAGACAGAGCACGGGGGTGCAGGTGTGATGTGAAGTTACACAATAGACGTTAATGAGATCAGTGTATAAGTGTGAGTGAACATTTCTGACATTGGTTTAATTCGCAGGGCGTTCCAGATACTGTCATGTTCCACTGAATGACCTACTGTAATGAGGTCATTCAGACACCAAGGAAACCGACAAAACACAAGCAGTTTTCATTCATGACGTCATGACCCTCCCTAACAGCATACAGAACATGAAGGCACTCCCCAGACACAACACAATCAACAATGTTTTGGAAATCAGTGAAATGTGTGGGTTTAAAGCTTTAAGCATTGTATAAAGGTTTGCATTCCAGAAACATCAGGGAAGAAAGGTCTAATCTGATTTTCACACTAACAACCACACTGATGCAGTATTAACCCTTTAAACTGGGAGAGTGTGGACCAACACCAATTTCTCAGCTTCATAACAGAGTACCGTATATCAATTCGTAATAGTTACTAAATAAATTGGGTAAGCATACATAGTCTTAAGATCAAAATTCCAATTATTCTTCAACTAGTAGCTGGGGCATATTTGGAGTCCATATCTTGCTTTTTTAGTTGAATGCTGAGATTAAATGCTAGAAATCAATTGTCACCCAAAGGTTTTCTGTAAACACACCTCTACAAGTCTAAAACATAGCCCACACAAGACCTGCGGATGCAATTTAGGACATTGTTATGGACAACCATTTTAGACAACGCAAGACATGGAGTGGACGGATTTAGTATCAGATTCCTCCATACTTATGATGGTCATGAATACAGACCCTGTCGTCTTCAAAGGTTAATCACACCTTTGAACATTCCATTCAGATGTGATGCCCTATACTCAGGAAACATTCCTTTTGAAAAGTGGGGAAATAATGATAGGCATTTTCTCGTTATAGCCTTTTTTACTTGCTAACAAAAGTACCAATATCAATGATCTAAGACAAGAACCACCTACAGAGGAGGACTGGATAAAAATATGTTTTTTTCTTAGACTTCAGAAAGAAAAATTCTTTCAGATTTGGACCAATTGGACTGATTATGTTCCATCTATACAGCCAGAGTTTTGTTAAATTGGTGATTCAAAATGTAAAATTTGACATGTATTTCTCTTAACGGTTGTCTTTCTTTATTGCTTGTGATCAGTCATGTGAAAGCTCCCCTCATGTATATATGCATCTTATATCTTATATGCATTTTATTTCCTCCTCCTTTTTTTCTTCTTTTCATTCTACCCTTTTTTGAGTTTGTTCGAGCTTCTTGTAATTCTGGGAGAAAAATCTGGTCATGGTGAAAATTTAACATGGTCATAAAAAACCTTCAATGTATGGCTAAAACCAAGTTATTTTAAAGAACATATGATTGCATCACTGTTGAAAACAAGACAACCAAAATAAAAAAGTAAATACAATTTAAAAAAAAAAGTGTTTGGCCACACTGTGTAGTTTTGTTCATTTTTATAGATCCAAGTGCGTCAAACTGTGTCCTAAACCGCATCACAATCAAGTCTGTACTACCAAAATAAAGAGCTGGATGCGGTTTGAGTGGGTTTAGAGAGTTTCTGAGCACTTAGTTGTAGAAACCACATCATTACATCAGGACTAAGTGGAAAATTGTGTAAATTTGATGTTTATTCACCCAACTATTCCTTTAATGACAATAAAACTTTACAGTCCTTATTAAAAAGGACATTATGGATCCCTGCCAGTACAAGCAAGGGTTTACATCCAACATAATAAAAGCAATGAAGGAATTTGCTCTGCCTATAAAAGGCACCTTAACTGACCTGACTTGAGAGTGGTGCGAGCCATCTTGATCAGGAGGCTGTCAAATTTTTGGTACTCCTTATAGACTTTGGCAGCATCCATGCAATTGTTATTCCGCTCTCCACCAAAGAGTGTGAGATATCCAGCCCTAAAGGGAGGAGAAGGGACAGAAGATGGCTGCAAATAAATAAATAAATAAAGCCTCCGGAAACCATGCCGCAACATTTCCCCATAAACCTGACACACTGTGGTGACCTCACTAAGTATCAGCATCCGCTGGACCTCCAAATGGAGCTTATCACAAACCACTAGTGGTGAACATTGAAGGATCTGAATGCCTATGCTGTGGGTGAGCCCACCACTAATGTGTTCCTGTAAAAAATGTTTGTGCATCTGTCAAGCTATTTACTGAAATATTATAAATGCTGCATGTGTCTTCTAACAGCAGACATTAACAAGGCGACTAAATAAACTAAACCAACAAATTAGCCAATAGGCCCGACCGAGCAGCAGTATGCTTTATCATTTCCTGTTTGTGCACTTCCACTCTTAAGGCTTGTTTCTCTTACAACTCATTCCAAATTCGTCATTCCTCTAATTTACAAACATCTTCATGTGGAAAAAAAACCCATCTGCCTAAACTGTTTATCAGCTTTGGCTCTAGGTCCTTTGCTTGGGGCATTCTGGAATTAACAACTACCTAAATAGAAGACTGTAGCAGAAGCCGAAAAGCCCCTCATGTTTCCAGTCCGTCTGGTTTTGGGTGGCTGTTTCAAATGTCAGCAGAGAGTGCAGATGGTTCTGCATGGTGTGGTTCAGGCAGGAAAGATTATCACCTTGGAAGTGCCTGCAGACAGCAAAGTGTTAAAAGGGAAACTCAGAAAAACAATGTACAATATTGTGCAAAAGTCTTAGTTTGAAAAACACTAACATTTGATTTACAAATACAACTGTAGCAATGCACATGAAAAAAGCAAACACATTCTGATTTTATGTCCAGACTTATGCACCATAAAAGGTTTAAAATCATTTCTTGCATTTCCTGACTAATCTATGTTTGGAATCGATCAAAAAAACAGGTCTTTAAGAGAGAAATCCGCTTTGCTATTTCTTTACATCTGGCTTTTTCCTGGCAGCTCATTTCAGCTCAGCATAAAGAACACCGACCGGTCAGGAAGCACTTAGAATTCCAACAGCATTAAATTTACTTCTAAGAGTAGCTTTCATGGTTTGTAATATTTTTCTACAAATTCTGACGTCATGCACCTGCTCTTCCACAATGGAACCCCTAATGCAATTAAATGTTTGTTCAAGTTTGAGTGACACTAGAGATAAGTGAGCCTGGCCTAAAACGAATTGTGAAAAGGCTTTGACAGAAAGAACGTTAATGACAGCCACACCTTCACAACATGAGTGAAAAAGGTCACAACAACAGGGCCAAACACACATTAATGGCAATTAAACAGTACGAGTCTTGTGCCAAGATAACTACTGAAAATACAACCTGTTCTTCAGTCAACATAAGGCCCATTCCGAAAAGAAAAGATCTAAAAATAAACCTTAACTGCTAGACAGAAGACCTGAAGTTTGCAACAAGGGATGGAGTTTTTTAGTGATTACTTTTGGACTAACTTGATCCATGTCATAATAAAGCTGTGTGAACACTTCACAAGAGGGATCTGTAGCGCTCAAATCTCTTTTAAGTGTCACTGAAAGAGCAAAAACCCAAACTCCCAGGATGTCGCAAATACCAGTATATATTTCTAAATGTTATGTTCACAAAGTTAAACGGATTGTTTGCCTTTATAAATTGCGTGTGTATGATTTTTCTATGAAATAAAAATACTAGGTAACTCAGTTGTCTAGCATAACAATAGTGACATGCCAAGAAATAATTTTGGTCACTTTTCATTCTCCTAGAACACAGAAAGTTCACAAAGACACTCTGAGATCAAAAAGCTGCCATATTTACTGTGATGCCACAAAAACAGGGCTAGGCCTGAATAAGTCAAACAGCTGAAGCGAACTGAACTGTAATGTCATATTAACTCCACCAGTAATCAGTGTGAGCCAGTGACATACGGGACAGTTCTAGGAAAGTAATAATCTGGAGGTTCAATAAACTTTTAACAAGATTTTCACAATCGTACATCTTGTTCACAGCCATAGTACTTTAAAGAACTGTCCGCTGAAAGACTCTTTGGGGAAGCAAAAGTTAATTCCTCTAGGGCAGGAGTGTCCAGTCTTGCGTACAAAGGGCCAGTGTGAATACAGGCTTTCATTCCCAATGTGCAGGTGCACACCTGACTCCACTGGTTTTATCAGTTGCTAACAGTGTTAAAACCACTGATCATGTGAGCTTCTGCTTTGTTGGAATGAAATTCCGCCTGAATCACCTTTTAAGTGAATATAGAGTTGCATTCAGACTGTAGCCCTAGCCCATTCCTAGACCAGGCACTGTTATTCTTATTCATTATTATGTCAGGTGTGCATTTTTCTGACCGTTTTTATCATCGGATTCATTAACTGATGTGTAATTGCTCTAATGAATATTTCATCATAAGCTTAAGACACAAACAAGAGTTTCCTTATGGTTGGCCTTCTTACGCTGACTGGAAAAAAACGGAAAGCACCTCACAGTTTCCTGGATCCAAAACAGTTAAAACAAAACCAGGGAGGAAGCAAAATTCTCCAAATGAGATGGTTAGTAAAAACCCACGGGATTATATGGGCCTGCAGTTTATTACATAGATCTTTTCTTGGGAGTGATTCAACAGTTTGACACGCCCAGAGACAAATTACGTAAAGTCCTCACCTTCATTAAATCGTTTACTGTGTTTTTTTTTTTAATGTACTGTGTTTCTAAGAGCTGCACTCCTCTCTGAGAGGATACATGCTGTGAAGGAAGTCATTGACCAAAAAAGACAAAGTTACTGCCAAGAGAAACTGTGGAAAAAGCCCAATATGGACATATACAATTACACAACAGTACGAAAAACAACCGCTGGTGCCTTTAAGCTTTTAAAATCAAGTTTAATCTCTCTCACTGTTTTTTGAAATTCCTTTTTTGACTTTTGTCCCATTTCATTTTCTCTTGCTCTTAATGTGTAGATACATGTGTTTAAGAGGAAAAGAAAATCAGTTGTAAATTTCACAAACTGAAAATGAGACTAAACTGAATGACTAATAACTGTACCTTCTCATTATTGCTTTCTCAGAATCAGGTTTGTGATTTGGGAGCCTCAGATTAAAAATCCTTTCCATCAGCACCTGCGCATAGCGTGTGAAGTTCAGAGACGTTGTGTCCTGAAGAACGGAGTCATAGGAGTTGGGGTCCAGTAACACGGTGACATATCGTCCAGCCACACGAACCTGCAAGATACAACACGGTTACTGGTACTGCAGATGGTAATGGCTACACTCTTAAAAATAAAGGGGCCAAAAAGGGTTATCTGGAGCGAAGCTTTATAACAGGTATCGTAAACCAGATCTACAAGGGTCCTGTGTGTTTGCAGACTGGAGATCTCTACCTTTGAAGAACCAGTTTCGACTCATAATGATCCCTCCAGTTCAAAATTCTTTAAAATAGTTGATTGAAACCACTTAACCACTAAACGGTTCTCTAGGGAAACATTTTTTCATGGCAATGCTCCAAAGAACCTTTTCTGAGACCTTTATTTTTAAGAAGTAATATGGTGCAATAAACTGGAAATGAGAGGGGGGATAAGACACCCAGGAAGGAAAGAGGCAAGTATAGCACAAATATATGTATTATATTGATAAAGTGCCACTTCTCACCGTAAATATGTCACCATGTTTCAGCTTCATTCTTGTTAAAAACTTGGCAGCATCTTTTCCAAAATCCAGTGCATGTCCCAACCATGGAATAACTCCTTTAGCTAATGGAGGTTCTCGTTTAGACCTGAAGACAGAGCCATATTTCATGTAAGTTAAGCGAGATCAGTAAATCTGAAAGTCACAGTGGTTCTGACAGCGGAATCCAGCCTTGTGCCAAATCACACAACCACAGTGACATTATCAAAATACATTTCCTGGCAGAATGAAGTCTTAATGGACTGAGTAAGTAATAATGACAAAAATAAACATGATGTAAGTAACAGACATATCTGTAAGCAACAGACATATAATAGATATAAATAGAAGTTAAAAAATAAATTAAGCTTCCAATGTGGCTGGAAAGTTTTCTGTCTTTGGTGTTGCCATAGTGATGGCTATTACAGGAAATGACAAAAAAGGACTGTGGTCTAATCTGCATACTCACCTTGTGCGATTTGAGAGAAAGTAAAAGAAGAGTACTGCGTGAAAAAGGAGAAGTAGGGTCCAGATCATGGTGTTGCTTGTTTTGCTCCTGGTTTCTGAAGTGAAGGGCTGTAAGTACTGGAGCAGCAGAAGCGAGAGGCTCTTATATACTCACTCGCCCTGTGGGCTGATCCTAATCCACGTGCTCTTGGTAAACGTATGTGTTACTCATCACGTCACTCATCACATAGGAAACTCTCAGGAGAACCTAGTTTGAAAGCCTTAGAGTAAATCATTGTTCTCTTGGAAAACCAGATCATCTCAAAAGATCATGAGAGACTGATGAGGAATGCAGACAAGGTTGCCATCGAGACAACCCCCTTGTCCAAAAACACGTATCACTACAATATTCCATTCCAGAGAACACTCTGGTATTTTCATGTACTATTTAGTTTGGTGACTGTGATCACACAAACATAAACATTATCTCATAATCTATGGCTACTTTTTAAATAAAAATACATATAATAATTAAAATAACAAATCAGATTTTTCCACAGTATTACGACACCCTTAGTGCTAAAGAACGCTTTTTTCAAAATTAAGAGTTTGAAGACGAGAAGACTAAAGGTTTCGTAGTGCACCAGTTCCTCACGTGTTGATCAGGACCATACAGACACTAAGCAGCAAAAAAAATAGTTTAAGCCATGTTTTGTGATGTGATGAAAAGCAACATATGTTGTTCAGGTCCTTTCAGCTCATTTAACACTTGTGTTGTAAATATATACATATACACTCCTGACCACTTTTTGTTACCACAAGTAAACTGTAAATTACTTAGCAGTAAGATATTAATCTATAGGATTTATACCCCAGCATTGTGTATATAACAGTGCATTTCATTCAGAGTATTTCTGCAATTTCTATTTGGCTTTTATTTTAGACTTTATAATATTGCTCTCGTCTCTGTGTGGCTGTGTCATTAAATGTAATCTGATCTTCAAGGGTAACATAATGTGTGTAAAATATTAACAAATGGAAATCCTGAATGTCCTTTTGAGAATAACCATAGTGCTAGTGGAAAAAGTATGCAAACCTCAACATGACCTAAAATAAATCTAATTGGAGTCAGGGGTTAGCATACCTGGAGTCCTGGAGAAAATGAGTTTGGAGGTGTGAACTAGAGCTACTCTGACTGATAAAAAAGTTTGGAGTTTGCTCTGCACAAGAATAATGCTTATGCAAGCCATGTCTCGCTAAAAAAAAATACAATAAAGCTTTCAGAGGATCTACGAACAAGAATAGTTGATTTACATTGAGCTGGAAAGTGTTACAAAGTGATTTCAAATACTTTAAAAATTCACCAGTCTACAGTTAGATAAACAATCTACAAACGGAGGCACTTTGAGGCTGTGGTTACTTTTTCAAGAAGTGGGTGCCCAGTCGAAATAACCCCAAGAGCACAGCAATGACTCATCAGTGAGGTAAAGAAACAACGCTGAGTGACCGAAACAGATTTCATCATGAAAACATCATCCCAGTCGTAAAGTATGGTGGAGTAAACATCATGATTTGGGCCTGCTTTGCTTGAAGGGAAGGTGTATTCCCAAGTGTATCAAAAAAAATCTTCAGGACAATGTGAGAATGTCTATACCTGAGGTATATACAGTGGGGGAAATAATTAATCACTCTCCTGCTGAATTTGTAAGATTTTTTTGTAATTAACAGTCTCTAATTTATGAGATGGAGAGAGATAGAATATCAACCAAAAATCCAAAAAACATGTTACATAAAAGTTATAAATGGATTTGCATTTCACTGAGTGAAATAAGTATTTGATCCCCAAGCAAATCATGACTTAGTGCTGGTTGGAGAAACCCTTGTTGGCAAGCACAGCAGTAAAACGTTTCTTGTAGTCACTCACTAGGTTTGCTCACATCTCAAGTGGGATTCTGGCCCACTCCTCTTTACAGAAACTCTAAATCCTTTAGGTTTTATGGCTGCTGCTTGGCAACTCGAAGTTTCAGCTCCTCCACAGATTTTCTGAAGGATTGAGACTGGCTTGGCCACTCCAGGACCTCAATGTGCTTCTTCTTTAGCCACTCCTTTGCTACCTTGGCAATATGTTTTGGGTCATTGTCATGCTGGAAGACCATCCACAACCCATCTTTAGTGTTCTGGCTGAGGGAAGGAGGTTCTCGATTTTATGATACATGGTCTCATCAATTGGCTCCTCAGTGCGGTGAAGTCATTCTGTACCCTTAGAAGAAAAACATCCCCAGAGATAATGTTTCCACCTCCATGCTTGACTGTGGGGATGGTGCTCTTCAGGTCATACTCAGCGTTTCTCTTCCTCCTAACACGGCGGGTTGAGTTGATGCCAAAGAGCTTGATTTTGGTGTTATCTGACCTCAGCACTTTCTCCCAAACCTTCTCTGAATCATTTAGATGTTCACTGGCAAAGATTGGCTGTACATGAGTGTGACCAATGGTGTTCTTAGTGACTGTGGTCCCAACTGCCTTCAGATCATTAACAAACTTCTCCTGTGTAGTTCAAGGCTAGATACTGCATGGAGCTCCAGACGAAGGGCAATTGATGGTCGTTTTTATTTCTGCCACTTCTCTTTGGTCTTGCCCATGGTCGGGGAGAGGTAGGAATGGAAGAAACTGATTCTGTGGACAGGTATGCTTTATACACATAATGGGTTTAAGATCAGGAGTATCTGTAATAGACTGATTATTATCTGTGTGCAACATGGGCACACAGCCAGACGTCTGGCTGGGTTGTAGCTGATCAAATACTTATTTAACTCAGTGACATCAATTTTACAACCTTTATGTAGCATGTTTTTTCTTGATTTTTGGTTGATATTCTGTCTCTCTCCATAAAAATTACCACATAAATTAGTGACTGTTAATTTTTTTTGTAATTCAGCCAGGGATCAAATAATTATTTCTCCCACTGTGTGAGAATTTCTACACTTAGAAATTCACAAGAACATTTTATAGTGTTTTTGTTTTTATTAACACACACACGATCTAAGCAGACTCCATGGAAGAAAAATAGAAAAAAATTGATCCCCCTTTTAAACTCTTCTAAAATTAAGTATAATTGGTTACATTCACATCATTATAGAATTATTTTAGACAATCTGTTTAAATTACAGAAGTTTTATAGGAAAAAAGAATCTGTGACATCTGGCAAACAGAGGGACTTCACTGAACATTTATTGAAGACACAGGTGTTGGATAAGCTTTTCAGAGAGACATGAAGAGCAAGTTCTGAATATTAATATTCAAACAAATACTGCACTGTTCCAACATGTTTAGTCAGATATGTGGATCAAATACAATCCTGTAGGAAAATTAAATCAGAGAAAAGCACACCAAAATGGGGGGGGGGGGGGGTTCCAAAGGTTGTAATACCTTTCAAACTGCTGGAAGGTCTTTCAGTGACCTTATTAAACCTCCTCCCTTTCTTCTTCCTGAGTCTCCGGTGCCTTATGAGGCTCCCTTACGTCTTCTGGAACAGTACCAAAAATCGCCCCGGTGCGGCGCAGCACGAAAACTCCAGCATGCAATCCGCCTACGTTCACCCAAACAGTGTGAGATTTCCTCCACAGACCACACATCCGCACAAGGGCCTGTACAAGAAATATACACAATGAGGATTTGTGGATTTACCATGATTACACACACCATGCTTCCTTGGTTACTCGTAGGTTACTCATAGTTCCAGCAACATTACATATTACCTACAGTGGGGGAAATAATTATTTGATCCACTGCTGAGTTTTTAAGTTTACTGACTCTAGTTAACAGTCTCTAATTTATGAGGTCTTTTCAATTTCATGGAGAGGGACAGAATATCAACCAAAAATCAAGAAAAAAATGTTACATAAAAGTTATAAATCTATTTGCATGTCACTGAGTGAAATAAGTATTTGATCCCCTACAACCCAGCCAGACTTCTGGCTCCAGTCTGGCTGTGTGCACATGCTGCGCACAGATTACAATCAATCTGTCAATTACAGATACTATTGATCTTCACTCGTTATGTGTATAAAGCACACCTGTCCACAGAATAAGTTTCTTCCATTACAACCTCTCCACCATCATGGGCAAGACCAAAAAGCTGTCAAAGGACGTCAGGGACTAGATTGTAGACCTGCACGAGGCTGGAATGGGTTACAAGACCATCAGCAAGAAGCTTGGTGAGAAGGTGACAACTGTTGG
>JBBPCY010000109.1:18971857-19000008 GCA_037974405.1 Brachyalestes nurse
CTAAAACTCAAACCCACACACCAATTACAGAACACAACCCAAACACAACACAGCTGGTAATCCATTATAACTAAAACTCTCCATTTCAAAATAAAAGTGCAAAGAAAACTCAAATACAATTTAAATTAGAGTGGCCCCTAGTGGCCACTGACCATCATAGCCCTTCAGACCTGACACAGTGGTGCCACTGGCAGTCCTAGGATTTGATCCCACAACCCTTTGATTGCTGGGCAGATCAATAACAACCAAGCCACCAGCTGCGCTTTAATTCACCTAAACATGAATTAAAGTTAATTTGACTTCAGTTTTAATCGCAGCTCTTATAAAAAGAGATGGTACGATCCAGAAATGAGAGTTTACTGTTACATAGATATACTGCTGCCGTCTAAGCCGTCTAAGGAGATGTACTGGTCCAGCCTGGTCTCATGGTTGATTTTCTAAGGTGTTAAGGTCTTTTGTAACCTTTATAGTGTTATGATGCAAATAAGTGCACATACACCACATACAAACAGTGAAAAACATGCTGACATTAGTCTGTGTAGCCAAGTGAGTTGAACAAGTTTCTATCCAATTTTAGAAAATAAATGTAAAAAAATAAATGTTAAAAAACGAATAATGTCCATTTTTGCCAAAAGTGTATTTTCCATGAAAGTTACCAAGAGAAACAGGCATTGAGAAATCTCTTAATTTCTAAAAAGAACTTTTAGAAGCCTGCCATTCAAAAACACTCTGAGAGTGTGTGCGTGTATGTGCTTGCGTGTGTGTGTGCGCGTGAGTGTGTGTGTGCGCGTGTGTGTGTGTGTGCGTGCGTGTGTGTAACAGTGTGGTAACATATGTGTGTACCTGAAGGATTGGAAATCAGATACAAGAGCTGAGAATGAAATAATGAACTGTAATAGAATGACAATCAGCGCTCTCTCACACATTACACACTCACAGTGACTCATAATTGTTCATCACTCACGCGCTTGTTACGTTTTTACCCCTCCTTACAAATCCACATGTGAGATTTAACCCCCAACTCATCCACCCCCCACCCCCTGCAGTCTTTTACTGAGATGAATGTGCTTCACCTGCAGGATCAGTAATCCAGGCACAGCCTTCAGAAGCTCCTGTGCTGGGCGAGGCTCTTCCAGCCATCCTTAACTACATCATCACCTCCTGGGTTTCCTCCGTCGCTGGAGAATATGGAGAGATCCGTGAGTCACGCTGATGGAGGCTGAGACCTCAAATCTGTCCTTCGTCATCAGTGAACTCTGGAACTTACTGGAACACCAATTAACATCCAACCAACCAAAAGACAATATGATGACCTGATGTAGTAATATTACAACTGTTGCTGTAATTTTATTCTTTCATTTTCTTATCATTTGACTATTTGTTTTTCCTTTTATTTTATTTTTGCTGCTATAATGGTCTGGTGTGCGGATTTTTAAAAAATTATATTTCAATCTTCTGTGAAATATATATATATATATAAAAATAGGCCGGCGCATGTTGCAGTGTTAGTATGGCCTGTTCCATCTACTCTTATTTTTGTAAATAAGAATGTTAAAAAAAAACCTTCTAAGTTTAAAGAGCCTCCACACAGTGTAAATGTTCTATACCGAAGAAATGTTTTACTGAGAACCTTATACTTAGATCAAAAAGCACCGAGGAACTTTCATTTTTAAGAATGGTCTTTAATAATAAGGAAAATGTGAACTTGGGAGCTCTGAGCTGAGTTCAGGACTTCAGAACTATGTGATTACACGGTGTGGTGCGTCACACAGCTCAGTCCATCAAAAGCCCTGGAAACCCCTGCCAGCAGATAGCATCTCTAACTAACTCAGCTTCCTGTCTCCCTGTGTCTCGATCACTGGAGACACAGGGGGATAAACAATGGGACGAGATGAACGGGTGCCTTGAAGAAAAGACAGAGTGATCAGCACTGATGAAAGCCCACAGATTTAGCTGCCTGACTCACAGATGGAGAAAGAAAATCTGTCATCTCTCCTTCACTGGAGAAGAAAACAAAGTCCTAATCAAACTTGATGGAGGGACCGGAAGCCAGGAGAGAAGAAACAAAGCCGATTTGGAGCAAATGGAGCCGGATGAACAGATGGAGCTTCTTCTCGCCAGCATGTTCTTTTCTTCCAGGCTCTGTTTACCTGCCTAAAACACATCACACTCATAGCTGCCTCTATCATACACATCATACACATCATAGGCATAGTCGGTACAGAACATTTACACGGTGTGGAGGCTCTTTAGTCTTAAAAGAAGTTTTTCAAATATATAGACTACACCAGAACATATGTATATATATATATATATATATATATATATATAAATGATAGGACCAGAACATTAGAACAGCATTGTGGATGACCCTGAAACATAAACCACCTACACTGTAACTACCCTTCTATTTATTACACTGAACATTCTCTGTCCTGTTGCTGCTATATTTGCACAATCATATTTATTGCTGTCTACCTCTGTTCTGCATTTTTTCACATGTAACTTCTGTTCTGCATTTTTGCACACAGCTCTCTGCTACTCTGCTGCAGTGTCTGTCAAAGTACTGCATTCATCCAATTCATCCAGACTATAGCTATTGTTGATTGCACTAAATGTTATCTTGTTTTGTTGCTCTTGTGTTTTTGTCCTGTCTGCACTGACTGTGGCCTTGTGGTGTTCAGTTCTGTTCTGTTCTTGTGTTGCACCAGGGTCCCGGAGGCACGTTGGTTCGTTTCACTGTGTACTGTGTGTAGATGGTTGGAATGACAATAAAACCTACTTGACTTTAAGTACGTTTACGGCATTTGACTTGGCTTGACATATTCTCACATAGCCCGTTCTGAAGGGTGAGATCAAAAAATGCTTACCTGGTTTACAAATAAGGAATTAACCAACACATCTGAAGCATGTAAAAATGGTTCCATGTTGAATGTAAAGCTCGTTATGAGCTTGAGTGCAGCATTTCTAGAGTCACTCCTTCAGTAAACAGTCCTGACACAGACATAGTGCTGTTCATTCTTTGACACACGCCTACTGGTTAGGCCACTACTCCCACTCACAGTCAGTATCTATCTAGAACCTCCAGAAGAACCAGAGTGACGTTCTGACCCTGCCCACTGTAAATAAGAACCTGATTGGTTGATTCCTCTTCATAATAATGTTGGAAGTTAAATTGACACAGTAGGACTTCAGCCTAGCCCCTGAAGGACTAACCAATGGGACACACTGCTTATCTACCTAGATACCACAGAGAGAAACATCCTGATTGGATAATTTTTAGCTGTTTTAATAAGAAGTTTAATATAACTCAATAGTGCAGTAAGAGAAGATACGCAGAGCTTACAGAGTTTAAACACAAACGCAATTGTAAACATGAAGAAACATGGAGCATCAGAAGGCCCTGAGGGTTCCCCACTGGTTGCTTTGCTCTAGAATGCATTCCCAGATGCATTCCTCATTTCTCCTCACATTTAGCAGAGCTGTTCTCTCAGGCGTCGCTACAGGTGTCCTTTCTTGTTCTGCTCCCCAGGAGATGCCCAATAGCTGTCAGCAGGTTCAGAATTCCATTCCTGACTAACTCAATTGAGATCTGCAATCTGTTTCTGAAAAATGAAAATAAAAACAAGATGTTTCATTTTTCCAAGAGTGAGCAGAAGATTCTAATTCCATTGTGCGAATGTGCAGAACATACCCATGATCTCCTGTTACATAAAAGAAACCCATGTGTTTCATTCCATGCTGACGTAGGCTGGACTGAATATTATTCCAGTCATGAGACCACCGCAGATAAAAGTGATACACAGGCCCTGTGAAGAGGCTATTACATGCTAATTCACACAGCCTCTGAAGATCATCTCTTTGTCCAACCTTAACCTTGCGTCAGTGTGTCAGAACAAACAATGTGGTCCCTATAGTGCTCTTCAACGTTCCCCATCTGACCAGAACGAGGCCATACAGATGTCATGTGTTGCTCTGGCTTTTTGGAGCTAGATGTTATGTAACTCCCACATAAGAGCAGGCCTGAGTGCATCCTCGCAAACAATCACGCTGCCTGCGAGGCACCCTGCAAGCGCTGGGTGGCAATCAACTGGTCTTTTACACATATTAATGAGTCGCTATTTCATCAGTACTGGACAAAATACTGCATTTAATGTTCTAATAATGACTAAGAGAGCTTAAGCTTAAGCTTAAGGCAATTTACGGGGGTTACCATATACAGTTATTAAAATTTAATATTAAAATCAGCTTCGGGGGGAAAAAAAGAGACCAATGCAAAAATGTTCCGTTTCTCAGGTTTTATCTTTTATAGGTGCAAGTAACAGCTTTGCCTTCGTTTTTTAACTGCTGACAATATTTCTCCTAATTTCTCCTAACTTAAATAGTTCAAAGAAAACAAATCTCTTGTTCACTCTTAAACAAAAAGGCAATAATTACCTTTGACATACTTCTAGCAGTGTTTTGCCATCCAACTGGTCTCATTGTGAGAGGAGAGTGTTGATTACAGCAGTGGTTATTATACCTCATTAAATATTAGTGGTCATCCAACTAATTAGGGTTTTTAGGCACTTAAAATGATCAATATCTGTACTGGCCAAAAAGTGGGAAGCACACAGGAGCATAAAATAAATTATGTTCAAAGTATATATAGAATATATACAGGATATATGTACAGAAATACTGTGAGATAGCTTTTGTTTCAGTTCAGTTCAAAGCAACACTGTTTGGACAAATTAAAATATTGGGATGCGTGACCATTCTACAACAGGGACTTTATTGACACTGCATTCAAGTACATAGATGCTAATATAGAGTCGGGCTCTCCTTTGCAGCTGTAACAGCTTCCACTCTTCTCTGGAGGCTTTCCACAAGATTTTGGAGGTCTGTGGAGAATTTATTCTGTACAGCATTTATGAGATCAGATGGTGATGTTGGACGACAGCATAAAAACGACATCTATTACTCATCTGTATGTTATTGAATGTTTGTTTCATCCCCCCATCACACGCTGCCACTCTCTTTTTATTCATTGCACAAACACTGTCACTTTTCAAAATCACTTGCACTAATAGTTATGTTATTTTATTTTATTTTATCTGATATAGTTATATGTATATTGTTACTTTGTTAGAATTATTTTTGATATTTTATTTGCACTATTCTACTGTTCTGTTCTTTTTCAATTCTTATTGTATATCTTTATTCCTCTTGTTCCTCATGCTTCATTGAGCATGTTTATGACAAAATAATTTCCCTCGGGATAAATAAAGTTATTTCTTATCTTCTTACCTTATCTTTATTATTATTATTATCATCATTATTAATAGAGATTTAAGGCTAAGTGAAATTGACCAATCAGCATGCAGGGCGCGTACTGATGACGCAGAGCGGGTCCGAAGGAGCAGACATGGCTGTGGGAGAAGCTGAAGATTTCTCCTTTTTACCGCTGATACACGATGTCATTAAAGGGTAGGGGCGATTCTGTTTACACGTCTGGACAGTAAAGAATGTGTTTTGTGTGTAACGAGTGGAATATACGGAGTGTATGTGCGATAAATTCCTTCAGCTGCTGTGTCTTCGTTAGCTTGTTAGCTAACAGCAGTCTGAGCCGGTCGGTTAAATTAACTTTAGTGAACAAATACCTGTTCACACCCAAACACTCGGGACAGAGGGGTCTCTGTGGGGGCAGATTACAGAACACATAAATGTAAAGCATTAGAAATGCGCAGATACGGAGTGCTTTTCGTCCGAATATTCTCCAGTTCCACTTTTAAAATCATCAACGCACCGCAAAGAACTGTAAACAATTCTACCGAATAACCGCTTTGTTTTCCTTCAGCTCAGTTCTAAAGTGTTCATACCGTCCCACACACTGCTCCCTTACTTTACTTTAAAGTGGCCCCTTATAGTCAATCGTGAACACGGCACAACACAGTGTGAAGAGTGTGAAACTGTTTTCTGCATTTAACCCATTCACCAAGTGAAGCAGTGGGCAGCCAGGACACAGTGCCCTGGGGAGCAGGGTGTGTGTATGGTACCTTGCTTACCTTGCTCGGGGGTCCCTCAGTGGTACCATGATTGGTACCATGAGAACCCACAACCTTCTGATTGCAGGGCCCTAAACACCAGGCAACCTACACCACCACAGGTGTAGCAGAAGCAGAATAATAAAGCATGTGTCTGCAGCATCAGTAAACGCTAAGCATGCGGTTTCAGTTGTAATAAATTTAGTTCAGTGTCCATGGCTTGCACAAACTGACCTGCTTTGTGTTTTTATGGCTTTTAAACAGTTTTTTTTAATAACTTTGCCTGTTGTTTGTCTCTGGCCCCCAGCATGGATAAAGACAACCAGGATGTTCACCAGGAGTTAAACAGACTGAGGGCGCGGTTCCAGGAGACACGGGAGCAGATTTTGGCAATGCCTGGCATCGACGCGAGTCCTGCTGCGCAGCAACACAGGCTGCAGACTCTCAGGGATCAGGTTCGTACCAAGAACCAGCTCTTGCACAAGTACAAGGGCCTGTGCATGTTTGACGTCCCCAAACCATCCTGAGGAACGCCTCCTGCAAAACAAGCCAGAACAAAAAAGGACAGATTATTTATTGAAGAATTCGTCTATCGGAAGAGGACTGACCAGTTTGGCTGCGTTTCTGACTGTGGTGGTGTTGCTCTCATCAAACAGTTTAATGTGGACGTGGACTTTTGGTTCATTCTGTCTCTAATAAAGAAAACCTATTTAATAGTCAGTGTGCTACTGTTTAGTGATAATTGCACGGTAAATGTTTGTAGTGAACGTTTAATCTGGCACTCTAAACCTACATTCAGGGCCTGTGTTGTTTCAGTATTTGCTAAGGTGGGTGTTATGCAATTATCAGGGTTATAGAAATCTGATTTCACGCTTAATCATTATATAACCAGGGCCCTGCAGTAACATGATGTGGATTCAGACACTTTGTCCAGGATTGGTCTGGATGTCACACTGTCAGCTTGGCCTCATATCTAGTAATGGTTTCTGTCTCCATAAACTTGAGAGACAGATCCAATTATAAACGGGGTAATTTTTAATCATGGAAATGTGAACTTCAACACCACTGTAATTGTGCCAGACCCCGCATGCATAACACGGACTTCGCCTCACATAGACCTGGCCTATACACAAAGTTGGCTGTAGGCCTCTCACCCACTGTGACGACCTAATCACTTCACCAATGGAGAAAAAGTCTTCCAGATCAATTTTACTTTGTCTTCTGAGAAATAAAGTGGATCTCTGTGCCATGTTGGTGAACTACCACTGGCGTCTAAATCCTTAGAGGAGCATTTCTCTGCAGGATGATTCTGGAGACAAGTGAGAAAAAACACGAGTTGGCCTTCTACGTCTTTGGATTCCTGAGCTGTAAATAATGGCTGTAAAAGAGAGCAGTGAGATCTTTCATTTTTCTCACGCAAATGTGATTGAGTAGGACAAGGGGAGTCAGGTGCTAAAGACCTAGGCCACCTGTGTGAGACACATTGGGGGGGGACTGCTTAATGAGTCTCACACTGCACTACAGCTTGACCATGCTTATGTCTTTCCTAAGAAGTTGGCCTTCGCTGGCATGCTCAGTACTTACTGAGTTCTGATATATAGTATAACTTTTTTTTCTGAAGAAGAAGGCTGATCATGAAAGACATTACTGTAGTTGAGTTGGGTTCATTCATTGAGAAGCCAGATGGGTTAACTAAAAAAACGTCCACAGTGCTCCACTTCCACAAGATGTGGTCGACTAGCAAAGACGTGTTCAGAGTCCAAATTTTGCTTCTATAGTTTAGAATTGGAGCTATGAGGCTAACAACTCTAGAAATTAAGTCACGCGATTTTTTTGTAAACACAGCCCAAAATTTTGCTCTTCATTAAGGTGGAGAGTGGACCTGTAAGTCAGTCTGGGTTGTTCCAGAAGAGTAATGATGGGAGTGAAAAAATTGACATTCGTTTATTTAGTCTTTTTTTTTTATTATTTGAAAAAGTTTACAGTGACATAGAAGAATAAATATACATTCACGATAAAAATTTGTTCCAAAAGCAACAAACATTCAAGTTCAATTATTTTATAACAAAATGTAAACAGTTTCTCAACATGGCACTTCAACTGCGGTCTCTTCCCGCCAAATCTTTTAAAGGCAGCTGTAACAAGCATGTTTTTTTTTTCTCACAAGAAATGAAAGCCACATTACAGAGCGCTCTGACTCAAATGGAACACAGTCACATTCTGCGAATGTACACGTCTCGGGGACATCAACACGCACTTCTGCTTTGGCAGGACTACGTTTCCACCCTGTGTGCACTCGCTTCTCTGGCGTCGTCACCCGGAAACGCCACAGCAGGCGCTTCCGTCAGCCTGCGGTTCAAGCGCTCGGTGCCTTTGTGGCAGCGTCTGAGTTTTTAAAGTTCCAGCCGGGACAGTCCTTAGCTGATCACGCACCTCTCCTTGTCTTTGCCCTGGCCACCACCTATAGCCTTCTCCTTTATGTACATCAGGTCGCTGTGCACGCTGGGGCGGCGTGCGAAGGGAGCCACGATGCCATATGCATCACCGTCCTTCAGCTTCTTGCTGCGGAACGACTTGCGGTGCAGCACGTCGCAGTACTGCAGTGATACCTTACGGTGCAGGTCCGGGCTCATCTCGTTGGGCAGCTTGGCCATGGTGAAGAGCGTCTGGAACATGCGGTCCACGTTGGTGTTGCGCTTGGCCGAGATCTCGAAGTAGGCACACTGCTCGTCTCCGGCCAACAGTTGCTCAATCTCCTCGCGCTTGACTTCGCGGGAGAACTCGCGGTCGCCCTTGTTGCCGCAGATGACCAGCGGCACATCCACGTTCTCCTTGGTCTTGTTTTTGAGGCAGGACTTGGTCTCGAAGATCTGCTGCTTCAGGCGCTGCACCTCTTGAAAGGACTCTCGGTTGTCCAGACTGAACACCAGGAGGAACACGTCGCCTGTGGACAAGAAGAAGCACAAGTTTGAGTGAATGCAATCATTAGTGAAGGCTTTTGTTTTTCTGTTTTGTTTTTGCGCTTCTTTCATTTGCAAGTAAGTTTCTTATCAACCACCCCACACTGCAGAAGTTCTTTAGAGAACCAAAAGAAGTGGTTTGCAACAAAAGCAGAATCCAAATAGTTATACAAACTATTTTAAAAGATTTCTGCGAAGAGATGCACTTCAGGCTCTATCTGAAGAGCCATTCAGATAATACAGGCATTCAAATGACTGTCTTGGTTTTTAAAAATCGTTCTTTTTTTCCCTTCTTTTGGTTCTCTTGGGAACTTTTCAGAGGATGGGACTTACAAGTATGAAGATCTTTTGCAAAAGTTTGTTTCTTAGATATGGCTCAAGTATGACTTTTTTAAATGACTGCGCAGAACAAAAGAATCCTTGAAGAAAAGAATCTTGCATTCTCATATTTACCTGTAAGTATGGACAGTCTCCTCATAGCGGGGAATGGATGGTTTCCAGAGGTGTCCAGAATGTCCAGCTGGTAAACATCTCCCCTGATGCTGTAGAGCTTCCTGTGAAAGTCCTCGATGGTTGGCGTGTACTGCTCCTCGAACCTGCCGTTGAGGAACCGGGACACGATGGCAGACTTGCCCACCTTGGTGGAGCCCAGGATCACCATCCTGTAGCAGTTCTTGGCAGGGATGTCGAAGTCATTCTCGGGGGGTGACATTTTCTTGATCATGGTGTGTAGCTCCACAGAAAAAGAAAAGCTCTGAGTGAGAGAAGGAGAGGTGGTGCACTTGCTGAAGTCTCTGACTCTGAGTCCTTCTACTCTGAGGCTGGTGCTTTTATACTAGACCTGGAGCTCCTCCCACCACAACACAAGCCAAAGGAGAGAATGTGTGTGTGAGAGAGAGGTTTGAAAGGGGCTGGGCTGCCCACCCAGCCTCTCACACACTCGCTCCAGCTCTTCGTGCGTCATTCCAGCTCTCTGCTGAGATGGAGCAGGAGAGAACTGTGTTTACGGGGGGAACTTGGGGAAGGAGCTGCTTCCACACTGCGCTGGGTCCACCAACGTGGCTGCAAGGACAGTGTCAGGTTTAACTGTTGCCATGGTAACTAATGTCTAATTAAACCCATCTAGTTACGGATGAGAGTCTTGTTGTCATGGAAATATGCAGCCCGATGTCAGACTAGACCTGCTTTTTTTTACTTCTGTGTTGAATTTTCCAGAAGTTACATTGTAAGTGCTGCACTACCACTTAAGGAATAACCCACGATTCGTAACAGGAGTCAACTTTGCATCTTCCAATTACTTACTAGTTAAACAATTATTTAAGGACTTTTGTTCTGTATATGCCACTCCCAGATGCACCTTTTCAAAATGATTTTTATATCCAGAGTCAGGGTAGACCTTGTGGTGCTTAAACCAGGGCAGCTGCTCTTTTGGTGGTGTGTTTACCTGCTCAGGAATTAAAATGCAACACTGAGCTGCAGGGCCTGCTGGAACCACAAGAGGATGCACAAGCGTCAATGTGGGCCCAACAGTCGCTTAAACAGGAGGACAACAAAAACATTTCAAATTTAGCATTAAATTATTTACAATGGAGCTATTCGGCACATAAAGCTAATTCAAAGCATTTTAATAGTTTTAAGGTCCCCCAAAAGGGAAAATAACAAAGATTCCTCGTGCATAGCCCCTCACTATGGCATATTATTGTATATTTGATTCAAATCAAATACGGATGGATATTTTGGCAGGTGATCTGCCATGACTCAGTTTAATATGCATAAAAAACATTTGTTTTAATGCCTTTAAAATGTTTTAGAATAATGATTTTAACACTACTAATATTGTAATAATATAATATTACTATTTTTGAACTTAACGGCCCCACATCCTGTATTTTCTTCTATTTGTTCACCAGCTCCGCTTAACAAATGTTTTTTTTTCCCTCTCCAAAGTCACAATTCATTTTTAGCCTTTCTTCATTAGAATTAAACAGGCTGTCTTAACTTCTGTGTCACTGTTTCATAAAGATTACTCGAATTATATATGCAGCTATAAATAACTTGTGCTGTTTCAGTTAATTACGTTGTAAATAAAAGTGAAATACACAGAATGTACACAGTGACACAAAGTAAATAAACCAGCATTATCATTGATGATAACTACAATAACAGGAAAACCAGGATGGGCTTTTGCTATTTTGACCTTAAAGTGAAATCATGAGCTTTTCTTATCCTTGCAGATCGTGTAAATATTCCATAGTACATCAATGTTTTAGCCCTGGTTGGATGCGTCTTCGTCATTATAGCATTTCAGGCAATCAGCTATCGTGAATGGGGGAGGGCAGGGTCTAAATAGCCCAATTTGGTAGAATTTCTCAATTTTTTCCAGAGAAAATAAAAGTGCGACTACATTAATGACTTGCAAAGAGAGAGAGAGAGAGAGAGTGTGTGTGTGTGTGTGTGTGTGTGTGTGTGTGTGTGTGTGTGTGTGTGTGTATGAGAGAGAGATCTCTGAGTAAAGAAACAATCAGCTCTCACACATTGCACACACACACATACACACACACACACACAATAGAGAGAGAGAGATAAAGGCAGCTGAGTTGTAAGCCAAAGCAAACAGGACATTACTTCATCCGACTTAATGTTAAACCATTAAACCCAGCTTCGCCAACAACAGCCCCGCAGAGCACACTGCTGTGTGTGTGTTCACTAAAACAAATGAACAAATACACACATGCACACACATTCTTTTCGTTTGGACTGTAGAAGTGTCCCTGATTGATGGGAACCCCTGTTGTGATGTGAGCGGACTGCTCTGAGGGAACGGCCCAAATATTTGTTAACATGAATTACTATAAAAACACTTCAGGTTTGAAGGTGTTTTTGTGTGAGTTGCTGCAGTACGGAGTGTGTTTGCATTCAGTATTAGAGATTAATGGCCTGATTAACGGATCTATAAAGTTAAAATGCCCTTTTAAAGAGCATTTTCTGCTGTGTGGCTCCTCGCTCCTCACACTAATGACCCCATTAACTCCTTTACAAGCAGAGTATCGCTCTCTCCTGTGTGTGTGTGCAGCTTGGTTCCTGCCTACACAGGTTAAAAAAAAAAAAACAACTGTTGACCTAATTCACCACTATTCCTTAGAATTCAGATCATAATCCCCATGCAAGCTGTGTCCGTTGACGGTAAAGACTCTCTTCTTGTTAGTTTAAACCTTCATTTACTGATTTATATCATGTTCTACTAGATTGCTGGTCTTCCTACATGTAATTGTTACTCACACCTGCAGGGCGACTACAGTGCAGAAACGCAGCTGTTGAGCTGAGCTGGTTGAACGTGCTCTGAGGAGGTGGATAGGTCTGTACCATCTGTGGTCCGGGATACATTTCTACAGCACCTGGTCCCGTACTTCATACATTCTACCTTAAACAAAACAACATACACCCCCCCAACTGCCACTGTAACTACCCCTCTACAACCATGGAAAAAAAGAGACTGCATCATTTTTTTCCTGTTCTTGCTTTTGTAATGCGTGGGAGTGGGTCTGTGTAAAATGTGTATGTCACTATTGTTTTATACACTATTGACCACACTTGATTCAAAATTCCAAACAAAAAAATGTACAAATATAGCATTAACAAGCTCTTCCCGTGTAGTTCTGGGCTGATCCCTCACCTTTCTCATGATCGTCCTCATCTCATGAGGCAAGATACTGCATGGAGCTCCAGACTGAGGGCAGTTGATGGTCACTTTATATTTGATGGTCACTTTATCTTGTAAATTCCAGCCTTGTGCAGGTCTACAATCTCGTCCCTGACGTCCTTTGACAGCTCTTTGGTCTTGCCCATGGTGGTGGAGAGGTTGGACTTGAAGAAACTGATTCTGTGGACAAGTGTGCTTTATACACAGAACGAGTTAAGATCAGGAGTCTCTGTAATTGATAGATTGATTATAATCTGTGTGCAGTCTGTGGGAGCCAGAAGTCTGGCTGGTTTGTAGGGGATCAAATACTTATTTCACTCAATGACATCCAAATCAGTTTATAACTTTTATGTAACATGTTTTTTCTTGATTTTTGGTTGATATTCTGTCTCTCTCCATAAAAATGAAACTACCTCATAAATTAGAGACTTTTTTTGTAAGTCAGCAAACTTAAAAATTCAGCAGTGGATCAAATAATTATTTCCCCCAGTGTACAACCAGACTTTCACTACCTTTCAAAATCACACTACAAGAGGCCTCTTGTCCTTAAATTATATGATACAACTGCTGAAACAAAAACCGAGACATTTTGTCAAAATCTAGCCAAATCTGCACTCTCATGACAAAAAGAATGTGAATGTGTTTTCACCTGTCGGCTTGAGGCAAATACATGTAAATAAAATGTATTTTGGAAAGACATCATGGGTCTTACAAAAACACGTTCTAAATTCTGACTTGACACCTGTGAGTCATTCGTTGGACCCATGAACGTTTCCACCGAATTTTACCTTCTGAAAACATTTCTTGTCCTGAGTGAGCAGTACAGCCCTTCCTGTCCCTGGCCTGCAGATCCGTGCCATTTCTCGAAGACAAGAAGGATACAGATCCCAGTTCTTTTTCCTGGAACCCATTCTTCAGGATTAGACAAACACAGACAAATTTAATTAAACTCTGAATACCTATTAAAGTAGCAAAACACTGGCTTCAAAAGTGATTTAAGAGCCTTTGTTAAGTCTATAGAAGAAACAGCAAGGAATGAAGTTCTCTTCAACAAAAGTAGCAGTGCAAAATGACAAAGGTGTGCACAAAACTCCAAGTACGTTTTTCACAAACACTCTACCTCTTTCCAAAAGGCATGTCAGTGATGATGATGTCTGCAGAGTTTGTCCTCATGGGTAGACGACACAGGTCCCACTGTGCAGTGTCTATAGACAAACCTGGAGAAGCACTGAAGGAAAAGATAAAACAAAAGTGTGAACATCATGTTTTTTAACCTGTGGGTAGCAGCCCCTAGTGGACAAAGGTATCACTGCTGCTGTTATTGTAATTTTGTTAGAATATACATTTGACCAAACATGAAAACATGATACATTATGAAATATATGACTATGAAACATTATATTGTTGTGATAATGTGCAAAAATAAAACAGCTTGTTGATCTAACTTACACTAGCCTGCTATCTAGCTATATTTTTTATGTTTCACTTTCTAATCGTTTTGAGTTCATCCATCATGGATAAATTGATACATTTATACAGGCTATATTTATTACTATGTCATATCTGTTTGCAATTTTTGGTTAAATCTTGTGGGCAATGGATGTTTTTGTGGTTGGAGGTACAGCCCATGTGTTGCAAATCGTGGGGAACTCTTGAGTTCTTTGTTTATTTAAAAAACTCTTAAGTTAAGCAGGGAATTCTTTCATTAAGTGACCACAGTAATCAGGAATTCATTCATATGTAAAACATTAATGTAATATCCAAAACGTTGTGCAAAATAATCTTTTAAATGCAAACAATAATACTGTACACAGTCTCACCTGCCTGCATCTTGTCTTCTCTTCACAATATGGTTGATGTTATTAACTGTACGACTAACGGCCATGTCATGGTTGTCTCCCGAAAGGAAGAATGAGTTTGACCACTCCATGACTCCCTAAAAAGAGATATAACAACATAACTGAATTTATCTTAAGAATTACACAACAGAAAAAACTCAAACTTCACTATGATACAAAAAGCACTGACACTAATCCTCACCTCTAAAGGTATGGCTCCGGTGCCACACATGGGGTCTACTACCACATCTGATATCTGCGGTTTGGAAAGTCTACAAAAGGAAATGGAAGGATTGACAATACAAGCTATAACTCTTATTTTCAAATGTCTATGCACCTATCAGCTCCAACTGTCTTGAGTTCAAAATTAGTTGGCTAAACAAAATAAATCTTAATTCTACACTGCTAAAATGTTCCTTGGTTTTAAATGACTGATATCAAACCTAAGCATGCCATAAGCCAAGGTGGAGCGTAGAGTGGTCGGCCCAAAGTGAGTAATGTTTCTTCTGTGTAGACTCTCTTCTGTGAGGGCAATGCCAATCACCACCTCAATGTTGTGGATATTCAGCAGTACCTAACGCATGATGGTGGAAAGAAGCACTTAACTTTTAACCTAGCAAGTGACATCCTAAGAAATCTTTAACAGCATTGAGGAAAAAGGAAATAGGCTCAGATTACTCATTGTGAAATCACCTAAAAATCCCAATTCGTCTTTGTCAGATACATGAACACTATTACATTTACAGAACTTTTTAAGTATGGATTTCAAGCTGAAGAGGTTTCTTTGTTTTTTAGCAGGAAAGGCAATATATTATATCCATGGTTATGTAAGTAATTTTCTACTTACTTCCACATCAAACTTGGTCATATCTGCTTTCCACTGAAAAAACTCTTGCACAGCCCCACCAAAGTCTCGTGCTGCATCGTTGGAGGTGAAACTGTGTTTGTCTCCGGCTCTGTTACAAGTTACACGGAATCTCAGAGGTTTATTCTCTGTTTGTTCTTGGATATCTGACCCCTGCTCTCTCTGAGGGCCTGTCTCCTGCTCAGGACAAACATCACCATGCTCCTCTTTCTCCTCTGGAGCATCAGGCTCATCCTGGAGCTTCTCATGTTCTGCCGCATCACTGCTTGGCTTTGATTTTGGTGTAGCAGCTCCTCTTCTTCGATTCCTTTTCTTCTTTAGCAAGTTGTTCATTTTCCAGACCTCCAAAGCATTAGTCCAGGGTAATGTAGGTGCTAGATGCTCCAGGTCTAATAAAGCTTCTTCCTGTTGTGACAAGTATTTGTGAGGGCCATTACATCACCATAAAGCTACAATACGAAATGTAGCTCATGTAATTTTCAAATAAAACATCTGCAGTTGTTAAATGGAGATACACATACTAGTTGTACAAATAAGTATAAAATACTTAGCCTGTATTTACAGTATGATTTACTTACCTTTGTCTCTTTGAAGTGATAATTATCATAATGTTCAACAACAACAAACAGATTGTCTACAGACTTTAGATGATGAACCTAAAAAACAGAAAAGTGCTCAGTTTGTTTTAGATACATAACAGTGATGTGGAAAACATTGCAGAACAACTGTCAAAGGTTATACCACTGCTGTTTAGGGCAGCTGTAACTGTAACTACGAGTACTTAGATGAAACTTCTCAGGAATCTACCAGATAAGTAATTCAATCTCACTGTTTTATTATTGGCAAATCCCACACATCATCGGAAGTTAAACAGATACATGAATAAAATCAGACGATGACACAACGTTGCAGTTTTAAAATTCAAACACCCATGTAATTAAAGAGAAAAATGCCATGGTTGTGAAACGACCATAGTTTCACATGAAACCGATTTAGTACATTGGACTAAACAACTAAAAAGTCTCATACAGATTACAGACAACTGCAGAAAGTATCACAGGTAATCTAGATAAATGGAAGATGATGGATCTGTGTGCAACCTGGTGACTTAACAGTGCCAATCCTGTCCAGTAAAGATTACACCAGTCTCTCACCAGTGCATTTTAACCTTTCTCCACAAACTGGTTGCAAATTTCATCTTGAATGTGAATGTGACTATTTCAGCATTTTGTCTTTTGTCCCTCACTGAGATTTGGAATTAATGTCTGGTGGTTTTGGTGGTCAATGAAAGTGCCTCAGTGTTCCATCATGTCTGTTGAACCCATCACACACAGGTTTTCGTTTCTGCACCCTACAGTTGTCTTACTGAAAGGTGGGAGAGTCTGGGTTTTCTTCTTGGGCATAAAGCACAATTTTAGTGGCAGCTGGTGGCCTAGTGGTTATGGGGTTGCCCCTGTAATCAGAAGTCTGTGGGTTCAAATCCCAGGGGTGCTAATGGCACCACTGAGGGACACTTGAGCAAGGTACTGTCCCTACAAACTGAATGGGTTCAATGCAGGGAAAAACTGTGCTGTGCTGAGTTCACGTATGACATACGGACACTTTACACGCTACAATAGACAAGAACAATCTCAAGACTGATGTAATCAGACCAGCACTGTCAGGATATTACAAACTGTAATAAAAAAGAACTGTACATGGTGCATGTACAATGCTTTTGCCCAAGGACCTTACCATCCTTGTCTAGCTGAAACGAACATCATCTGCTGTTACTGTGAACAATATAAGAAACAACCAAAAGCTTGCCATTATTTCTATATCAGACACTAACCTTAGGGAGGATGTCTGTAGTTATTTCAAAATATATTCTGCCTCGGTCTTTGCTGACTCTGGCATCTGTTCCGATCTTCTCCCGGACCTCCTCTGCAGCTGTGTGCTCAAACCCTGTGGGCACTGTGGCTCCAATAGTGACAGAGAAGGGCTGTGGCACCTGTTCTCCTTCACCTGCAGACATTACTGCCCCTGTGCTTTCCTCCATCTTTTGTGGGCAGAATTATATCTGGGCACCAACCTAAAGAAAAAACAAGTAAATAAATAGCAACAGAGGATCTCAGATCTCTGGATACGATATTTAAAAGAACTACAGTAATAATACAGGATTTGTCAAGTTGACTAGAGGACACCACATAAAGATTACAGATGCTGAGCCATAAACTACAGTTACATAAACTACAGTTACTGTTACTGTGTTGTTTGTGTTGTACGCAGTAGTTTACTGACACACAGTTTTGCTGTGAGCTAGTCAGGTTAGCTTCTGAAACTCATGTGGCTGCTAGCTGACGGATAGGCTGGATATTTTACATTCGCTTATTTAATTCTTCTCTTTTCTGGGGATTTTGATCAGGACGACCAACCGAACGAAGGCAACACACTGTCAGGGGATATTAAAAAGAGAATTAAAGAGAATTTGAGGCGGTTTTAAAGTCTGTCTGCTGTTTTAACTTTCATTCAAGCTCACCGGCGTCAAGGAAACCACCAGCACTCAGACCCTCCACAGCCTGACTGCTGTTAAAAGTCACACCACTTAGAACACACACAATTATAAAAAGAGGTCTTTTTTAATCAGACGGGAAAACATATTTGTAAGTGCATGTTTTTGTAATGAAAACGTATTTTATTCAGATTTAGATTATTTTCCTATGCCGTCTGTAAACATAAGCTGCAGGATTTTTATAGATAAATGTATAGATATTATTATTATTATTATTATTATTATTATTATTATTATTATTATTATTATTATTATTATTATTATCAGTGTTAGCATTAGTAGTAATCATCATTGTTACCATTATTATTATTATTAGTAGTAGTACCAGTAGCAATCATCGTCATTGCTATTAGTAGTAGTAGTAGTAACTACAGTAGTGGTAGTAGTAATTACCATCGTTACTATCACTAGTATTGGTAATTGTAGCGGTAATAGTAGTAGTACTTGCCCAGATTTAAAGCTGAACTATTATTTTGAAATGAAGCCCTGCGAGTGTTTCAAAAACAAATCCCCCATTGTTGCTGCCGTGTTCACTCTACTCGATCATGGGGTCCAGCAGGTTGATTGAATGTATATTTTTCAGTGAATTTCATCCTACGTTAGGTCCGAAGATCACATATCAGGTGAGAGAGGGGCACTGTTGTATTTTGGGTGATAAGTAACAGTCCAGAAGCATGTCTGACTATTGAACAGGATTGTGCAGGAGTGTTTTGCACGAGGTGTGCAGGCGGATGGCTCATTCTGTATGACAGCATTCCTGTCAAAACATTTAACGTAACTGTCTTAACTTTACAGCCTTTACTGACGTCCAGTTCCTCTTTTTCCCATTTCTTACTGCAGGTTCCTGAGGAATACATTTCGAGGGAGCTGTTTGATACTGTACAAGTCTATATAATCACCAAACCTGAACTACAGAACAAGCTCATCACAGTGTAAGTGCTCAGAGTATCTTGTTTTCTGTTCTCTTTTGCTGTGGTGTTGTCTCTGACAGTGACTCACTGTAACCCTGTAATTGCACTTCTTCATCTTCACACTTCTTCATTTGAGCTCTGAATGACCCTTTTCTTTTCCCTGAAACATTGCGCTGGGGCTGCTGGTGGCCTGGTGGTTAGGGAGTTGCCCCCGCGATCAGAAGGTCGTGGGTTCGATTCGCAGGACTGCAAGTGGCACCACTGTGCCCTTGAGCATGGTCACCAAACACTGCTCCTTGGGCGCTGTGTTCCTGGCTGTCCGCTCTTTTGTTTGGTAAATGGGTTAAATGCAGAGAGGAACTTTGTTCTGTTCACACTGTGTGCTGTGCTGTGCTGTGTTGTGTTCACATAGGACAGAATGGATACTTGACACTTATGCTTTACTTTACAGTACAGCGATGGACAAGAAGTTAATTGGGTGTCCTGTCTGCATAGAGCATAAGAAATACAGTCGGAATGCTCTACTCTTCAACTTGGGTCTTGTTTGCGATGCAAGAGCTAAGACCTGCGCCCTGGAGCCGATTGTAAAGAAATTATCTGGGTATTTAACGACTCTGGAGGTAAAGGTCCTCTACAGTTCAGCTTACTGTTGGAGAATTAAAGAAGCAGTTAACTGAAAAATCAAACTTGCACAATTGTCCCCTCATAGCTGATTGATCAAGACATGTTTGGTGTTCCATCTAACTTCTTAATCATGCATGTTTTTCTAAAACCTTAATGGATTTATCCCAGAGAAAAGGGCTTATATCATGACTGCAAAGACACACAGAGACAAGAACAATATAAAATAAGGTCTGAATAAGTTCAATAAAGATCTGTAAAAAAAAAACTCAATATGAAAATACACTGTGCTATATACACAGTTGCTGGAAATAAATACTATAGATAAGTAACTTACGGTTAAGTACATTGCTAACGACACAGATGGTGCTTAGGATTATGTTATTGCACGTAGTAGATATCAGTAGTATATAAGTAATATTGACAAGTAGTGAGATTCACATGGTTAGTTTTGGAATTTTGGAAACCTACCATGTCCTGGTCAGTTGACTACATTTGGTGTAGTCCATTAACTGGACGTTTTGGTGGACGTAGGTAGACGCAGCACATCGTTATCGGGTTTGTATCAGTGTGAGGCTGACATTAAATATTGAAAGATACTGAACAAAGAATCTGTTCCAGTCCTGTGACAAATCTATCCTTGAAACTGCCCTCACCCCTTCTCTGTGATGTGTTGTTGCTTTCCTTATATTTCGTCCAGTGGGGTAGCAGGGTGTTTGAGTAGTTTGAACATGACAGTGCTTGGTCAAGTGCTTTGATCAGTGAGTTTAAGTAGGCCCCTTAGTTGGACTGGGCATTTTTGTTCTTTATTAATGTTGACACGTGTGTGTGTGTGTATTATAAGTAAATATTTGTGCATATATTTACAAAAACGTAGGCAAACTGGATTTTTATCACTGTAGATGATCAAGCATGTCAGCATTACTAAAAATGCATTACTCAGTGTTACTTTTTTTTCCTTGTGACTACAGAATGTTTTGATGTAAAGGAAGCTGCACTTGTGCTGTCTGTTTTTATCTCAGCATCTTTGTGGAGAGGTGGAGAGAACTGGCTTAGTCAGGGGTGGGCTTCTTACCCCTCCCCTTTAACCCCTTATTGCTCACAAGCTGTTCAGAGAGTCCAGAGTATCCTACTTAATCTGATTACAGAGGTACTGGGGAAATAAATAAATAAAAAATATCAGAGCCGATACACAAGGTTTCTGTGCTGGTATTAGAAAACAACAAGTAGTATTGCACCATCTCCTAAGCTTAATGTAATTCTGTGAGTGCTGTGTTAATGTTGTTCTCTGTATGACAGCTGGAGAGTGGCTTCATTTCAAATGAAGAGAGTAAACAGAAGCTCTTGCCCATCATGTCTACATTACTGGAGGAGCTCAATGCAACAGGAGCGTGCACTTTACCTATTGGTCCGTAACACACTTTCACACTAACTTACACTCAATATATACAAATAGGCTATTTACCTTTTGGAGCTGCTTCTGTCTTTTTAAACAGATGAGTCAAACACAATCCACCTGAAGCTGATTGAGCAGAGGAAAGATCCGGTGATAGTTCAGGAATATGATGTGCCGGTCTTCACTCACAACAAAGACCACTTCATCAAGTCCCAGTGGGATCTCACCACCCAGCAGGTCTGCAGCACTGTTTAGTTATTTGGAATGGTGGTAACAAAAACTAAAAGATGAAAACTGACAATGGAAATGCATGTCAGTCGATACGAATAGGTTCACAAAGTCCAAACTAGATAATAAATAATGATTCAAATGAAATAAATCACATACAGGCAACAATGCTTGTGTAGCCATTGTTTCACTGTTTGTGTATTGTAGATCTTGCCCTACATCGATGGGTATCGCCACATACAGAAGATCTCTGCTGAAGCCGATGTTGAGCTGAACTTGGTACGAATCGCCGTTCAGAACTTGCTGTGAGTTCCTTCTTTTGAATCGTCAGCATTAAATAGACATGCTGTGTGTGTTCATGAGCTATTGGGCGGGACTAAGTATAGTATTTTACAGGTATTATGGAGTCGTAACATTAGTGTCAATATTTCAGGTATGTCATTAAGTCCCACTCTAATCGTGTTTGTACTTGATTGTTTTGAGTTTCTGTACTTTCTGTTTCTGAATATTCTGTAGTTTACAAATCAATTTTATGCTAACTATTTGCTGTGATTTTCTTTAGTACTCCAATGTTTACTGCACAACACCAAAAGTCCAGAGCCTTATAGATGACAAATCAATTCAAGAAGAATGCCTTCGTTACATCAACAAAGCAGGTATTTCTGGGGCTTAACATTTGTACAGTGAAAATGTCAAATGCCCTGACGAGGATAGTAAAACATGTTATTATTATTTAATAATAATACTTATTTATATTATCATTATTATTTATTTATAAACATACTGCTTAAAATAATGTTTTTTTTTCAGTTTTCATAGTGTGTAAGTGTTTTTCCGATGTGCTAGATTATGAAATCTGGAAAACATTTATGTTTACAGTTTTTGTTAGTGTTAGGATTTTGGTTCTGATCAGGACTAGGTTACGTTTTTTTTATTACCGGTAGGAATACAAGTGTGTGTGTGTGTGTGTGTGTGTGTGTGTGTGTGTGTGTGTGTGTGTGTGTGGGCGCGCGCGTGCGCGTGTCTCTCTGCAGGACAGAGAGCCAGTCTCAGGGACGTATTCCAATTATATTGTGGTTTGACTCCTGGAACAACAGTGCGTGATCTGTGCTCTCGTTACTCCCAGCAGTTACAGAGGGTAGACGAGAGGTGAGAGTGTATTTTGTAATATCATTATAAATGTAGTCTGCAATATGTAAACGAATGAAAAAGCAATCGCACCAGAATCTCTGTCATATCTCTCCAGTTGATTCTGTCTGATTTAACATTTCATTTTGACTAGAAAATGGAGATTCCCACAGTCCCTTAATGTATATTCATTGTTAAATGGGAATATGTTAGCAAAAAAAAAAGCATGTGCATTTCAAAGCATTGTTGCAGGTTACTTGGACCTGGAAGCTTGTTTTATTATACTCAGTGATTGTTGAATGATTGATATCCATTTTTGCTGTAGTTATAATAAGTCCACACTTGAATTACATGCTTTAGGGTTTGTTTTGCCTGTTTTTATAGAAAGTTGATCCAGTTTGGTCTGATGAAGGGCTTGATCCGCCGCCTTCAGAAGTATCCAGTTAAAGTTGTTCGTGATGAACGGAGTCGCCCTCCCAGACTTTACACTGGTTGCCATAGTTATGATGAGATCTGCTGCAAGACCGGCAAGTGCTTGTAAAGTTTTATTTCAAACATCGTTAAGTGGGTATGAGCTAAACAAACTGAAATGCAAATATTTGTTTGTGTTTACAGGAATGAGTTACAAGGAACTGGACGAACGCTTAGAAAATGACCCCAACATTATCATCTGCTGGAAGTGATATCATTTGAAAGAGGAAGAATGAAGTCATGTTTACAGAGATGCACCGCAATGCAGACAACCTGCAGTTAGGCTGACGTACATGGCTGTGCTCTGACAGTCTTTGGGACTATAGAGAAGACAGATGAGCAGTGTGTGAGGACAGAGGGACAGGCCCAAGATTTTAATCTTAAACCAAATACTGATCAAATATACACAATGTGTCTCCACATTTGTAGGCACTTACTCATCGAACCTTTTCCCACGATAATGGTTCATGTGCAGTAACATCCTTTGTGGAAGGCTTTATACTAGCTGTTGCAATATTGCTGAGAGGATTTGATTGCATTCACAAGAGCATTAGTGATGGCACTCTGACTCATCCCAGAATTACTGGATGGAGAGGTGACTCAAGAGAAAACGGTTGTACTGCTCTATAGCCTGATGCTGGGGGCAGCCCTCGAGCTGATGCTTGCCATTGGGCCTGGTGACCTGTTTTTTATGCTCTGCACACATGATCCAAATGATACTGTGCCTGTTTATTGGTTAATGAGATGAATTAGGTGTGCTGGATGAATAGTGCATGGTGTTTATAAAGTGGGCTCATCAGGGACTGGGTACAATTGCCTTTGGCTCATAGCTGGCTGCTTGAAAGCGGCCTGTTCTTTCTTGTAGAGAAATAGAGCATCTGTTTCAGCTATGAGTGCACCATAAAGTACTTTTAAGAAGTGTCTGAATACTTTTGGGCATAACGTGCAATTTACTAGTTTGGTCACAGTACACAGGGCTTGCTGGATTGTGACTTCCTGATATAAGAATGACATGCCATTGAGTTCCATTGGGCTGCTTGGCAATACGAGGCTAATATGTGCCTTATTATGTTGTAAACAAAGGGTGAATAGCTTTCATGTCGCAGATGTAGGAATAAATAATAAAGTTGTTTTTTTTCTGTCCTCTGCCTCAATATTTCTTAAACATGTCCATATATAGTTGATCAATATAGCATGCAATAACAGGTGTTATGCCGAAAAAGGCATGCCTGCCGTAGATTGCATCCCTCTCTCGGGAGCGCGCACCACAAACAGCGAGTGGAAAGCTGTTTTTTAACGTGTGAAAACTATCGTTTTTGCTTATAAAATATAGGTAACATATACAACACTTTATTTGCCTAAATACAGATAAGAAATTACAAATAAATATGATAGATCGCGGTTCTATAAACCACTTGCTACTTAGTCAATCACACCTATGTTATTGTCGATTTCGATCGTTCAGAGGAGCAGACATACATTTGGTAACATAACTGTTACATTATAAGCGTGTATTACAAGTACAGTAACACTGAAAAAAAATGTGTTGCTCAGTTGTTTTAAAACTGCTGGGTTTCGATGTAATGAATGGCTTAAACAGCATCGCACCACGCATCTCAGATGACACTCAATTGTATAAAAACGTGCTTTATGCAGACAGACATTTTAATGTAATGGCAAAGTGAGGTGATGATATGTTTGTCCAAGGAAATACATTAAATGTATTAAGATTTGGCTGCACTGCCACTACCCTCTCACATAAAAATAACTAAAAAAACAGAGCCTTATCAACAACTATGCTTTTAGAATTGGCATCCCCTGTTTAATCTGGCAGTATTGCAGCTTGCAAAGGTTAGTTAACACACTCTCAAATACAAATGAAAGCATTTGACGTGAGCTACAGAAATGAAAACTCCCTGCCAAAAAGAGGCCTACTTTACTTTTATTATTCTGGCTGTACTGCAGCTACAATTATAAAACTTTTACAGGTTATCAGATAAAAAGTATAAAAAGCACTTGATAATGGGAGCTACATTATCAAGGGCCTGAAAATGCATCCCCTAATAAATTTGTTTTTATTGTTACACAGGTTAGTCAAGACACTCTTGAATACAAATTATTAAAAGCACTTGATGATGGGAGCAACAAAAATGTCAAATTTTAAGGGATGCTTTTTCTGACACCATGTTGCCAGAAAAGGCATCCCCCATTTATTCTATTTGTACTGTAGCTACATTAGTGAAACTTACACAGTTAAGTCAGGACACTCTCAAATACTAATTAATAAAAGTACTTGATGATGGGAGCTTACCGCGCTCCCGAGAGAGGGAATCTACGGCAGACATGCCTTTTTCGGCATAACACCTGGAGCTGTTTGGACTTAGTGCCACTGCGCATGTCTTTGTTTTAAAGTTACCGTAGCAACGACTTCGTTTGATGGCAGAAAGAAGCCAGACCTACAAAAGTACGAGTTAACTTTACAGATTACTTCACAGTCGAATTAGTGATGGATACGGTACTTCTGCATTCAGAAGCTGAAGCCTACATCGAGAGTTTGGAGAGAATATCACTACGGGACACCGGGAGCCCTAAGTAAGTAAGCTGAAGTTAGCTACACTATGTGGACAAAAGTGTTGGGACGGCTGACCATTAACTTACACCAACATTAGACTTTAATATGAAGTTGGCCCACCCCTTTCCAGTTATACCAGCTTCCACGCATCTTTGAAGGCTTTCCACCAAGATTGTGGAGTGTTTCGATGGGAATTTGTGCCAATTCACTCTGTAGAACATTTATGAGGTCAGGGCGATGTTGGACGAGAAGGTCTGGCTCACAATTTCCTTTCCAGTTCATCTCAAAGGTGTTGGATAGGATTGAGGTCAGGGTTCTGTGCGGGCTAGTCTAGTTCTTTCACACCAAACTCATCCAACCATCTCTTTATGGACCTTGATTTGTGCATTGGGGCACAGTCATGTACAAAATGTCTGGGTAACGTTACGCTAAAGCATTAAGATTGTCCTTCACTGGAAGTAAGGGGCCTAGCCCAAACACTGATCAACAGCTGTGTCCCAATACGTTTGTCCATCTTAGACTCTGCTTATTCCTTTGTGCTGAACTGCTATGTGTGCTTTATTTGCCAGGTGGTTTCGCCAACATGAGTACATTGAGAAGCTTAACATGCAAGCTATTCTAAATGCGAGTGCTCAACAAGAAGAGTTCATCAAAGACCTTTTTGTGTCACTTGGAAAGGTGGGTAATTTTCCAGCCAAGCTGCTTTCACAGGCAGTGATCTTTTATAAAGATGTATTTTTAATAAAGAAAGTGATATTTAATGAAGATGTATCTGGGTAAATGATGAATGGAGAATGTGTTTTGTCCAGATACCCACACTAGTTCACGGAATGATTGTTGTTGAAGTTTGGAAACAGAAAGTGTTTCCTATTCTGTGTCGGCTCCAAGACTTCAGTCCCAGGAGCACATTTCCACTGTACATGGTGGTACGTACACATTCCTCAGCTTTTCCTAGTGCCCTTAGCTACTAAGATTGTGTCTCATGTACCATATTAAATGTCGAAATGTATCCAGACAACACTTTTATTGATTGATTTCAGTGGTATTAAGGGGTTGTGGTTGCTGGGGTACAAACTGTTGACTATGACAGACAAGCAGGTGCCTAGAAACCTTTGGACATGCAGTGTATTTTATATGATCTGCAATGAGCCTCTGCCACATCTGGCGTTTGTCACATGTTCACAGATTCACCATGAGGCTACAACCATAAATCTACTGGAGACAATCATGTACCACAAGGTAGGCACTTTGGTCTACCTGTTTTTTTTTCAACCCAAAACAATTTTTTACTGAGCCCAAAGCATATTACTATACTACATCCCATTACAATAGATGAATGCATTGGCTAGATAGGTAGGGACCTAGACTAGCTGCACAACTATTTGTAGGTTAGACAGTATTATTGAGCTTATGTAGTTTATGGCCCTTATCTGTTCAGAAAAGAAACAGGGTTTAGACAATAAGAGAGTATTTTGTTGTGTAAGAGCTAGTGACTCATATTTAGTGTTGTTGGCATGCTGAGAACATTGAGGGGTTTTGCTTGTGATTTTGCAGGAGTCCTGTGAGTCAGCTGAAGATGCTGTTTTGGACCTGGTGGATTACTGCCACCGTAAACTCACTCTGCTTGCAGGGCAGTGTGCCCGGGGAGAAATCCCCGCTCAGGACAGAGTTTCACATTCAGATATTTCAGATATGACCTCCGTACAGGTGAGAGCAGTAGCACCTGCAGGAGTATCACATAGGAAGACGTGTAGGGGATACAAAAACGTTTCTTTAACCTTAACCATAATGAAACAGTCCCAACAGATACGTTTATAGGGACTATGGGTACATAATTATTTTTAGAGTAATTCATTTTTATAGCTAGTTGTTTTTATTGGATTATAGTCAGTTACAGAGGTAATAGCTGAGTATTCATAATTAGCAATTATAAATTGAATAATAGACTACTTATTCTACACTGTTAATTGTAAAGAAGTGCGCTTTAACCTGGCAGATCTAGGCTTCCATGGCTCACTCCTAGAAAGAATAAGTGAGCCGGTTTACATTGATTATTGAATAACATCTTACATCTGATGTAATAAGATTTATGCTTTTTTTTTTAAGAAATCCTCAAACAGAGTAGACCCGTTATAAATGTAACAAATGCTATTTTACAATGTGCTTATGTGTTGCTGTCTGTTACAGGATCTGTGCAATCAGAGTAGGATGTTAGAGTTTGAAATCTCTCTCAAGGCTCTGTCTGTGCTTCGCTACATTACTGATCATGTGGAGAGGTAAGGAGGTCATACCCTGCTGTTAGGATGACAACAAATAATGTATTTATTTGAATTTATAATATTTATTAGTGGTGATATTGATGCTGTCTCATTGTTATTTTTTTACACAGTTTGAGTCTTAGTGTACTCTCAAGGATGCTGACCACTCATAATTTGCCTTGTGTGCTGGTTCAGCTTGTGGAACATTGTCCATGGAGCCGCAAAACTGGAGGTTAGTAACACAGATCCAGGGCTAAAATGAGTGCACAATAATACTGGAATTATATTGGCAGATATGAGATAGATATCGTTTTGATGACACTGTTCTAATGTAGTAATATCTGCATTTAATTCATTTTACTGTATTAGTAAGCATATAAAGGTAAATGTCATATTTCCTTGTTAGATGTAGTCCCAACATTTTATAAATGTAAGATTTTATATATTTTATAAATGTTTGTGTTTCGTGTATAACAGTTCATATCGGGGTATCCCTAGTTTCTATTATAATGATTTAATCATTTCTAATTATTAAGTAAGAGTTTACTTAGCAGCAGTGGTGGAGGAAGTACTGAAGCTTAGTACTTAAGTAAAAGTACAAATATCCAGCAAAATATGTACTCAAG
>JBBPCY010000109.1:19000108-19038988 GCA_037974405.1 Brachyalestes nurse
AATGAACAAGACTATAGACAGTTAGGCCCTCTACGGCTAACAGAGTTGGTTTTAGTGTCCAGAGAGGTAAATATTGTAATAAAAAAACACAGACAAAAACACACTGTATGTAAACATATATGCTGTATATGTCTATATTGACTATACTGAGAATTTTAAAAGACAACTCCATATGAAGAGAATTCCTTAGACACTCTGTGTGATACCGAAATTTGCTCAATAAGAGAAATGCACTTTCAATGTTTGCACATGATATATCCACTTTCCAATCCAAAGCTGCATGAAGACTGACCTTCGTCTCCCTCTGCAGGTAAGCTGGAGAAGTTTGAGGAGGGGAAATGGAGAGAGGTTTCTGCTGAGGACCGGGTAAAAATGACCAAACTGGATGGCCAGTTGTGGATTTCCTTGCTCAACCTGCTGCTTAAACCCGACTGCCATCGGAAATATGACTTCAACAATTTTAATAAAAACCAGCTCTTAAAGGTACAGCATCCCATAGACATCCTTTACAGCTCCATTGTGACGCGTCAGCCCTAATAAAGTAATTCCGGCTTCCAGCATACAAGGCATCTCAAGATAAACTCGGCAACAGAGACTATTTTGCTGGGGAGTAGTCTGTCCCAGGTAGACATGCTCAGTTTGGGTCTGAGTGACTGGTCCAGTGTGATTGGTCACTGGCGCTGGGACCAGGGGCTGTGCTGGCTCGGACTGCCGGGTTAGCTCCTAAATGCTTTGCGTGGAGGTGATATTTTAGACCTTATGTACTCTGATGATACAAATATTACTTGATTGCATGAATTTCAGAGAACAATCTGTTTAATCTGTCTGTTTTCAAATGTAAACTTTCCACTCACTGGGCCAAGCAGTGTGTTCTCGTTGTAATGTGCTGTATATATATATAATGTGCTGTTCCTGCCCCACCATCACCCCTTAATCTTTCAGGATGTGGTCCCTGCTTGTCATTCTTACCCTGTGCCAAGCCATTGTCTTCTAAAACCTTATCTGATCACCTGATCTTCCTTCATGCTGAGGAGAAAAACACAGTGCTGCTGATTCTTATTTTTAGAGGTGTTTCCCCTCTTTTTCCTGTCCTCTTATTTTTCACTTCTTTTTTTCAGTACACAGACACACACACACACACACTCACACATCTATCTGTCTATCTATCTATCTATATGTCTATCTATCTATTAATTGTCCTTTGGTTGCATGTCCACAGCTGCGTGGATATTTGACGGAGGTTGTTATTGATCAGCTGCCAAATCTTGCTGATCTTCAGCGTTTCCTAAGTCATCTAGCTGTTGCAGACCCTGCACCACCAAAGAAAGAACTCATCCTTGAGCAGGTGAACTCCTACCCCACGCACACACACAGACACACATACATATACTCAAGAAGAGCCAGCCTTTGATGCTTTGCGAGATTAAATTAGATTAAAGCTTTGTGGTTATACACTCTGGTAAATGTAACATGTACATTTAGCTTCCAGAAATTTGGAATGAAATTGTTGCTGAGAATTCTGGGAAGTGGAAGGGCATAGCCAAATACCAAGTGCAGAAAGTGTTTAACCCATCTGAGAGTGAGCTGAGAAAACAAGCAAACAGGTGAGATTCAAATTCATAAATATCTTTCAGATTGGTGTTTGAATTAAAGGACTTTTAATCCACTCCTATCTCACAATTGTTAAATACAAAAACGTGTGATGTGTGATCAGGTTAATAGGATTATGTGTGTATGTGCTTGCCCCTCAGGTTGGCTGAGACTTATAATCTTGATGTGATGGAGAGTCTCATCCCAGATAAGCCAAAATGTGGCACATGTGGAGCTGAGGGGGTGAAGCGCTGCTCTCGCTGCCAGGGGGAGTGGTACTGCAACAGGTGACTTTCATCACACCTACACTCTAAAACAGCGTTTCTCAAACTATGGGCCATGGGAGAGGGTTCCTGCCGGTCCGGAGCCTCGCTTCTCAACACTTCTGTCACTGCGCGCCCCTCTCAGCCCACTCGACTTCATGGCCCCGCCCCTTGTTTCAGCATTCTAGAATGTTCAGCGTTCCCGCCATAGACGTATATATGGGTATTATATATATATATGGTGGTACCCCGCTAAACGAACGTTCCATAACGACCGCGCGCGTGACTTGCAGAACGAACGCATTTCACACAACGGAACGCACGTTGCGCGTAAAAAAATCAAGTTTTACATTTAAAAAATGGCTGAATCCGGCCAGATGTGTCTTAAATGAAGACAAAGTGTCATGTTGTGGAAGACACGCAAGATTATGTTTTAAATTTTGGTGCCAAATAGTTGTTGTGGGTGACTATACCTGTAATTTAATTAAGTCTAAAAGTCAGTTTGCAGGTTCAAAAGTATAGTTAAAAAAAACATAAAACACAAAGGTAGGTTTCTTGGTTCTTATAAATAGGCATAGGCCCATAGTAATAATAATAATAATCATCATCATCATCATTATAACGATAATAATAGGCATAATAATAATAATAATAATAACAACAACAACAACAACAACAACAACAACAACAATAATAATAATAACAGCCCGGTTACTACATATCTGGTGACGGTCATTTATGCATGGCCCTGCAGCCCCAAAGCCTGACATGATTGGTCCCCAGTACAAATAAGATTGAGAAACGCTGCTCTAAAACATAGGTTCCCAACTCCAGCTCTGGAGCCCCCCTGCCCTGCATGTCGCAATGTTTTATTTCTCTAAGAATATCATTTCAACTGAGGAGAGTCCTCTTGAGCTGATTATTAGCTGATTGTCAGAGGTGTGTTTGGAGGGAAAATACAAGAATGTGCAGAGCAAGGGGGCATGAGGACATGCTTTGGAAACAACTTCTCAAAATTACTAAGGAATTTATTTTATTCAAGTGGGGTTTCAGTACTGAAATGTTATCTCTTGTTATCAACCCAATGCTGCAGAGATTATTTAGAAAACTTGAGTATTCCTTTGCTTAACCAGTGTACCTCTAACCACGATCAGTACAGAATCAGCCCAGATCAAATAAAGTGAACTAAAAGCAACCACAACTTGTCAAAGTCTGCCTGGATCTTGGATGAATTTGGATTACTTGGAGATAAATAATACATTTTTTCTTTGTAGAGAGTGTCAGGTCAAGCACTGGCCCAAGCACAAACTTGCCTGCCAGCTGATGGCAGAGGCCACAGAGAAACTACAGAAAGAGCTCAACATCAAGACCTGAGGGACACCACAGTTTACTGAGAGGAAGGAGATGGACACTTCAGATGCTTTATCACAGAGAAGAGCGAAGGGACAAAAAGACAAACTCCACTGACCTTTATTGCATGGGTTGCTATGGTTATGTCGTTGCGTTGGGGGACGGATGAAGAGGTGGAGCTTTACTCTCTGCTCTAGTGAACTGATCCTGTGTGTGTGTGATTGAGGAAACCCATTGAGTTCAAATATGTAAACAGTCTTGAAAATAATAAATAAATAAAATAAAACCTACAAACATTTATAAAAATGGAAAGAATAACCTGTTTAATATTTTGCAGGATGCTGCTGGGTATACATTTGGAATATTTGATTTATTTTTCAATAAAAGCTTTTATAGTTTGAAGTATTGTCCTAAGTACACTGCTCACTTGTGACTGAATTTATGTTTATTAAATAAGTGAATTAAAATGCAGTTGCATTACCTCTCTCCCACATGTCCCGTTTGTTTTAAAACAATGCATGTAATGCAGGTTCTCTCTCTCTCCCTCTCCCTCTCTCTCTCTCTGTGTGACACTCTCTCTCTCACACACACACACACTCCCACAGAGCAGGGGTAAAGAATGGCTGGCGAGTGTGTTTGGACTGTAGCGATAAACTGAATTGTGCTGAAGTAGCAACTTTTTCGCTTTTTTTTCCGCGTAACAGTAAGAAAAAACTTTGCTTCCCTCGTGTTGCTAGTAGGAAGGAAATGGATTATTTGACTACTGATCGCTGCTGCCCCAAGACCCATCCGAAGATGTGAGAACTCCGAGAGAAAACTAGAGGTTTTCATCCTCAGTTCTTCTGTCAGCAGAAACATGGCGAGGAGTGGTGGATTTCCAGCTCGTACAGCTGAATGTGGCTCCTGAAGATCGGGGTGATGCACTCTTTTGCTCTTCAGTAGCTCAGGACGGTCTTGTCAACTTTCAGTTAAGAGGAAAGACGGTCTCTTAACCATGCTTCTAGACTCTGTGTAGCTTGGGCACCACCAAAACCGTGCTCTGAAAACGAAAACGATTTGTGCCCTGCAGTTTTGTAACTTCTCCCGTTGTCCTAACCTACGTTACGATGAAATGCCACTAAATTCACTAAACAGCCTTTATTTCTCCTAAAACTGCACTTAAGCGCGAGTCTCTTCTGATAACTGAAAATTCAGCTGCCATCATTATTTGGCTCATGGTTTTCTCCACAGAAATGCAGAGTGAGCCAGCCCTGAAGCAATAGTCAAGAGTGCTTTTGTTGCTGCATTTCATTTTGAAAGCTAAAAGAAACCAGGCGGAGGCTCAAGTGACTGTTACTTAAAGTTAAATGGAGTGTTAAATGTCAGGGCTGATTTAGTAACTCTTTTTCACCCTAGAGGTCATTCTGGCAGACCTAAACCTTCAGACCATGTTAAACTGAGAAACGGTAAAATCCTTTCAGACACATTAGGTATTTCATTTCTGTAAGACTGGATAAGTAAGGAGTTAACTGCCTTAAAGTCAGACTGACTTCAAAAACTGAATATGGCTTACTATTAACAAGACCTCTGCTGCTGAATGTTAGTACTGGAGAAGAAGATCTGCTGATCACTGGAAAGCATGTCTTTTGGGGAGCTGATTGAGCTGAAGGAGCTCACCCTGGAGGACCGCATAGAGCTGACAGATTCTGCACCGTCTCGGAGTTCTCGTTTGGAGAGGGTCAATGCTTTGAGGATAAGCCCAGGGAAAGTTCCTGAGCTCCTGAACCGGGTGAGGATCATCAGGCTACTGGGGGACTCTATCAAAGACCCACGTTTGGTGGAGGACACTGGAGAAGGCCATAACTTCCAGCCATGTAGCCACACCCAACCCACCTGGTGTGACCTGTGTGGAGACTTCATCTGGGGGCTGTACAGACAAAGCCTGCGATGTACCAGTGAGTGTCACTTGAGTTAGAGAATGTGTGGGTGTTCATTGTGTTGCTATTAGACTGAATGAAATAGTTTGACTCTCTCTCACGCCTTACACCACAAGGGCCTGTCTGTGGGCTCACACTTCAGTTCTTCACTCTCATTATTACATAACTTAGAGTTAGTTTCAGGATAATTAATGAATAGGTTTTAAAAGACTCAGAATACTAAGTTTTATGAACAGTTTAATAATTAGCCTGCTGTTTAAAGAATTAAAATGCACAGTGTGGTCTGTGGAATGCCAGAAATGATTTTGGAGCCATGTAAAGTAGTTATTTGGTCCATATGATGAGTGGTAAACCATAACTAGTTGAGCTAGGCTTTGGACTGTAAACGTCAACAACTAGTGAAAAAATGAAGAAAAACACACCTCTTCAATAACGTTTCTGCTAGGAAAATAGATTTCAGTAGTATGTGAGCACTAAGCTATCATCATTCAGTTTATTGCCCATTCTAATTGTAACACAGACATTTGACGCTTAAAAGACATTCCATGTTTTATCTAAAGCTGGCAACAAACATTAACAGACATTTTACAGTACATGTTGCTTTACCTGAGTGATTCCTAAAGGGTCCTGGCAAGCAGCTGACACTGTTTACCATCTGGCAGAAACCCCCTGGTTAGGCTGGTTAGGCCGCTTAAATACACAGAAAGTGATGTATATAGGACTTCCAAAAGGTTACAGCATTGTTTTCCCTCACAATTGGCCTCAGCTGTTGTAAACCAGAACATGATTGGTTAATTTCTCTGTTGCTTCCTAATTGTCTTGGTGATCTATCTGACACCTTAGGCCTTCAATTCAAAACATGAAGACCTGATTGGAAGCTGTTTTAATAGATTTAAGAGATTAAACCAAAATGTAATAATGAAATAAGAGCACTACAACACTAGCAGAGTTTAAATACAAACGTGTACGTTCAATAAAGATTAGCCAAAAATTATAGCATTTTTTTTCTGCAGACTGTATCACGTGGCTGTGCATTCAGTCACATCAGAAAGTCCATATTGAGCACAGAATATGAACAGATGAGCTTCACATCAGTACACATAAACAGGCACCTGAAGTTACACCACCAGATCTTATACCAGCAGTGTAAAATGCTGGAGGGAAAAAAGAATCCAGTCCTGTAGTAAGTCCACTCTGATTGGCATACACACTGTGTGTGTGTATATTGTTAGTCATGTATTTCCTCCTGTGTGATACTCAAGAGTTTAAGTTGAGTGAGCGGGCTTTTAGATGCTAATCTTAAACAAAGTGCTTCAATTAAAAACAACTCCTTTAAAAGCTCAGTCATTGTTAAAGAAGAAATACCAGATCAGTATGGTATTATGCCATCTCTGTTTAGAAGTATGCCAAAGCATTAATCCCTTAAAATCGAGGCTTATTAGATTTTAAGGCTTATTATTCAGTAACTACAAAGACTACAATGCCAACGACTGAATTATTCTAAGGTTATAGAAGTGTCTGATATACATTTGGAGGCCCTGGCTATTTTAGGGGTTATCAATATTCTGCACTGTAGAGCACCTTTTTAATTTGTTTTTTACATAAGTCTATATTTTCCTTACTATCCAAATGACTAAAACTGTTTATTTAATCTGTTATTGTGATACCTATTGCCATATGGGCATTCCTATGTGGCAGGATGCTAAACTTCAACCTAACTCATAGCATAAACTGAAGCAACGTAAGACATATGATCAGACATCTGTCCACATGTTCTGCTTCCGTAACCGGTCTAGAATTGTACAAATTGTCCTTTTTGGCTCTATATGGTATAGTTTATTTTCTTATAAATATTACTGCGGTCATGGGAGCGATAACGTAAATGTTTATAAATATTTGAACCTAAGAGAGTAATGTTCTGTTGGCGTCAGGGTGGTTTTGAGTTTGCATTGTTAGATGAAGGTGTGAGGGGGGAACGCCTGCTTGTATGTAAGTTTGAAAATGCATGTGGGTGAGGAATGAACTGTTTTGAACCACAAAAAAGTACATGCACTGTCAACATGTTTCCTGCCGAGACGCAGCTATGTTTTCTCTTCTTTCCTACCCACAATCTCTCGCTTTCTCATCCCCTCCTATAATACTAGTTGTATTTTTGCTTACCTCTGCTTTTTTGTCCCTCTTTGTAATCTTTTCCTTTCTCATCTCCTCACACTCTTGTATAACTTTTGGAAATATATTTATATATTTCATTTGACTCATGGAATTCCTGCACTCTCTCCTTTACTGCTTTGAGTTTTAACATGTGGTTTCTATTTAGTCTGTCGCTGTACTGCCTGCTCCATTGGAGGAAATGTGAAACAGGTGACATTTTATAGAAGTGCTACACTGGGTCAAGCACTGTCCTACACAAGACAGTTGCACTTCTCTTCTTTGACTGATATTGTAGAGTATAGGTCTGGAATAGTCTGATTTAATAATAGTTTTAGCCATTTGGCTTTTTGCATATGACTTCCTGGGTAACAGCCTAAACAAGCAACTCTTAGTGGAAGTAAAGTGTCTCTTTGCAATACATGACGACCAAAAAGCCCCTTCTGCGGGCAACTGCTCTATAAGCAAACTTCAATGCCTCTGTGTGGGCTTGATGGTTAATCATGACCATGATTTGTGGTGCATTTGAGCAGGGCACAGGTATACACATGGATTACTGTGTCTGTGAGTGAATGTGTGTGTGTGCCTGTGTGAGTGAGAGAAAGAGAGAAGAATTGTTTTCATTAGACAGTTTATAAAAGTAAAGCTAGACAAACATAATTTGTAGTCTCTGGACCTGTAGATCTGCTCTAAAAAAGATCAGTTTAATCATTCCATGTCAAATTCTTCTGTCAAAATCTGAAATCTCAAGCTAATTGATTTCCTGTAGTCTCTAGACCTTAATCCCTTAACTGAAAGGAGAGAGGATTTACCATTCCACAATGGCTAAGCCTTTCTATTTTTTTCCACTGGAAAATCAAAATTGGTCATGTAGCCTACAGCATGTAACAACTGCAGATGGCCAAGGAGGGCAGTGCAGAGTGAAAAAACTGCTAATTTCAGGGAAGCAGTGAAGCAGAAGTGGTAAAGCCTCTAATTTGCATGGAACCTTTACATTGTGTGAAGGTTCTTTATTATAGTGTTTATTACATCATGAATCTCGATTTCTGGTTCTCTCAAAACCTTAGTATAAAGCAGGTTTTTATTGTTACTGTAACATAACGACTGATATGTGTCAACGACTTCCCTTCAAATGAGCTGCTCTATATTGTGCCTCATTCTAAAAGTGCTCTGTACACCCTATAGCTTCATTGTGAAAGTGCTGTAGGATGATTCAGTGTAAGTTAATATCAGGTTTTCATGGAAACAGTGAATCATCATGAAAACAGTGAATTCATAATGGGCTGTTTCTCCTACCTAGTTTCATTGCATGGACCAATTGACTGCGGAGAGAATAGTATGTTTTGAAATGACAACAGTGTTTACTTACTGCATGACATACTTTAGTTCAAAGAAATAGGACAAAAATTCCCATTATATGGGTCCCTCAAAGAACCATGCATGAAAAGGTTCTTTATGGAAGCAAAAGTGGTTCTTTTTTGCATCACTTCAAGGATCCTGCTTTGGCACCTTTGTTTTTAAGAGAATTAGGTTTCCCGGACATTGCGCATTGGAGAAGTTTACCGTCATTCTTGTCACTATCAGGCCAAAACAGAAGAAGTTTCCATCAGATACACTGGTAAATGTACGGTGCAAGCCATGTTCCTTATTCTGTTTAAAAGGGAAACCGTTTTTCTTTTGTTTCCACATTTCCCTATTTGAGGTGTGGAAACTGATAAAGCCAGAACCATGAAACCATAGTCAATCTGTGTTATAAATACATGGGTGTGTGTGTGTGTGTGTGTTATCAAAGTATTTAGAAGATAGTAAGTCCACCAGCTAGCAATAGCCCTTCTAAAACAGTGAAACAGTTCAACCTCTTTAGGTCAAAGACTTAAACGAAATGCATAATTTACTTTACACATAGAACTTTGATTTCTGCTTTTAATCTCAGGCTCTGTTCTCTTTACTGCAGCCTTTCTCCACACATGCAAATACACGTCTCTTTGCTTCCTTTCCCTGTTTTTTTTCTTATGCTTAATGAGGCCTTTGGATTTTTTGTCCTTCATCAGCTCAGTAAGTTATGATTCGTGTACCAAACAAATGAAACCTTTTCAAACTGTATCAACTGATGATCTGATGATTCTCTCTGCCAGACTGTAGGTTTACCTGCCATTACCGCTGTAGAGCTCTCATAAAGCTGGACTGCAGTCAGGATCGAGGATCCACCACTGATCAATCTGATGAGGGCCGGGACATACCTGAAACAGACACCAATGTGGTAAGGCATATATTTTATGTTGTATTTCTTTACATGTTTACTATTATAAGCCAAAGCTTTATGTCAGCAGGGTTGAGAACAAGAGATCACAATAATGAACATTACATCCATCAGATCTTCAGCATTGTTACAGTACATGAGTAACAAAAGGATCCAAATATGTGCCTTTTAATACTATACCTGCTGGTTAATGCTGCTAATTCAGAACTCCTCTGCTCAGAAATTGAACTCAGACTTTCCTACAAGTGAGCACGGTGTGACATGATCAGTTATTACTGAGCTTTATAAAGAGGGTGCTGCAGGCTGCTTTGTGCAGTACGCTGTGTTCTAGTTACTGAAGTAACTATTACTGAAGTACATTATGTAGTTCTAGGGCTCAGTTTATCAAAGTGCAGAACATGACAAACCTTTATGTGTGTGTGTGTGTGTGTGTGGCCATAACACTGAGGTAAAGCAATACCTTCCTGGATTGAGCAAAGAGTCAAGAACATCGTAATCTCGTCAATTTACAATTATTTAAAAGAGTAGTCAAACAATATAATGCTCTATCCTACATAGAGGGTAATATATTGCATGCAGCAGTGTAACAATGTTAGTGTTGTGGCCATTTCTATTGTGTATAGTCATCTCTGAATGGATCTGCAGCAGGTCTACATCACAATCTCAGTGTGCTTTTCTGTGAATATGTAAGAGTGCACATAAGATATTCTCTTGTATTATGTGGAGTAAATCGGAAAATCAGTGTCAGAAAACTATGCTACATATCAGTAAAATAAACAACAAAAGACTGCTAAACAGACAGAGGATTTAAGAAGATTAAGGGAAGCGACAAAAAAGAGAAGCTTGCAAATCTGTCCTCTCCCATGCCTTCAGTCAACTAGACATTTTCAAGGTAATTTCACATACTTCCCCCTGGTATTAAAAAAGACACGTTTTGAAGTCAGTTTATGTTTGTAAATTGCTTCAGGATGTTAATTTGCATAGCCTCTTCTATTTTTGTACCCCGACAGTGTCACGCCCTGAAATACAATTCATGTATTCAGGGTGCACTAAAACCTGCAGCTCAGTGTGCAGCCTTACGTGCAAACAGGCTTCTGCACATACCTTCAGAAATTAGCTCTGGGTGCTTTTGAGCATGCAAAATGCATTAACACCACTGCAAGTATTCAGTTAATCTATATTTAGGAGACGCAACCCAGGGCCTCTGGTCTCCAGGTGTCCAAGAAGGAATTATTGTAAATGGAATAATAGTAAAGCAACAGGAAAATATTCAAATGTAAACAGAGATTTGTCATTCTTGTAAGGCATTTTGTTCTTTGCATCTCCAGCACCACTGGTTTACGTGAACGTCAAGTGGAGCTGAACTCTAGTACCATAATTTAATGAAAATGATCAGTTCTGATGAAGTATTTGTGAAGTAAATTAAACTATTCGAAAATCTGCGAACACACAAAGACTATGGCAGCTTTGTTCTTTCTCCTATTGCAGCTTGATCATCATTATTTGTTTTAGTGCTGCTTGCTCATGTGAGCTTTTCAGTTTTCTGCTTATACAAATTGTCCCCACCTCTAATGCTTATTATGTGGCAGACAAATTGTTTACATCAGGCTGCATCTATTCTGTAGAAAGCATAAGATAAAACAGTTTCAGCTCTGATATGAAGTAATCAGAATCAGATCCCGGAGGAAATTGCTTATGTTATGACTGCAAAGACACACAGAGACACTGAGACAAGAACAATATAAAATATAAATTGTAAATAAATCCAATAAAAATCTGTAGAAAAAAACTCAATATGAAAATATACTATGCTATACACACAAATGCTAAGTATGAATACTATAGATATGTAACTTACAGTTAAGTGAATTCTATTTAGGATTACATTATTGCACTTCGTTTTATGTAAGTAATATTGAGATAAGTAGTGATGTTGCACATGGCATAACTATTGCACATAAGATATTGCCCATAAGATATGAGATATAAGACTATTGCACATAAGCTATGAAGTGATGTAGCACCCATTTAGAAAATGCCACATGATACTGAACATGGTAACAGAACTGCACATAAGATATCATATATAATGATAATGTTTTAGCACCTGGTAAGAACATTGTACAATATTGCACATGGTAGACTATTGCACATCATAGCAAATAATGCACAGAGTGACACACATAATAATAGTTATTTAAACCCAGTAAGAAATTACACAACAAAGTAGCGACATGCTATTCCACAGATTATTGTGACAGAGAGAGGAGTTGTAGAGACTGATGGGAAGGAAGGATTTCTTTTGACGTTCAGTGGAGTCTATGGCTAAAGGTGCTTCGCAGTTCGACCACCACACTGGTGAACACTGGTGGAGTGGGTGAACAGCATTGTCCTTGATGGACTGAAGTCTAGACAATGTTCTCCTTTCAGCCACAGTATCCACGTTGTCCAGTTCCTCACCCACCGCTGAGACAGCTTTCTTGCTCAGTTTGTTGAGCCTCTTTGTGTCTGCCACTCTTATGCTGCCACCCCAGCACACCACAGCATAGAAAATGGCCACTACAGACTCATAGAACATCCCCAACATGGTGTTGCAGACTCTAAAAGATCAGAGTCTACATAAGAAGTACAGCCTACTTTGACCCCTCTTGTATGTGGCCAGAGAGTTCTTAGACCAGTCCAGCTTGTTGTCTATGTGTACACCCGAGTATGTGCAGTCCTGACCAATCTCCACATCGTCCTCCATAAAGGACAGGGGAGTGACAGGAGACCATGATCTCCTCATGTCCACCACAAGTTATCTGGTCTTGTTGATGATGAGCTGCAGCTGAATCAGCTCACACTAGTTCACAAAATTGTCCACAGCCATCCTGTATTGCAAGCCGTCCCCATTCCTGATACATCTAACTATTGCTGAGTTATCTGAGAATTTCTGCAGATAGCATCCGTCTGTGTTGTGCGGGGTACCGGGTGAAGAGGAACGGTGAGAGAACTGTTCCCTGAGGAGCTCCAGTGCTCCAGTAAGCACTGTGTCAAACTTACATCCCTGTAGCTGCATGTACTGTAGCGTATCAGTCAATCAGTCTATAATCCATGCAACTAAGGGAGCATGAACCAGCATAGCAGATAGCTTGTTCACAAGCCGGGCTGTATGAATGGTGTCGAAGGCTCTGGAGAAGTCGAAGAACGTAATCCTCAGGGATGCACTGGGCTTGTCAATATGGTTGTAGGCATGTTGCAGCAGGTAGATGATGAGATTGTCCTCTCTAATCTTGGCCTGTTGGGTGAACTGGAGGGGATCTTGCTCTGGCCTAACCAGGTGACAGAGAGTGTCCAGGACCTTCATGCTGTGTGAGGTGAGTGCAACTGGCCTGTAGTCCAATGGGACACTGAGGCGTGCCTTCTTTGGTATAGGAAACAGACACTATGTTTTCCACGGCACGGGTACTTTCTCGGCACTGAAGCTCATGTTAAAGATCCTAAGGATTACTCTATTACTCGCTGGGAGACGCACAGCTTGAGTACTTGTGGGCTTATGCCATCTGTGCCCACCACAAGTACTTTTTCTAATATGACAATTATTACATCATCACACAGAAACATATACACCTATAAGGATACGTCTGTCTTCCTGAAGAGCTGTAGCTACAATGAGTCTTCAAGTGGCGTAATGGTGGGGAAGTGATTTTCTATTCTTGAAAAATGATTTATTTTGGAGAGCATGTATTACATTATGCTTCAATAGATCTAAAATAAATGCAATATTGCCAAGCCATTAATCAACTTGGTTTGGTTTATATATAAGTGAGGCTGGTCCTACTTCAGTATACAACTGTGGAGAGAAAAAGTATATTTAAAGCCTATCAGTGTTCATTTCTGCCCTGAAAATCGCAGAAAAAATCGGGACATCAAAGCTGCTGAAAAAATAAACTGATAAAATTAAACCTATATCCCATAACTATCATTTCATATTATTTAATATTCTGTTATGCAAGCAGCACAGATTTTGACCACATTAGTTCGCCTGCATGCACAATTTTTGTGTTTTGTGATTGAAGCTTGATTACTTGTGTAAATGATTAATTGCTTTCATACAGACAAGTGATATTTACATATAAGTGAGTTTTCTCAGGACATAACAGCATAAAATATTTACACACTGCTGTCATGTTTTAAAACACTGTTCAGCTCTGGTTCCAGGGCTTTTTATAGTGACGTGTACATTAATGATATCAACGAGCACTAGCAGCCAATGAGCTCCTCGGCTCACCCTCCCATTGAGCACTCAGTAACCAGGGCTACTACTGCACCAAACCTTTTACTGTAAAAACAAAATGCAGATAAGTTGTCATGCGTGGTTTATGTAGTCATTTTTTAGCTTTCCAAAATAAGTGTAATATTTTAGCCATTTAGCTCCATTTCTACTGATTCAGTAAGGATTCTTCCATGGGCGCCCTCTAGTGTTTTTTTGTAGGCTGGGCTGGCTCTGCCCTCGTAGTTTTTCAACTGTTTCTTTCACTTTCTAGGTACACCAACATGTTACCTTTGCCTAATCATAGGATTTTCCAGTCTTAAACGGGAAAATATCTTTAAAGAAAATCGCTCTCACATGGTGTCACTGTAGGAGGCAAATAGTCATGTTTACAACAGCTGTGGAAATGGTTACATTTCTAATTTGGGACGGACTGAACCATTAACTTTTTAGACTTACACATATTTTTAAGAACAACCACAACAATATTAATAACAATGATGATTATGATGATGACTACTATTACTACTACTACTAATAATAATAATAGTATTATTATTACTGTTATTATTATTATTTTTCATTATTACCACAACAACAACAAAATAATAATATGGTACTTTTTATATGGGTTGATGAATTATTGAACAGAAGAACAGAATTGTAGCAAACGGGCCGTTTTAATCTGTGCACGTGTTTTTATACAAAATCCGGAAACCCCCCTCGAATGGGTAGCCCCCCGGTTTCCCACGCTGAGCACGGACGTGGCATCATCGTCGTGTTGGAACTTCCTGCTGAAAGCCAATCGCGGCGGGCTGTGTGGGTTTGTGTATTTTCAATCCTGTTCTGCAGGGCGGGCCGGTGCCGGGGCGGTGGAGATCAGACTGGGAGGATCACATGTTCACATAACACCCAGCAGGAAACACGACCGTTAACTTACTTAGAAGCGTTAGAGACTCTGCCCTGTCGTTTTAACCGGTTACAACTCGAGCCTGCCGGCGTATAGTGTTTATTTTTATATTTTTTATAAAACTTCAAAAAAGTTTTCACCATGAGCGAAGTGGCTGGTCCGGTCCAGACCCCGTCCTTTGAGAAGACATGGGGCAGCTCGACCAGCAGCGGGTACTGCAGCGAGGAGGACTCGGACTCGGAGCTGGAGCAGTACTTCACCGCCCGAACCTCCTTCTTCCACAAACCCAGGAAACAGAAAGTGGAGGAGAAGAAGGTGAGGCTGTTTGGAGACCTTACAACCGTGCTGGCTCATTCGACACGGTTTCCGTTCTTTTCAACAAGACATTTCCTCAAAGTCTTGCTGCACTTTTCTGTGTTGAAGGGTGAAGTGGGCTTCTTCTTCACATTTTCCGTTCCACCATAAACGCTGCAGTGGTTTAAGCACAATTTAAGGCAGAACCAGGCTTTCTAAGAAGAAGCCAATTGAGGTGTCCTCATGTAAAGGCTGTTTAGGGTTATCTCTGGTTCTTCTAGACACAACAAATCTTTACAGTTTAATCACACCTTTCTGAGACAAATTGACTGACGGACAAATTGTCCTCTCTCTCTCAAATTGTTTAATTTACTGAATTATTAGTAGTTTAATGTTTGTTTCTTCTTTGAACGGTATCCGGTTTCTCCATTATGGTTGTGTAGGAAATGAACCACACAGATAACAGGAAGACCCTCAGACGGGTTTTTTTTTTTTTTGGGGGGGGTGGATGAGAGTGGGAGATGCAAGATGTTTCAACACCGTTAAATGATTCACTTCCACAATAAATATCTCTGGTTATTTAGTCATGAGTGACACACACTGAGAATGAACTCATTTTGAAACCACAAGTATTTATACAGGTTCAAGGTCTAGAGCTAGTATATAAATAACTTATTTCTGTATTCATCATATTTGTAGGTCTGTGTTAATGAAGTACACTTTTGAACCCTAAACGTGTTTATTCATAGGGTTAAAATTTATGTTCTTGTGCAGTTCTCGCATAGATGTATGATCACACGAGATGTATGATCAGACGACCTCACGTTCTCATTAGGCTTTTATCTGATTGGATATTGATTTTTCTGCTTTTTTATTACCACGCATTAAGAAAGCAATTAAACTTTCCCGGTATTGATCTAGGGATGGTAACTAATGCACAGATTATTAATAGCAGGGGGCACACAGAGTTTAAAGCAGTTGGTCTGGATGGTTCTGCATTTTGCCGTGTCAGTGAGTGCGGTGAGTTGGGGTCTTAGGGTCACATGCCTCATTCGGATCAATAGGCCTCTTTTCTCATGGCTCGTTGAGGTTTTTGAACTGAGGTTGGCAGTGTCATGAACACATAAGGCCAGTTCATTCGTAAAAAGTTGTTATTTCTGTGTCTTTGAAGACTTATTTTTCGTCTTGTGGATTTGTTATCTGCTATGTATTAAGGTGTTGTTAAATACTGAGCACCTTACTAGTGCATTAGGACTAGTTTTAAAATGTTTGTGTATAAATAAAGGAACAGCTTGGTTGTTGTATGGAAGCAACAGGTTCTGATAAAAACTGATTAACTTGTTGGTATATAAACAGGAAGGATGACGAAACTGATGAAAAATGACACCGTCTGGCTTGCACATGTGAAAAAGGCACACAAGGGAAGCTTTCATACTGTAGGGAGAGGCAGGAGGGGGAAGCGGCTATTTTTACACAAACCAGCTTTCAGAATGCAGTCCCCAAAGCCAAGGCACGCATGACGGACAGCTGCAGCAGTTTACACGGCGCCATTCTCCTGAGAAGTGGGATGGGCAAATGGATGCAATTGGCTAGCAGTGACATCATGGATCTGCACTGTTGCATTCAGCAGGAAGTGTTGGGAGTCTGATGCAACTTACTAACTTACTTCAGGGAGTGAGCACACAGGACACAGATACTTTACTTGTGTTATCCAAAAATATCATTATAAAATGTGTGCATTCTGTAAATTAAGGAAAATAAAACATGTAAAAAAAAAGAATAGGTATGATGAAGAACATCCATATTGATTAGGGTTTCCCAAATAATTCCCCAATACAGCCTTTTTTTTTTTTTTTTTTTCCCTCCATATTTCCAAAAAAACGTCACTTGGTTGTTTGAAAGTGTGCCGCCCCAGCCTAGACTAAAAGTCCAGAGTTATTTGTTTAGTTACTGGTGTAGAACAACATGATCTTTTTAGAAGAACATTTATGAGAAGTGAAAAAGAATGCTTAACAAGCTTCACCTAAAAATGTAGGAAGTGAGAGAAGAAGCAGACAATGGTGTGTGTGTGTGTGTGTGAGAGAGAAAGAAAGAGAGGGAGGGTGGGTTTCTTTCTCCAGCTATTCCTCTCAGCAGCTTAGGCTTTATTTCTGAATCACCCCCCCCTCCCCACCCCCACTGCAACATTCATTTGATCAATTGATCTTTTTTCTGGGTATTTTACCTGATATCCTGAGGGCATGTGGTGCTATATAGTGAAGGAAGTGAATAGTAAAGGAAATGTAAAACATTTCAGAAAGCAGATCCTGTCCTCAAACATTTGACTACACATTATATTAAGCTCCAGTATTCATGAAAATAGTCGATGCATTTCTGTGACACTGCAACGGATAAGACAGTGGAGGTTCAGATGTAATTCCAAAAAAGTGTGACCCGACCGGTTTTACCAAACCCACATGTTCTCGTGAAGTCAGTCAGGAGTCTCAGGAGTTGTGAGTGTGTGTGTATGTGTCTTAGTGTGGAATGTGTGACTCATCTTGTGACTCTCACACCCCATCCCAACTTCCTTTCTTTGCCTGGGAGATGGCTGATGTGATCAGAAATCCTAAAGCAGTTGAATGCTTTTAGGACCCTGTACCATTAGTGATTAAAGAGCATGTAATTACCTACGATATTTACAAAAAAAAAAATTAGGAACTAACAGGAACATTGTTTTCTCTCTCTCTCAGGATGAAGTAAATGAGAGTAAGAAACCTGAGTTATCAACTTCAGAGATTCAGCAGAAGGTCAAGGAGTATAATGCACAGATCAACAGTAACCTCTTCATGTCTGTGGTAAGGACTAAAATCTCTAAATAAAACATTCTCAGTAGTATATGTACTTTTTTTGTACTCATTTTCTTTCACCCCCATACACATTGTTTTTTATTAACTATAATAACCAGACCCTTATTTTTTGTTTGTCTTGCACACAGAACAAAGATGGCACCTACACTGGTTTCATAAAAGTTCATTTGAAGCTGGTCCGACCTGTATCTGTCCCACCTCCTCGCAAAGGCACTCCATCCCAGGGGCCAGCAAATGGGAAGAAAGGGGCATCGATAAAAAGACGGACATCCTTCTATCTTCCTAAGGACACTGCCAAACATCTGCACATCAGTTCTCGGACCCGTGCTAAGGAAGTGATCCAAGCCCTGCTTAAGAAGTTCACCGTCATTGACAATCCTGCCAAATTTGCCTTATTTGAGCGCACTGAACGTCATGAGCAAGGTGTGATGTCTTAAAGACCATTTGGTATGAAATGTACCCCAAACATCAACCAAGACATGTTTTGGTGTCTGAATTATGCTTCTTTATTCAACAGTGGATAAACAGTAATGGAGGATAGTAACTAATGGTTATATGTTTGACAATAGCCTCATAGTAACATTGCCAAACTAGAAGCAACAAACTTCAGAGAGAAAATTATGTAAATCGAGACTTTTGACTAGGCTTTCACTGAGCATTTCCTGGATTTTAGAGCTTGTGCATGGGCTGGTGTGCCAAGCCAGTTCTTACCCTAGGAATTTTGCTGTGGAGGATTATTTCACAGTGCTTATCCTGGATAGAATAAAGATGACTAAGTAATCCTTTCTCTCCCTGTCTCTCGCAGTGTACCTGCGGAAGCTGTCTGATGACGAGTGTCCACTGTACTTGCGTCTGTGTGCTGGTCCCAACGAGAAAGTGCTGAGCCTGGTGCTGAAGGAGAATGAGACTGGAGAGGTCAACGTGAGTACATTACAGCTGAGGAAAAGCACATCCCAACGCACTTGCATAACATCTCTGCCGATTAGTTCTTACCTCACAGTGTAACATTCAAGTTTGTATTTCATTTAGGTCCTTACTTTATAAAGCTTTTATTGTTATTGTTTAGAAACAGTCCTCATGATTATCAAAAGTGAGTCAACAATAACATTTTGTTTGACCATTGTTAAAAGCGCTATATAAATAAAATTGAATTGAATTGTTTAGAGCCTTTTTGTTTTCAATCTAATATTTGTATTTAGGGGTTATATTTAAGGGTTTCAAGACTGACACTCATTTTTTAAATATAAAACCAGTACATAAAAATAAATATTTTATAAATGGTTGTTAACTTCTGGTCTTATTCTCTCTTTTGCCAGTGGGATGCATTCTCTATGCCAGAGCTGCAGAATTTCCTGCGCATTCTGAAGCGAGAGGAAGAGGAGCATGTGAAGCAGATTCTGCAGCGCTATGCTCTTGCCCGCGAACGCATTCAGGATGCCTTGGTTGGCTCCAACCCCGGCTGAGAGCTGCCCTAAACCTGCACTACTCACGGGGGCCACTAGGAGGCCTTGGTCTCCTCTGCGTCCAAAGATCCAAAAAAAACTGGCATCAGTGTGATGACAGGGAGTGAGAGTGAGCGAACGAGTGTGTTTGCGCGAGGCCGCAAGCAGATGTGCGTACGTGGAAGAGCGAATGAGCTGTGGCTGAGAGCGAGCAAACTTGGAAATGGACGAGTGAAAATAGAACAGACTTGTGAATGATGTGTGACTGAACGAGTGAAAGTTGAGTCCTGCAGAAAGAGTGTTCTTTTTGTGTGGAGAGTGCACTGCACTCAATACCTGTGCAACTTTAGAGTTACTGTTATATTTTTGGGGTTTCATTGAAACGGTTTATTTTTTGTTTTCAGGGTTTGCTTCTGAATGCAACCAAACTGGAAATGTTCTAAATTAATGTTGAGAGGCAATTCTATTGTAATATCTCACATACATTCATACACAGACACACACACTTTCTTACCTCTTTTTACTTCTGCAGTCATTCTATCTTTTGTATGTCTTTTTATATGTCATTGTCTACATGTGTCTAAAGTAATGGGTCTTTTCTTATTTTCTCTTATGCACAATCACAGTCTCTATGGAAAATATCTGCACAATAAATGTATTTTTTTCTTCCTACACTGCAAGCGTCTGGTCTTGAATGGGATGTTTAGTGCAAGCTATTGTGCAAGGTCTCCATTGTGGCTAATATAAAAAATGAAATCTGAAATAATGAGCTTAAACTTCATTTTGATTTATGATGGTTGTTATTAATGCAGGTCCTGGAGTACCATTAGCCTGCATGTTGCTGTTTTCCCTGTTCTAACACACACACATCAATGCAGGAATTGTTAATTACTTCATTAGTTGCCTCAGGTGTGTTGGGAGCAGGGAAACCTGTGGAGAGCAGTGGTATTCCAGGACCAAAGTTGAGTATTATTGATTTGCTATATATTTTACCACTAGGTGGTGGACCTGCTCCCAGTAGGAGCACTTTCTCCAGCAGATGGCAACATACAACTAGATTCCATATAAATCAAGGTACCATCATAATGGTCCCACAATTCATAGGTCGTGTTTAATGAATATGTATTTGCAATGCAGTGGCATGCAATGAATTCGGATAAAGTAAAAGCCGTTTTAAAAATGCACACTTTTAAGCATTTTGGTCTGTTTTTCTTTAGTTCTTTTGTATTGAGTATTCTGACCCATTTCCCACTCACGTACATCAAGAAATGCCAAGATTCTGGAGGGACTTGTCAAAGAAAACATCCACACGCCTGAACCCTATAATGAACAACATGAATACAAAAGGGTAGAAAAAAATCTTCCACCCCAATGAGATCAGAGCCCTCAAAAATAATTAGCACTAATTTTGTTGAAATAAGGAAAAAGTAATAGGGAGGGCTGTTGACTGGTTGCAGCAGGTTAAAAAACGTTAAATGTCCCAGTGTGTGGTTTTTAAGAAACCGTATCCAACCAGAAACCTTACTCGTCTGAGAAACTTCTGCATTTGCTGCTTAGTCTTTATGGTCGAGTGGAGTCGTCTAAGTGGGCGTAGAACGTAAAGCATCGCGTGAAGCGCGTCGAGCACGAGCCTGCTGTAGCCTACTGGTACCATTAGTCATCCTCAGTCGCTCGGGGTGGAAGAGGGGGTCTCTCACTGGACGGGGGGCTGAACGGCAAAGACTCAGAACGCAGGGCGAGTTGAAGGAGGAGAGGAGAGAAGAGTGGTCGTTTCAGCACCACCGCGAGTGGACAGCGCAACAGCTTTTCAGTTTTCTGATCGTGATCTGAAGAAATCAGACTCCCCTCCAGCACCCCACCCCGCCCCCCTCCACCACACACCCCACCTTTCGCTCTTTTTATTTTTTTAATTCACTCCCCAAGGGATGGAGTTGGTCGTCTCGGAGCCCACGGCAACTCGGCTGGAGAGGAAAGCAGCGAGGGGCAGTCCACGCCTGGGCTAAGTTGATCATGCAGAGCTGGTGGACGCGCAACAAAGAACCAGGACCAGGACCAGGACCGAGGAAGGGTGAGTGCAAAATGGGTCAACTTTGAAATGCAACATGCATATGTATTATAAATCTTGGTAGGCAGTCACACGTCTGGCTGAAAGGCTGCTGCTGCACACATCCCTGCAGAAATCCTTCTCCAAAGAAAGTGGTGATGACTAAAAGAAAAAGGTTTAATTGATGTTGGAATATCCAGTGAGATGTTCTGCATGGTACTGCACAGATTTTTAGTGCAAATCATTTACGTGTAAATCTTTTTAAAAAATGATATATGTACAATAAGTCAGTGAGAAAAAATCATGTTCAAGAAGGAAACTGCCCTAAATCCTGAATTTGAAGTAGTTTCTTATCCCCAGTGCCAACAGGTTTGTTAGTGATCTGTCATACCAGCAGGGGATTCAGTGGAAGGTCCTATATGAAGCAGCATGGGTGTAAAGATTGATCACTCCATGCTCAGTCTACTCAGTGTACTGTTCTTGCTGTTTGCAGTGTGGAAATGAGTGCTGAGTGAGTTTACATGCATTTAGTGGTATTTGATATTATTGTTTTCTAAGACACCCCCATATGGATATATGAATTATGTAAACATGTTGGCTCAACATGGAAAAGAGAAAGGGGATAAGGAGACACAGGCTGTGGAATTCTGAGCCAGCCAAGATGTTTCCTTTTTTTTCCTGCCTTGCAGATGCTAAAGCTGGAGGCACTCTGGAGCATATGGTTTTGATTAAGGCTCATGCTGGACAGTGAAAAATGGCTTGTGTGACCTTTTTGGTAATGTTGCACTGTCACCTGAATAAAAATGAATAATGAATGAGAAAAAGGTAATGGTGCTGGTGTCAGTTATTGTAAGAAATGGCCCATAAGGGCCAGGGGCAGCTTTTCATACGCCAGTTATGATGGAAGTATTAGTGATGCTAGTTAGTAAAACTGCTTAAAACACACACACACACACCTACACACACACACACACACACACACACACACACACACACACACACACACTCACACAAATGTTTCATTTGTAATTAGATCACTTTTTCAGTCTGTAAATTGGATGAAGCTAAAACACTTTATTAACTTGATTTGTATTTTTTTCTGAACAGCCCCTTTGTTTAAGTGCAATTTGTTGATGACTTTCCTTTAAAACCTCTTAGCTAAGGGTGAATCCTTTGAGAGGAAAGTAAAGAAACAAAGAGCAGAAAAAAGGACTCAAATTTGTTTAACATGAACAAACAATGGAAACAAATATCCAAAGTCCATTATGTTACATAGTTTTTCTTCTGGAAATGCTATGTATAATTTAGATATGCCACCCTCAAGTTAACTGCACTGGTGAACAGTGGTCTACTCTGTATGCTTAATGCATGCGCCATCTACACGTTTGACATTTATTATTGATTACCGAGAGGAGTTACTGTACTCCATCAACTCAACAGCGGCCAGATGCTAAAAAGCATTTCGCTGTTTACTACTCAATCAAACCTCACTAGGCCCCACATGAGGATCAAACATTACTTGATATATGGTGGTCTGCACTGGCTTGGCTGAGTTGTGTTTCTCTCTGATTTGATGGCGGCTGAGAGTTCTTCTACCTCTTAAGTGAGCTAATGGTGATGAGATTGAATGCCATGTGAGTAATACAATTGCACAAGGAATAAATCTAATGAAATTAAGTTGATTGTCTAACACTGGACACCGTTCACAAACCATATGTCCAGATCTCTGGGTAGGGGACGGATAATCTGGTTTAGAAATTAAATTGCTGAACAAAGTTGATGCAGCAAATGTATGTGCGAGGAAAACATTGTCTTCAGTTGATTTCCAGCCTATGCAGGATTCTGTCATGGACAGAATGGCAAGAATGGCAATTTCGTGTTTTATGCAACCTCTAAAGTGTGTTTGAGAGGTGCTATCTTTGCTGTCATACGATAACTTTTCAAGGAGATCAAAACCCAGTAGCCGCAGGGGGAGACTCGTCTCATATCAGGGTTTGTTATCTCAACTTCCTGACTAGGCATAAAAGCAAATTTAGGACAGTGAGGCATGGTGGGATGGGGAAAGTTATCCTGCTGATGTCTTTTATATCAAAACAAGCCTTCATCAAACTTTTCAGCAAGCTCCCAAATGCACTTTTCTGTCTCTAATTGGTAATCTAATAGTTGCCTGGTTAAGAGGCACAACTGCCTTGTACCTATAGTCAGAACCACCTGCTGTAGGTCCACTTTATAGGTTTACAGTTATTGACTGTAGACCATCTGTTGCTGTAGAAGTTGTCGTCCATCCTCTATTCCAGTTGTAGTCAAACTGGCCCTCAAGGCACTCCAGATGGTTCAGTTTTTTATAAATATGTACAGTTTATTCAGTCATCCTCTCGCTTACTCAAAGAACCACTGCTGGACCAGCACTGGCACTGATTTCTGATATGTTCATACCAGTATAAGATGCAAGGAAGGCCTGTCTACACTTATTAGATGAGCTCCAATAAACCAGGAACTCTTGCAGATCAAGCACCATTACTCTGCAGATTCTTAGGGTCAGTATCTGCTCGCAAATTAGATCAGTGACCATAATGTGGACAGCGTTTTTGTTTGTGTGTGTCTGCATGCATTTGAGACGGGACATCTTTGGTCAAATAGAGTGTCTTCCCTCCAGCGCGTCTCCGCCGCTTTCCCCCCTGGCTGGAACCATCTGCTCAGTGTAGTGTTTGGCCACAGAATCACTTACTAATTGTACCTCCAAAACTACACCAAAATGTACACAGTGGTAAATACATAAGAAAACATCAAATCCGCAAATATAAAGATGGAATACAATGGATTGGAAAAGGGTTGTTTTTTTTTTTTACATGTTTTTTGGAACATTTATATTCACTCTTTTGCCATGAGATGTTCAAACAATGTAAAGGCCAGCTGTTGTTTTAAAATGCTTAGAAGAAAGAGAAACGGAAATGGAACAAACTGAAGTTGAAGGTTTTCTTTTAACAGCGATGTTATACAACAGCACGTTGACTTGTTTGTGAATGTGTGTCCCTGAGTCCGTGTATGTGTGTGTAATGGGACATGGCTTTAAAAATAAAGACAACCAAAACTGCGTTCTGCCTCTACATTTAACTCATGAAGGTCTTTGTGTCTAGCTGATGGGTTCAAACTGAATAAAAAGCTGAACTATAACATAATGCTGCGCTGTGGCCCGTCAGGGCTAGATTTTGACACTCCAGCATTATGCAGCACTGCAGATGCCTTGGTTCTCTCAAGCTTGTGATCTCCTAAAATAAAGGTGCCAGAAAAGGGTTCCTTGGAATGATGCCATAAACACACCTCCTCTGAGGAAAAGCATGCCTTCCTTTGATGTGCATTAATCCTGCTTGAGCATCTATTCAGCCATGCTTCAACCGGCTGTGTTCAAGCACATTTTGAGAAGAATGCTTCTCCTCCTTCCTGACCAGGTCCATGCAGCCAGATGATTACTGCTATGTTACTGCTATATTACTGCTGCCGTCTCTCCAGACAAAGCTGGGGCTCACAGTGGCATTAAAGAATGACTTTTGGTTCCCTAAAGAACCTCTCAAAGGATGTTTCTTTAAACTACACAACTCAAGGTTCTTTAGGAAACCAAAGGTGGTTTTTCATTGCATTGCTCCAAAAAAATTTTGTTCTCATGCTTCTCTCTCTCTAGCCCCCTTTCGTTACACCTCTAAAGAAGTCTATTTTTTACACCTGCTTGTGGAACTGAGCACGCAAACTTAAATTGACTTTTAGCTCACAAGATCACTTGTTTTCCACATGAAATCAGTTCTACAATGAATCCTTTTCATTCGATGTCATTGTAAATAAGAGGATGTGATGTAGCAATCAAAGACGATGATTCGGTGTGCGTCAAACCTGCAGCTTGTGAAGACTTTCTTCCTCTCGAGTGGTTTGTTGGTTTCGCTGATTACCTCAGACAATGTTGCTTTGAAGTCATTATCTCCATGAACAGTCTCTTCCCTGTTCTCCACAACACACACACACACACACACACACACACACATACAGGAGTGGAAGAAAGAGTGTGAGTGTTTACAGCAGACTCTGTCTGATTACTAGTACCCTGTGCTCAACAAACAGTCTAATAACTCAGAGCCGGAAACTGGATTACAAACACTGGAGTGAATATCAACACTGAGCGGTTCATAAACAGAGCCAGAGGTTTAAGGTGTGATTAAAAAACAGTGGTATTCATTCCAATACTACTCAGACTGTTCACTGTGGGATCAATTCCATCCTGCATGTGGCTAAGCTCTGGACATGAAAGTGCATACATTAATTTGTGTTCGATTTACATGTTTATATTGGTTTCTTTTACACAAAGCCATTGAAAATCAACCTGTCCTTGCCTTCGTGTTCTCTCTTGTTGTGTGCAGAAGTAGAGCTAAGACAGATGTTTGGTTAAAGAAACAGTGACATGTTGGAGCCATGATGGCCCTGAGGGCTGAGCTAGAGTAAGGAGTGTGTCCTGTCTGCTGCCCCACAATCCATCAGGGCTTGACAGTTCCTCAATCCGTCTGTAAACACAAATACAAAACCTCAATATTTAACTCGTAATGCAGTTGATTATTTTAAACAGCTGGTGTAGAGACTGAGTGAAAGATTTTGTGTGAAGCCAAATGGACAGAGTGATGAAAGGAAAGGAAAAAGGAGTTCTCTTGAATATAATGATAATCAAGAAGATGCATTAAAGGGCTCATTGTGTAGAAATAAGAATTTGATGTACAAACATTGTTAAACACACTTGAACAATTCTCTCAAACGATTCTGAACTAGCTGTTTTTGTAATGTGAGAACATTTAGACATGGACAAAAGTACTGATGGACAAAAGTATTGACCATTACACCAACAGGGACTTTAATGACATACAATCAAATACATTGACTTTAATATGGAGTTGCCCCTCCCCCTTTTCAGCAATAACAGCTTCTACGCTTTCCACAAGTTTCTGTGGGAATTGGGGCTTGCAGTCTCTGTTCCAGTTCATCGTAAAGGTGTTGGATGGGGTTGAGGTCAGGGTTCTTCATGGGCCAGTCAAGTTCTTCCACACCAAACTCATCCAACCATGTTTTTATGGACCTTGCTTTGTGCACTGAGGTACAGTCATGCTGGGATAGAAAAGGGCCTTCCCCAAGCTTTGTCCAAAATGTCTTGGTTTGTCCTTCATTGGAAGTAAGGGGCCTACCCCAAACCCTGATAAACAGGTGTGTTCCAATACTTTTGTCCATGTATTGCATCAGCCAATTAAGCATATACAGCCATTTTTGCCACCCATCCATGAAGTGTTTCACTACTGCGTTTTGGAGGAGCCACAATACAGCTGACCTGAGCGGTGGTTGTTTACAAATATCAGTCTTCAAGGAAGATTAACAAAACCCTCTTTAATTCAAAGGGACCAAGAAAGGTTGGAAAATCAATGAATCAAGACGCAAGAGCATACAAACCTCTTAGGCGAACCTCAAGAAAAAGATAAAAGCAAAATAGAAAAAGGGGCTAACAAGCTATATATTTAAATCAACACAGTTATGTATTGCAGTTTACTTACTTGAGGCTGTAACTGTGCACTGTGCTGTATTTTTTATGTGTAAATTATGTACACACTTGAAGCAAGTACATTCAGTGCATTACTTCTTTCCAGCACTGAGGCCACGCTTCTGACATGCTCATTTTAAGGTTTCGCTGATGGTTTGCGGGTATGATGGCTTCTGGTCCTGAACGCATTAGGCTTGACCCTATCCATTAAGCCTGCTTCTGTATTACCTTCAGAATGCAAAACAGGGGCTTTGTTTTACAGGATATCTTAAGCTCTCCTCTTGCAAATAGGGCTTGTTTGCTCGGCTGCACCTCGTGTTTGATTTAGAACGTGCTTGACAAGCAAAGGGATATTTTAGGAAATCCTCTGCACTGAATGATGAGTTACATGGCATAGCAGTGAGCTGGCAGTGCATTGACAAACACGTGATAAAAATGGGCCATGTGCCACATGCTGTACCTTAATTGCTTATGGTCATGCACGAAAATACTCAGATACTAAGCATGGTATGTCAGATAGGAATAGAAAATACCGAACCCATCTACATATGTTATATTGTAGTACAATTCTTGATTGATATCTAACCATATCTCTTTCTACTTGTACTTTCCAGCCTACTAAGTTGTTCCACATGCCTCCTCTTATATGCATTAATCCAACCATGCTTCACTTACTGTGCAACATATTCAGAGGAGAACACTAGCCTCTCTGACCATGTTAGTGCAGCCAGCTGATTGGCTGGTGTGTTGCTTAGTGATATGAAGAAAAAAAAAAGACTTCATTTCTTCAGACATAAGCCATGACCATAGATGAATACCATGGCTAAGCATTGATTTTACTGTGAGCACCATTTGGGCACATGTATCTTGTTTTTGAAGGAAGGCATCAAGTATCTTTCTTACTTTTGCATCATCTGGGGTGTCTTTTTTGGCTCAGTGGATTTTATGCAACATTCTTCCCGTTATATTAAAGCACACAAGCCGGTCTCACTATCTGATTCATTCTTTCCATCATTCTTTCCGCTATAAAGCCATTTCAATCTAGGCTGTATGGAGTGGCTGATAGATTCCTTGTATGCTGTGAGCAGCATGTGAGGGCCAGCTCCTGTGAAAAAGAAAGTGTGAAAGAGTGCACTTTACCAGAGTCATCAGCATCATGTACACATAGACACTTTGGTTTACCTACAGCTGAGTTCAGCTTGCAGACATCAAGGCCCATCAAATCACGCCCTCTATCCTCAGTCAGCACTCAGGATTAAATATTTCATACTTATACATGGCACTGGAAAGCAGGCCTGCCCACAGACATTAAACCTCAGTAATGTGCTCCATGCAAAACTGTGCTAAAAATACCGAGAAAAAATCCCAATGGGTGCAATTGTCTGCAGCATTTGTTTATAAATGCGTTAATTGGTTTTATCTTAATTATTCTCTCTCTTGAACTCCATGTTGGGAAATACTGCATTATATACATATATATATATATATATATATATATACATTAAATACATTATATGTAAGCTATGAGAAAGTAACAGTTATGAAAAGTTACTTTACAGAAAAATTGAATATTTAAGTTTGATCTCTATAGAGGATGTGTATTTATTTTCACTTGAAAAATGAAAATAAGCCAAGTAAAATGTGAAGAGGCACTTTTGCATCATTTGTTAGGCCCTCTACACTGTTAGGACCCCCACAGGACCACAGGTGAGCAGGTATTGTTTGGATGGTGAATCATTCTCAGCACAGCAGTAACACTGACCTGGTAGTGGCATTAATCATAATGCAGTGAAACAGATGGGCTACAGTCTGTAATTGTAAACTACAAAGTGTCCTGTATAGACAGTAGTAAGGTGTCTTCTCATTTCACAGAGTTGCTTGGTGTGAGATCTCCCATCACTACTCTGCTTCACAGTTTCAAAATGAAAAAATCATTCTGCTCATGAGAGAGAACTGACCATGATTTGTACAAGATGATGACCTACGGTTGACTGAGATTCTGGGTCCTCTATTGGTCCTCATGATGGGAGCAGTAAAGGCGATTCCATGAATTGGCCACATTATGGAACAGAATAAACTAGGGCAGAATAATGAAATTTCAGCCTTGAATAAAAAACTGGTTGTGGAAAAAGGAACAGGGCTACATACTAATGGCTGCAGTTTGTTCCACTCTGACCTCATCTGATTTCACCACGGAGCTCTCTACATTCAGGGAGAATTTCATTTCATTCAAACAGGTCTAACGGGGGAAAAAACATGTGATAGAGAGAGAGAGAGAGCGAGAGTGAAAAAGAGATTGGGGGAGAGAGAGAGAGAGCAAGAGAGCGGGAGAGCCTATAGATTTTCAAGCTTTGATAAAGGGATGTAATTATTTACTTTGAACTTCCCAATTAATAATGCACAGGCTGCAACCTGCGGAGAGGGGCACGCCACACAGTGCTCCTCATCTATAACTATACCAGGAAGCATGTGAACTGACTGATAGCTCTGCGAGGGAGAGAAGACTGCAGAGATATTAATGATGGGCCTCTCAACCTCTTTCTCAGGGTGCAGTGTGCACAGATGTGTGATTGGGATCTGCTCGAGGTATGGGGCGATTATTCGGCGGGTAATTACCCGCCTAATGTCATGAATCTAGTGTACCGGCCTGAACCCTGATGTTTTCTGTTTTTTGTTCTCATTTGGTGTCACCTTCTCAGATAATAGTTTCTTCCCTAAGAACGTCCTCTAAAAACAGAAACCAAAGGTTCTGTGACAGGCAGTCACACTAGCTTTCAACTCTCCTCCCCACCCAAAAAGGTAATTATGCAGTGAGCTCTTTTGAACATTAGAGGGAGTTTCATCCATCTGACGCAGAGGACACTGCCTCTACAAGTAAGCAGTTTTTAATATCAAATTGCGGTCCTAATAATTCGGACAGCGTGTTTTGCAGAAAATGTAAAAGGACAAAACTTAGCACAATGTTAAACATAATTCCTGAAAAGGCTCATGGTCTGATGGCCTTCAATGTAGCAAGGAAGAAGTCCATTGGGGACTAGAGTGTAAACTACCTATATTATTACATTACTCTCAAATATTATACAAAGAGAAAGAAGTAAAAACACAATCTTACACAATGGTAAAAATGCAAAAACACATTTCTGTTCAAAGTAATAAATTAGTGAAATCATTAAGTGGTCAGTGTGTGGAGGGTAATGTTTGCTACTGCCAATTTATTGTTGTCATGGGCTTCATATAGGCTGGCCTTTTTATTGTATATTTAGAAGGACATGGCCTTTGGGGAGTGAGATAAAGTGACCATCCTTCTGGCTTGAACAGTTCACTGCACAGTAGGTGAACTCAGAGCCACCTAATCTCTGGACAGTTTAGAAACTGGTGGAAAAAAGCTTAAAAGTGCCAAGTGCCAGACTTCCAAACCCTGCACTGGTCTGAACTTTTCCTATTGTTATTGATTACATAATAAAATGGAAATAAGTGTGAGTTATAATACATGGATTTCCCAAATGCAAAATGAAAAGAGATGCTATAGAAGGAATACAAAACCAATAAAACTATAGGCTAGGGACAAACTTATGGATACTTTCTTGTTAACAGAATAAATGTAACATCTTTAAATTGAATGGCTTAATAAAATGACTCAAAGTAGAATGCATAAAAGCAAACAAAAGCTCTAACCTATAAACAAAATGTACACATTGTTGTTAAAATGAACCTTTCATATTGTGATTGATAATAGTATGAAAAACACAAGCTGTGTAAACAATATGGCCAGAAATATTTAAAGGTGCAGCAGCAGCAAATACATAAGGTGCATTAGGTGTTGGAACATTACTGTGTGGATTTGCTTGAATTCAGTCTCAGGAGCATTAGTGAGGTCAGTGGCTGATGTTTGATGATTAGTTCTGGATCATAAATGCTACTCCATAGAGGTATTGGATGGAGCACCATCACTCCAGAGAACGTAGTTCCGCAGTTCCACAGTACAGTGCTGTGGGGCTCAGTACCCCATGTTCTTTTCTACTGGCAATGCTTTTCCATGAACATTATACAAGCTGTGTGTGAGCAACTGAGCAGTGAGTGAATGTCTAAGTAGTGAATTTATTCATTAGAACTAATTAGAAGGAGTGTCTAGTTATACAGCATAATCTTAAAGTAGATGCTTGCAATTAAATGCACAGTGAAAAGACGTTATGGACCAGGGTCATTTATTTTAATAGGAAAAGGTGTAACATATGTAAATGAATTGGCTTGACCCATACAGTAAAACAAGCTGGAGACAAAAATGTATTAATCATTTCATTTTGTTTTTGTTTTTCTCGGGTGTAATAACATTATTGAGCAAGGCCATGGATGTAAGATACAGACTGTTGCAAATATTAGGTTGTTTGAGCTTAAAATGGAACAAAAGCCAGCTGCTCAGAGTCTTAGATAATCAATCTCAGTTCGTTTGAGCTGTTCTAACAGTGTGTTCTTACCTGAAATTTTGAGCCCAGTTTCTCTCCACTAATGCTTACAGTAGTTGCTCTTGTAAGGCTAAAATTTAGTCACGGATTTTTTTTATACCCAATACAGTTACATTTTAAGGTGTGAATTAAAATTTTGTGTTAAAGTTCACTGCTGCGCGGCAATGATAAGTACGCTTTTTAAGGCGAGGTCATTTATTGTTACTGGCCCCAGGATGTCCTCCGGCATGTTCTCTTAACCATTGTGTTTCTGCCACTTAGGTTTAGGGTTTCAGAATGAGTGGACAGACTGTAATGTAACAATTTCAGTACATGAGGACAATCTGTTTGTTTTATTTAAATATATATTTAATTACCACAATTAGTAATTATATTATTTGTTCTTTTTTCTAAACCAAATAATCACAGTCATATAAAACTTTTTTCATACCATTTGAAAATGGTAGCATTCTTTTACATAAAAAAAAATAATGAATGGACCAATAGAAATGATCTGAAATGACCTAGAATGAATTCTTGTTAACACTGGCAGTCATGTAAATTCAAGAACATGTTCTGTTCTACTACAACAGTGATGCAACAGTGAAAACACATTCGATGGTGATAATATTCTACTGCAATGCACAGTTTGTGGCACAGTAAGTTACAAGCCTGTTGCCAATCTACTCCAGAAAAAAAAAACAGTGAAAAGTTCTAACCTGTGCAGAATAAATCTTCAGCTAGTCTACTAGCAGCAGGACGCTGAAGGTAAGGGAAAGGCAGGCTGACATCTTAGGATGAGGTGACCGATTGCAGACTTGATGAGATTACTCTTAACCCTATTTCCAGGGGCAATAACTCAGCACTGGAGCAATATCGTGATTGATGCTATATCATATTCTCACTTCAAAATAGCACAGGGGTTCTATTGCGTCCAGGGGGGTTATTTCATGCAGCCTCACAGCTACATACAACTCACTCTCTTCTTTTTTATGGTTGGCTCTGTAGGAGCTCCAGGGCCCGCTCTCTGATATTTTCTAGATTTCTATGTCACACCTGAGTAGAGGGAGCCATAGATTTGGAGGTGGTGCCGCAGCACACACATTACCGTGCTCTGCAGGTGGCTGGGTTGAGCACGGCGGGTGGTCGGTTCAGATTTAGGGCTTCTACACACTGTAAGCACAGGCTCGCAGTCTCAAACACCCCTGACTGGTCCCTGATAATCAGCTACATGTAAGAATCTAACTGTGCACTGATTTTTTCCATTTAAAGAGCCCATATGCTACTTGTTCTCATATTGTATTTCCATCCCGTATGACATTTGTCTGTACTAAAATCAGCCATTCATTTTTACATGGACAATTTCCAACCTCTCTTTAGCAGCTGTGTATATAGCATAGTGTATTTTGTACAGAGTATTTTCTGCAGGGATTTTATTTGACTTTTAGTTTAGACTTTATATTTTATAGTGCTTCTGTCTCTGTGTCTCTGTGTGTCCGTGAAGTCATAACATAAGCAACTTCCTCCTGGATCAATCAAGTTTTCAGATGCTGATTCAGAGGCAGAACTCACTGATTTGGAGGATATGTAAATATATTTGGTTTTGTGACATCACTAAAGCAATGAATTTCAAAAGGGCAGTTTTTGCTTCTTTGTTTACTTGCGGTCTGTGTGGATTGGGGAGTGAATGGCATGTTTTGAAACAACGCTGACATATCAAATAAAACTCTTGTTTCACAAGATGATTATTTTGTATATTATCTCTCACTCTTTTATGTCCATGATATGGGCCCTTTAAGGAAGGCTCACAGAGACCTTGTACAGCACAAAGAGTGGCGAGGCGGTAGGATGAGTGCTGTTTGAATGCGTTTGTAACTCTCGTCAGGGCTATGTGGGTGTTCTTTCATTGTGTATCCCGTGGGGGATGCTATTGTTGTGTTGCGGGGGAAGGTTCAACATTGAGATTAATGAAAAACACAATCTTAGGCCGGAAAAAATGCATTCTCTCAATCTACTCTGCATCATGCATGCCAGCGGCTTGCTGGTGACTTCGGCTTGCGTGCACTCATGCATGCAAAGCCGCTGAGATTTCCTCCTGAAAGATCCCGAAATGGCCTTGGGCACTTTGCCTCTTCCTATTCCTAGTAAAGCCGCTACATTCATCACAGACACACACATTTGCAAATACTTGTTGCACCATGTGAGAAGCAGAGGTGGATAAAAAAGTTTAAAAAGTGTCAACGACATGCCCGGAATGGAAAAAAAGATATTTTTAGAATCCATTAGACAAAGCTGGATTTCTAACATGGAAATGCACTATGTGAATTCTCTGCAGGAACTTTTTTATGTCTTTGCAGAATTGCAAATGTCTTGAGTTGCACTTTTATTATTATTATTATTTTATTATTCTTATTATTGTAATTATAATTTTTATTTATAGAGTGCTTTTCATTTTAAAAACCTACACAATTTGTTGTTAGTTTTTAAAAATGCACTCTCTCTACAAGCTTCATATCCATTTACTAATAAGGTTGTTTCAGATTTAAAACCATTTATCCAAAATCATCAACCAAAAAGACTGAAGTAGAGCTGTATCTAAAACTCAAAGGACATAGTGTTATTATTTAAAAGCAATAACTGTAAAATGTTGAAATAACTGCTCACTTGTTTTTATTTATGCAAACAAATTAGTCACTTTATTCACACTGGGGTGGTGCTGGTTTCCTCCCACAGTCCAAAGACATGTGCGTCAGGTGAACTGGGGATGCTAAACTGCCCCGGATGTGACTGTGTGTGTGTCTGCCCTGTGATATAATGGCGACCTATACTGGTGGTTTCTTGTCTGCTCTGTAAGTGTTGTGATTAAGTTCCAGCACCCACTGCGACCCTTTTAGGATAAGCGCCTCAGATGGACAGAGGATGAGTTTATTGAGATCTATTAAAATGTTCTCTCTTATTTTATTTTAGCCATTGACTAATTTTTGAGGCGTGATTGTGCTTGCTTGTGTGTACCATTGAAAGCAATTTTTGTTGCTTTATGCAGTCGAAATGATGTGCTCAGCTCATATTTGAGCATCTCAGTCTACACACGTAGAAGGTTGAAATGGAAGGGCAGTTAGACACCACTGAATTCATTGTAACTCAGACAGGGTCCCATATGTATATGCAGACACACAGTCTTGACATTTCTAACATTTTCTGAACATTTTCTAACATTTATGGCTGAAATGCTTTAGAAAAGAACTAATAATGCTTATTGAGCGAGAAGGGGAAAACAGAACCTTTAAATATGACCAACAGCTCTCCTGTGAGTGGAGATGAATTCAGACTCCAGCTTCTGACAGTTTCTTACATCAACAGCAGCATGCAGAACCTGTCTAATCAGTTTGAGATTAAGGACAGAGTTGTTTAAAAATTAATGGGAAAGCCTGCGGCAACAGCCCTACAATCATGGTCAATAATTTAGCTATAGTGCTGCACAGTTAGCACTGGGGTGGGAATACAGCAGACCTGTCAGAATAGAGCATCCAGGTATTGCTCACCCGCTCTGAGAATGAAACCTGTAACGGCCCCAGAACAGCCGTGATGAACCATTAGAGGAGATAATATGAATAGAACAGACCCAGTGGGTAAGGTCGTATGCCCTAAGCTACTCTTAACAGGTCTAGGCTAGTCAGCTAAACACATGACAGCTGTTACAGTTCTAGATGGCAAAAAGGGTTCTTTGGAGCAAATCCAATTTCTTTTTTCAGTGGATGCCACTTTTAAAGGCGTACTGTGCTCTTTTCCAACCTACTATCTGTAAGAAAACCAGACTGAGTGCATGTTACAGATGGTGCAGAGATTAGATTGAAAATGTTAAGATATTCCTTTAAAACATTTAATTTAGAGATTCTTGAGGAATCAAATATGCTTCTCTAATGGTATTGCTTCAAAGGACCCGTTTGGCACCTTTAGTTTTAAGTTACGAAGTGGGAGACATTGACTGAAATGAGGATAATGGCCAAATTATTTACAGGAACACTCACAATAGACTGTGAGTGCTTAATGAAGAACACAAAGCTCCAAAACTCCAAGACTTTGACTAGACAGGACAGGGCTCTACCCCTGAGCGAACAATTATATTAGGATTTGTTCACGGTCAATTATTGATTATTTGCAAACCGCACAGATTACACGGACAGTTTGGAGAGATTGCTTCAGGGTCGCAGCTCATCTGAACATGGTTGGGCAAACAGCAGCTTTCCAGGAAGCGGACTGTACTTTCATTGTCCCCACGCTGCTTGGTCAGCGATTTTCCGCAGCCTCCAGTGCTTTTGCTCACGAGTCTTTCTGTGGGCTTTTAAACAGGCCGTTAAAGGAGCGACGACTGAGTGCTCCCTCCTCAGCCTCACAGCAATCACCTGCTTGTCAGTCCGTCAGCAGACATTATAGTAACTGCAGCCACAGAGGCATGGGGTTGTGGGAGCTTGGGGAACTAGAGCAGAACAGAGGCGCTCACTGGTAGGGCTGGTGAGGGAGCAGTCGGTTCAGACCCTTTGACCTGTAGAGCCCTCAGAGAGGACCCTGATGTAGGACAGGAGATTGGTTGTCATGGATCATCTGCAGCTCATGCTCCGAAGGGAAGCTAAAGCCTGAGTCATGTATTCACTGGGTTCAGGGGTCAGGGGACCATGGCAAAACCCTTTAACTGGGGGCACGCTGGGCAGTTTTAAATGTGACTGAACAGGTCATAGCTGCAACATTCCATTACATTTGGTTAGCTTGTTGGAAATGCTAACACTAGCTCAGGCTCCAACCTGGCTTCTCCTATTCAGAATACATTAATGGGAAACCTGAGCAACTTTAAAGGCTGTGGTGCAACATGAGGGTTCAGTGAAACATCAGGAGGTTACATGTTTGAACCCCACTATGCCACTTTTTGATATACATATATACATCTTTGGCTCTTTCCCAAGATGGACTACTACATATTTCTACCTCTGTGTTTATTCTTAGTCTTTTGAAAGTCTTGTTGTTCAAACCTTTGTATTCATGTATCCAATCTCATCTTGCCATTATATACGTGAGATAACATACATCGTTGATTTCTATAGTCATGTTTAAAACAGTGATTGGTTGACAAAAATTAGTATTTCCAGTTTTCACTTTGCCACAAAAACAGTCAAGACATGATTGGTGTGATTAAGCTGCTGTTTAACATTTTAACCTGACCCACATTTCTTTTTTGGGTAAGAAAAAAAACAATTTTGTGTAAATTTAATTTTTGAATCAATCCTTGCTCTAACCACTATATGCCCTTTGTTAGTCTAAGTTTTGACAGCTCTAACAGGTGCAGAGGTTAGTCCAAATATGCCCTGACAGCCCAGCCTTGACTGTGCAAGAGGCCTTTCTCTTCTTAGTGCCATTCCTCCTGACAGAGCGATGATGTTTGGAGTTACACCTCTCGCTATGCTGAACTCTGGGCTTCCTCTGGGCTGCGCTGCTGAACTCAGGGGCTCTCTCTGTGCCAGGCGTCAGAGAATTTAGGAGATCAAAACAGGGATTAAAATGGCTGGCAGGCCTAAGTGCCAGAGTGGAGGAGGCTTTGACACACAGAGGCGTTGTTTCTACAATAATGCAATGATTAAACATGACTGCATCACCACATTCATCCAAATTTCGGGTCTGAGCACATTTATGCCTTTCTCATTTACTACATGCTGAATTAAAAAAGAAAAGTAAAGGTTGCATAATTATTAGCTCGTCCAAAGCTTGCGCAAGCATGACTGGCACACGCGGAAATCAGTGGCAGTGGAGTCACTCGTTCCAACTCTTGATTCCAGACAGCGAATCTGAAAACAGAGCCTTCTGTTGTTTTTCCTCATGAAGTTGCTGGTCATGTAAACAGACAGTCTCAGAGTATTCTTATGACAGCAGCAGTGTGTTTACACACAGGGGTCTTTGGGGCAGGCTTTCACTGTCCAGTTCAATAACACTCTCAACTGTCTGTGAAAAACCTTGCCAACACCTCAGTTATATGAGCACTTCAGCAATTTGTTTACCAGATTTTTTTTTTTGCAATAATTTCCGGTACGGAATGAATTACAATGTCTTGTGTAGTCTAGTCAGGAGTCATAGAAGCGTCATTATACCTTATTTGTGAAGACTAATAATGTAGACACGCAGGCACTCGAAAATGAACCAGTGGTCTAACTGACCTATCTATGTTCTGCTCACAGCTCAGTTCCCCTGCTATTATGATAACAATATCCACAACATTACTTAAGTGTTTGTGATTGCATGATGTAGTGAGTCAACCGTAAACGTTCTGGTCGAAACCCTGCATGGTGTAACAAAGATGGTTGTGTGAGTGCTAGTGTGCAGGTCCTAGTATCCTATGTTTCTGCAGTGCTCTGTGCTTGTGCCCCAGGGACAGCCATAATAAAGGTATAAGATAATACAGCATAAAAGCAGCTCCACTGCCTACCGGGCACCAGAAAGAACAAGCCTGAAACTACCCTACTTCTCATAGGCTTACACGTGTTCAGGAAGATCACGTAATGTAATCTGCTTTGTTCTGTGACTTTGCTTGTTCTTTCCGAGATATGATCTTAGAACATTTGGATCCCTGCCTGGTAATCATCAAGCTAGATGGCAAAAGCCCCAGCTTGAAAGCCGCAGAACTTTTCGTGTCTCAAGGATAGAGGGTTTATTATGGCGTATCATCTAACTTTCATAAGAGGCTGGCAACACTGAAAACCATCTATTTTACTAATAAGACACACTGAAAACCCTGTCAAATCTATTACCTCTATCTAGAATTGATCAAAAATGCACAACAAAAACATGTATTTATTTGTGAGAAGTGTATAAGTATACAGTTGTATGTGAAAGTCCGGGCACATTGGTAAAGGCCGTTCCTGAAACATCTTTAATTCCTTGAAGTGGTTCAGTGCTGATTTTGTGTGGTCTGGATCATTGTCTTTTGTACTGCTGAGATATGTATAATACTTCCAGTTAGTTTTGGGGATTTTTAGGAATCAGTTCTCATGCCATTTGATGCCACAGAACCTCAAAGCATGTAAGATCCACCCCATACTGGCGTAGTGTTCTTCTGTTGAAAAGCTTCTCCTTTATTTCCCCAAACAAACTTTTATTGATTGTAGCCAAAGAGTCAATTTTTCTTAAGACCTCGTTGCTTGTCACCAAAATGTCTCTGGTTTATCGAAGTGTTGTTACATACTTTGTCTTATTAATGAAATCACAGTAAAGGCTCCCTTTACCTAGATGATGTTTGTAAAACAACACAGTGCATCATTAGTTCTGTGCCAGACTAAGTTTTTTGTAGGTTCTGTGATTTAAGGGTTTTGTTTTGCATTCTGAATCAGTGTGCAAGCAGAATTTTCAGAAATGTTTCTTTCAAATCTTGTCTAGACTTCAAAACCTAACTTCCACGCAGTGACATTTCAAGCAATGAAAATTACAAACATGAAGTGTTTGGATTAGGGCTGCAACTATCGAATATTTTTGGAATCGAGTATTCTGTCGATTTTTTCAACGATTAATCGAGTAATCGGA